>CM035438.1:27951906-28461906 GCA_020310875.1 Ceratopteris richardii
ATCAATCTTAAGGAAGAGATCATCTTGAATAGACTCTTCGACAAAAACCAGACCTTCCCAAACATCAATGATAGCCTTGAGGATGGAGCCCCTCCTTGATGAACCATTTTTGATCCTCACCGATCTAGTTTTGTAAATGACACGCAATAACTTTAGTACGGATCTTGTAACCTGTTTGTAACATCGTAATTTGTCGGGAATCGAACTCACAACCTCCCAGTTAGGAGTGCGATGGGCTAACCACTTGCCCCAAAAGCCATGGTTGAGGATTACTTCCTAATCCTCTCTCTTAAGGCGTGGTTCAACCATCTCCTACTAGGATTATGTGACATTCCTTCCCCCTTAGACTGAGCATTGTCCTCAATGCTCACTTATGGACCCTTCTTGGACCCACTTTCCATGCATGAGCGCTTCCACCAACCTCAAACTCCAGCACATGGACCAAATTTGGACCTATCCCACCCTCTGTGGGTGCCCAAATGCCCATGCGCCTTCATCCAAGGCCAGTTTCACACTCACCACGGATAAGCGCTTTTTCCAAGTGCCCACGAATGAGGCGTGAGCCTCCATCTCGCCCAATTTCTCAACTAGGCTCTGATACCAATGTCGGGAATCGAACTCACAACCTCCCAGTTAGGAGTGCGATGGGCTAACCACTTGCCCCAAAAGCCATGGTTGAGGATTACTTCCTAATCCTCTCTCTTAAGGTGTGGTTCAACCATCTCCTACTAGGATTATGTGACATAATTGGATGTCAATTATAAATCCTATTTTTGTTGTCTTTTTTGTGAATAAGCTTGATAATGCCTACGTTGAGACATTCGAACATTGCACAAAAAGAAACTTCCTCTTGCCACACGAGACATAATGGAGTAGTCACCACATGCTTGAAGGTCTTGAAAAATCATTGCTGAGGCCATCTAGCCTTGGGCTTTTGCCCTTAGGAAGAAAATCAATAACTTCAAGAATCTCATCATCTAAAATGGGAGCTTAAAGAAGAGGCTTGATATTTTGTGGAATTCTTTTGTTTCTTAATCTAGAGAAGGCGGCCATGCAATCACGCCTGATAGGAGAAAGAGGCGTAGAAACCCCCAAAAGTTGGGTAAAGTGATTGACTATCATCAGAATATTTTCTTCATCCATCTTGTACTCAACCCCCTTGATTTCCATCATGAAAGGGATCATTTCCTTGGATTTTTTCTTCTTGAGGAGGCCACACACCTCTTTAGTAGGTTTGTTTGCCCTTCCCTCCCCTCTTTAAAGTATAGTTGTAGAGTTGAATTTCTTCTTCATATCTTAACATGCATTTGATTTTGTGGAGCCCTGTCTGGTATTGAGAGTGGCCTTTGTTTACTTACTCTTCAAGACACCTCAACCTTCGATAAATATTTTCCCTTCTAGCTTGATGCACGTTTTGAAGATTCTTTTGAGTCTTGACCAATATGTGTCATGTCTTCATGGCTTCCATCCTCCAACACTTGGCCGGTGAGGAGCAGGTGGCAAAGGCCCAATTTTGGGTAGTAGCAATCTCTTACTAGATCGAGGGGAAAGAGAAGGTTGTCCGATAGGCATGAAACCAAGGGGTTTTCTTGAGATTGATGATCGGCTTGAAGGTAAGCACAAATGGGTAGTTATGAGAGACAACTAGGTCCACACATCCAGAGAGGGAGGGAGGGTCCCACTTACTGATTATATTCTGTGCAATGTAGCTCCTATCAAGTCTAGCTTTCCTCAAGTCAACTCTTGACTAGAGGTTCCACTAAGAGAAACCAGCCTCATCTTTGATCTCCACTAGATCCTGGTGGAGCTTGACTTGGTCCTAGACGTCCTTTTCATGACCATCAATTACCCACCCTCTATTCCCCCATATGTCGTGGGATGATGAAATACATTTTAGCCTCTTTTGAAGGTCTCGCCTGTCATTTTTGATATCTTAAAGATTGATGAAGTGTGGGTTTATGATTTTATCATAGATCCATTGACCAATAATGGTCGCTCTTGAGGGGCCAGACACATGCTTTTTCATGAAGGTTTTTTTTTCTAGAAGGTTGTATACTTGCAAAGTTGTACCATGCTCCTTTTCCCAAAGATGGTGCTACACATGCTACATAAAAATTGCGACTTGTTCATAGTGATGTATGTGGTCCAATCAAGACTCCATCTCTTGGCAAACATGTATACTTTGTTACCTTCATTGATGATGCAACATGCCATACTTTGGTGTATCCAATGAACGTGAAGAATGAGGTATTCTCTTACTTTAAAATATTTTTAGCTATGGTTGAGCATTTTGTGAAAATAAGCTTTTGAATCTTTGCACATATGGTGGCAGTTGTTGGTGCATTTTACCCAAGCCTACATGCTTGATATATTTGATATTATCCTCATTTGTAAGTCACATGAGTAGTCATGTGAACACCTCTTGTAAAAGAGTACATTTTATCTCTTGTAAATGGAAAAAGAAAAAAGGAAAAGGATGGCTTACCTCATGCATGATGTAAAAGCAAATTTGTGGCTATAACTACCAAAATCACGAATTTTTGAGCTGAGGGAATCTCTCCTAACTTTGGGGATCACTTTTAGGTGGAGCCATTCGAATTCGAATTCAAAACTCCCTCCAAGAATAGCTATAAAAGGAGCAAGAAGGAAGAGGCGATTAGCAAGCCTTGTACGTGACCACTTCATGTCATTTTGTAGAGATTGAAGAGCTTACTCCATAGCTCTATCATTCTACTCCCATTGTGCAAAGATTCATTGCCAATGTGGTTGTAATCATATGTGAATCTATACATTTATTATCATCTACCTCTCTGTTTTGTTCTCTGCTATACTCACTCAGAGCAGTAACTTCAGAAGGTCATATCTCGAGTTTTACTGAACCTTTTTCAGTGTTTTAAAGTGCGTTGGATAGCTCTCATTGTCTAGTTTCTACCTATAAATTTTCAAGGTCATTGGATTTATACTTTTGGAGATATCTGCATTTTACTGCTTACTGGTCTATCTCTGCAGAGCCCCGAGAATTGTGGGAATGTTCCAGAACTTGATGAAACTTGTTCTCAGTGCTCAGTCCATCATTTGAAGTGTTTTAACTTGGAATAGGAAGCTTGCTAAGTCTATTTGCTATGCCCAAAAGGAATGTTTCTAATTCCTTCCAGGTTGAGAGCACTGTTCATTTTTTCCAGCAGGTGTGTGTCCAAAAATAGCAAGTTTTGGGAGCTAGTCATTTCGCAACTAGTCTGTCTTGACTTAAACTTTTGGGATACATGTTCCAAAGTACTTGGCTGATATTTTGGTGGATTTAGGAAGCTCAAAGGGTCTACTAATCAACTCTGAAGTCTCAGTTGGCTGGTGTGAAGCTGGTTGTAGCGGCACCTACTCATCTTTGGATTGCATCCACCATCTCTCTTCACAGTGGTATCAGAGCATAGTCAAGCAACATGGGAGATGGATTTCCATCAACAATTGACAAATTGGATCGAAACAACTACCCGGCATGGTCTCTAAGGATGGAGGCTTACCTTCAAGGGAGGAATCTATATGGATTCATATCCGGAGATGAAGCAATGCCAACCATGAGGAACAAAGGGCAACCATCACATGAAGAAGTGGAAGGACTTTCAAATTGGTGTTCGAAGGATGCACTTGCAAGGTCCTATATTCTAAACTCAATCTCTGATTTTCTTTTACCTCATGTCAAGGGATGCAAGACATCAAGAGAAACCTGGAATGCACTTGCTTCTTTCTTCTCTTCCAACACTCGAGCAAGGAAGAACCAATTGTGGATGGAGTTCACAACAATGAAGAAAAGCCCGAAGCATAATGTGACTGATTATGTCACAAAGATGAAGGAGATTTCCGACCAACTTGGAAGCATTGGAGAGGTAATTGAAGAGGAGCAAATCATAAGACAAATCATGAATGGAATCAAAGCAGACGACAAGTGGGAGTCATTCACAACAGCCATGGATTTATACATGGATATGCATGTACCCGACCTCAACACACTCATGGGCCAACTCTTCACTCATGAAGCAAAGATTAGCAAAGGTGGTGAGTCCTCAAGAGGTAATCAAACTTCTGCCTTATATTCTGAGAAAGCTAAGGTCAAGGACAAGTCAAAGAATAGGAAGAATGAAGATGAAGGAAGCTCTTTCCAAGCAAACTTTGTAGGTAGAGGAAGAGCTAGAGGAAGAGGCAGAGGTGGAAAGCAAGGCAGGGGGAGATTCCAATCATCTCAACCTTGCAACATATGTGGCTTATCTAACCATACTACTGAAGAATGTTTCAGGAACCCGAGGAACTCAAGAGGAAGAGGATTCAATAGAGGTGGCTATGGATCAAATAGAGGTAGATACAATGGAGGCTACAACAACAACAACTACTACAACAACAATTACAACAACAACAACAACTATCAAAGTGGCCATAGAGGAAGAAGAGACTACAATAACTATGCAGAGGACCAAAGTCAAGAAGATTCATTATTGATCATGAATCTATCAGTAAAGAAGGGTAAGGATGATGATCACATATTTTACATTGATTCAGGATGCTCGAACCATGTAGCAGGAAATGTGGCTTTACTTTCTGATTTGGAAGATCCTCATAACAAGCATGAAGTGCAGACAGGAGATGACACAAAGCACTCAGTGGAGAAGATAGGTAATGTGAAGACATCAGATGGGAATATGAACCTCTTAAGCAAAGTCTTGTATGTCCCTACAATTACCAAAAATTTAATAAGTGTTGGACAGATTGTTGAAAAAGGATTGCAGGTTAGATTCAATCGATTTGGAGCATATGTTGAAGACCCAAGGCAAGGCTTTCGAAGGATTGCCAAAGGAGAAAAGACAGGAAGGCTTTTCACTTTTGAAGTGGAAGATACAAAGAACATAGCTTTGTTTAGCTATGGATCTCAAACTCTAACAGAGTTGGAGATATGGCACAAAAGGCTTGCTCACATTGGTGAGAGGACACTCAAACAGATTTGCAGGGACCAAAGTGTACTTGGTTTGCCTAATATCACAAGGCAACACATGATTTATAAGTGTGAAGCTTGTCAACTCGGCAAGGCTCATAGACAACCTTTCAATAAGAAAGGATATATGTATCAAAATCCTTTGGATCTAGTGCACACGGATGTGTGGGGTCCAAGTAAGGAGCCATCTATATCAGGCTCAAGATATTATGTGTCTTTCATAGATGATTGTAGCAGGTGGACCATTCTGTTTTTCATGAAGCACAAGGATGAAGTGTTTAATTGCTTTAAGAAGTATATTGCTCTTGTTGAAAATCAAACAGGTAGGACTTTGAAACGACTCAGATCAGATGGTGGAGGAGAATACTTCTCTTTTGAATTTGATGCCTTCTTGCATGAAAGAGGCATTAAAAGGGAAGTCACTACAAGGTATACACCCGAACTCAATGGTGTAGCAGAGAGGAGGAACAGAGCTATTGTCGAAGCTGCAAGGTCCATGCTCAACGAAAAGGGATTGCCGAACTACCTATGGGCAGAGGCTGTGTCGACAGCCACATATCTCATAAATAGACTTCCATCTAAGTCACTAGATGGAACCACTCCATATGAAGTGTGGAATGGAAGAAGACCTAGTCTAGAGCATTGCAAAATCTTTGGATGCTTAGCCTATGCTCACATTCCTTCTCAAATAAGAGGGAAATTGGATCCCAAGGCAGAGAAGTGTGTATTTATTGGTTATGACCAAAACCAGAAAGGATATAGATTGTACAATCCAACCAATAAAGGATTTTCTGTGAGTAGAGATGTAATTTTTGATGAAAACAAATCATGGTTTGATGATGACAGGAAAGTGAAGCTGCCGTATGACTTGGATGAAGACTTTCCATCACTTCAACCAAAGGAGCCAAAGCAGATTGAAGAAAGTGATTCGGAGATTGACCTAGAAGACTTGGAAAGACTAAAGCTATGGAAGAACAAAGGTAAAGCAAAGATGCAGGATGCTACATATGGACCAGAGAGCTCACATCAACCACTTAGAAGGTCTTCAAGGGAGAAGAAGAAACCAGAGAGGTTTGGTTATGATACTTCTTTGGTCACCAAGCACTCAATCTACATTGCAAAGGATTCAACCAATGAAGAACCTACCACATTCGAAGAAGCACAAAGCAAGAAAGCTTGGAGAGATGCAATGGATGAAGAAATGGAAGCCTTGAAGGAGAATGACACTTGGGAGCTTGTACCTAACAAGCCATCTATGAAGATAATCGGATCTCGATGGATATACAAAATCAAGAGGAATCCAGATGGAAGTATAAATAGACACAAAGCAAGGTTAGTTGCTAAAGGGTTTGCTCAAACCCATGGTATTGATTATGAGGAGACTTTCTCTCCTGTTGCAAAAATGCCTACAATTAGGGTTCTCATTAGTCTTGCTGCATCTAGAAATTGGAATCTTTATCAACTTGATGTAAAGAATGCTTTCTTGAATGGATGGATTTCTGAGGAAGTGTATATGGCACAACCTCCTGGATATGAGGATGCACATCATCCTAACTATGTATGCAAACTAAAGAAAGCTTTGTATGGATTGAAGCAAGCTCCAAGAGCTTGGAATTTCAGATTGGTGACTTATTTGCAGGACCAAGGATTCAAAGCTAGCAAGGCGGATACCTCTTTGTTCATAAAGAGGAATGGATATGAAGTGATCTATTTATGTGTGTATGTTGATGATATTATTATCACAGGCAATGATCTTGAAGGAATCAAACAGGTAAAGAGTCAAATGAAGGAGGAGTTCAAAATAAGTGACCTCGGACCACTTACTTATTTTCTTGGATTGGAGTTGATCTACACAGATTCAGGTATATACATCACACAAAGGAAGTATGTCCATGACATGCTCGTCAAGTTCAAGATGGAAAATACCAAGTGTGCAGGTACACCTATGGAGCAAAATCATAAGCTTAGTGCTTATGAAGGAGAGCCAATTGAAGACATCACAAGCTATCAAAGCTTGGTTGGAAGTTTGAACTATGCAACACTCACAAGGGTGGATATATGCTATAGTGTTAGCATATTGAGTCAGTTTATGCATAAGCCGAGAAGACCACATATGGAAGCGGCCAAGCGAGTCCTCAAGTACCTAAAGGGGACCATGAATGAAGGTTTGTTTTATTCATATACTTCAGATATTGAGCTAAAGGTCTACTCAGATGCAGATTGGGCCGGATCTAAAGATGATAGAAGAAGCACATCAGGGTATATATCATTTGCAGGCTCAAAAATCATTTCTTGGTCATCGAAGAAGCAACCAACCGTGGCATTATCTTCTACCGAAGCTGAATATAGAGGTTTGGCTAATGCAACTCAAGAAATCATGTGGTTAAAGTCTTTGTACACAGATCTTGGACTTCATTCTTCAACACCTCATATTTTTGGTGACAACACAAGCTCACTACATCTAGCAGCTAATCCGGTATACCATGCTAGAACCAAGCATATTGAAGTCCACTACCATTATGTAAGGGAGAAGCTAATGAGCAAGGATATTCAACTATCCTACGTCTCTACAGATATGCAATGTGCAGACATGTTGACGAAAGCTCTTGATGGTACGAAATTAAGTAGATTCAAGTTGATGATTGGTTTGCAAGAAATCAAGGACAATTGAAGACTTATTTGGAGGCCAAGCATGTTAGGCTTGAGGGGGAGCTGTTGGTGCATTTTACCCAAGCCTACATGCTTGATATATTTGATATTATCCTCATTTGTAAGTCACATGAGTAGTCATGTGAACACCTCTTGTAAAAGAGTACATTTTATCTCTTGTAAATGGAAAAAGAAAAAAGGAAAAGGATGGCTTACCTGATGCATGATGTAAAAGCAAATGTGTGGCTATAACTACCAAAATCACGAATTTTTGAGCTGAGGGAATCTCTCCTAACTTTGGGGATCACTTTTAGGTGGAGCCATTCGAATTCGAATTCAAAACTCCCTCCAAGAATAGCTATAAAAGGAGCAAGAAGGAAGAGGCGATTAGCAAGCCTTGTACGTGACCACTTCATGTCATTTTGTAGAGATTGAAGAGCTTACTCCATAGCTCTATCATTCTACTCCCATTGTGCAAAGATTCATTGCCAATGTGGTTGTAATCATATGTGAATCTATACATTTATTATCATCTACCTCTCTGTTTTGTTCTCTGCTATACTCACTCAGAGCAGTAACTTCAGAAGGTCATATCTCGAGTTTTACTGAACATTTTTCAGTGTTTTAAAGTGCGTTGTATAGCTCTCATTGTCTAGTTTCTACCTATAAATTTTCAAGGTCATTGGATTTATACTTTTGGAGATATCTGCATTTTACTGCTTACTGGTCTATCTCTGCAGAGCCCCGAGAATTGTGGGAATGTTCCAGAACTTGATGAAACTTGTTCTCAGTGCTCAGTCCATCATTTGAAGTGTTTTAACTTGGAATAGGAAGCTTGCTAAGTCTATTTGCTATGCCCAAAAGGAATGTTTCTAATTCCTTCCAGGTTGAGAGCACTGTTCATTTTTTCCAGCAGGTGTGTGTCCAAAAATAGCAAGTTTTGGGAGCTAGTCATTTCGCAACTAGTCTGTCTTGACTTAAACTTTTGGGATACATGTTCCAAAGTACTTGGCTGATATTTTGGTGGATTTAGGAAGCTCAAAGGGTCTACTAATCAACTCTGAAGTCTCAGTTGGCTGGTGTGAAGCTGGTTGTAGCGGCACCTACTCATCTTTGGATTGCATCCACCATCTCTCTTCACAGCAGTGAATACATGTCACATGAATTTAATGCTTTTATTTTTGAAAGAGGTATTACACACCAATGTACGGTGCCATATATGTTGGAGGAGATGGTGGATACTCATAAGAGATGAGTTTGTGTAGCTAAAACTTGCTTCACATCTGCTATAAGTGATGGCTGGAGAGTGTTGTGGGCCTTTTTAGCTAGCTATTAAGAATAAGTAATCACATATGTTGCTTTGAAGATGATCCACTAATGATAGGATCAAAACAGATAGGTAGGCATATGATCCAAGGTACAACACTTGCCATTTTGGTTGAGACACCTACTCATAGTTTTGCACCATTCTCGAAGTACAACATCAATTAATAAAATTCCTTTTGGGGAACTTCAATTAGCTTAACAAGCTACTAATAATGAGTGAAATCATCTAAAATGATGAACTATATGCAGAGAAATATGTTTAGCAAATCAAGCTTGCATCTCGACATTTATGAGCCTTGACAGTCATAGACCAATGAGTAGAGATTGATTGATATCTGATAATCACGAGAAACATTATTAATGAAACCTTTTGGGATTCAAGTAGATAATATTCTTGAGCTATCATGCTTTAAATCAAGAGAAATGATCCACTATACAGGGAAAACAAGCTCAAACAAGTTCACTGTTCTGATGGAGTGTGACAAAGATATGAGAGTAGGAAGTAATGAACATGTATGTATTAAATCATGTAAAAGTATAATGTCATTGGCAATAAGCCATTGCATAATGAGTGAGAAATGAGTGAGCTATGAGGTAAGCTCATCTTCTCAATGAAAGTACATGAATATGACCTCTGAACCTCGGGATACACGCGGGCATTTCATATCCTCTTTTATAGTTTTTGTTGGAGCCAAAGATTTGAATTCAGATTCAAATCTACACCTAAAAGTGAATCCTAAAGTATAGGATTGATTCTCTCTTGACTCAACTCCCAATTGATACGAGATTATATGCTTCCTAACTCCTCGTGGGTTTATTGACCTTTTACAAAGGTAATTGTAGTGCAAAGTTACAAGAGGTTGTACATATGAAGCCTTCTAAATGTAATGTCAATACGTCAAGCTTATGTAAGGTGATCAAGTACGTATGCTAGTGCATAATTGCACCAAAAACATACACCTCAACAAAATGGTGTTACAGTGTGAAAATAGAACACTTCTTGAAATGACACAATGGATGGTTAAAGGAAAGCATCTTCTTGGAAAGTTTTGGATGGAAGTGGTCATGTGTGCAAACTATGTGTTGAATCCCTTCCCTACAAAAGCATTGAGATTCATACTCCTTATGAGGTTAGTCATAAATGTGTGTTTCATTGGGTGACACATGCTATTGTGCCATCACAAAACATCACAAACTTGATGACAAAGCAAAGAAATTTAAATTTTTTGATTACAATGCTTAAAGTAAGGCATATCATTTGTGACATCCATTGATAGACACAATTTGCAGAAAATTTAGTTTTCTCTCAACTTGAATGCAAAAAAATCCAATAATTAGCTCACGCGATGTGCTCGATGCACTAATGCCTTTGTTCCAAAGTGGTGGACTTGAATATGGCCATGTAGAATAGACAAGCGAGGTTCAAAAGTTTGAAGAATTCTAGCAAAATAGAGCTAAAAATGTAGAGAATTTCTTGTCAAACATGGTTAAAAATTTCTAGCCAAACTAGAAATTTCTAGCCACATGTGACTAAACATTTAGTTCAAAATATGGATGAAAATGAGCATGAAATTCAATCCACACATGATATACATGTTGATGATGCATTACATAATGAACATGTCTATCAAGAGTGCACAAAATATGCCAAAGCGGATGAAACAAACTTTGCATGACAACAAATTGAGTGCACTTTTACTTGGTAGAACAAGATCAAGCTCTCACCATGCATCAAGTAATTTTGTGGTTATTCTCTTATTGCAATAACATGAATGAAGAGCCACACACTTTTGAAGATGCATGTGATGATCCATATTGGAGGAGTGCTATGCAATCGGAAGTGGGTTCCATACATAGGAATGGTTCTTGGAGGTTATGTGAATTGCCAAAAGGAAAAACACCATCCATACAAAGTGAGTTTACAAGATTAAGAGAAAGTCAGATGGTAGCATTGATCGCCACAATGCTAGATTGGTTGCCAAAGGATATGTGCAACAATATTGAATTGAGTATGAGGAAAATTTTGCATATACTTCACACATGACTACCATTCATAAAATGGTTGCATTCGCTGCCCAATGAGGTTGGAAAGTACATAAGTTGGCCATAAACACAACTTTCTTGAATAGTGACTTGCAAGAAGAGATTTATGTGAATCAACCTTTTGGATTTTCCATGAAAGAGCAAGAGCATATGGTTTATCACTTGCATAAAGCCTTGTATGGTCTCAAGCAAGCTCCACCTGCATGGCATGATAAGATACATAAGCACTTGAGTGCTCTTGGTTTTACATGTAGTCCAATTGAAAGCACACTTTATGTATGAAAAGATGGGATTGATCTTATAGGGCTTGTTCTTTATGTTGATGACATACTCTTGACTAGGTCATGTGATGCAAAAATTGATATCCTTATGGCTGATTTGCATCATACTTTTGATTTCACTTAACTTGGTCTTTTGAGCTATTATCTTGGCATCTAGTTTGTATTAATTGAGGGGGGGAATGGCTATGCATCAAGCAAAGTACATTGAAAAACTAATTCAACATTTTGACTTTGAGGATTGGAATCTAGTTTCCACACTAGTGGAGATAGCATTCAGGTTTTGAGTGGAGGATTCCAGTGATGCATTTGGCACTTCTCTTTAGTAGCAATCTATAGGATGTCTTATATATGCATGCAACACAAGGCCAGATATATAGTATGTAGTTTCCCAGTTGAGTCGATCCATGCATAGCTTTGGCACTAAGTATTGGTAAGCAATGAAATATCTATCTAGATATCTCAAAGGAAATTTGATTTTAGGTGTCTTTGATTCCATGCTTGCATGCTTTTACATATAGTGATTGGGCTGGTCGCTATGATACATGATTGTCACTGGTAATTACTTTTTCCTTGGAGACTCAAGCATATCTTGGTTGAGTAAGAAGCAACATGTCTTTACTCTAGTGCTGACTATAGTTTTTTTGCCATGTTACCTTATACATGATACACACATATGTGGTGGTATTTTGTACTTCGGGATATTATTCAGCTTTTACTTTAATTCTATTCATCATCAATAGAGAGAGCTATTCCACCTGTCCATCTTCTTCATGTGTCTTGCTCTTTTTGTGCTCCTTGTGTGTGCTTCTTGTGTTTCTTTCAAACTTCTTTGCACACAAAATATACTTAACATAATTTTTACAGACATGGTGTTTCATTGTAGACAAAGTGGCTGATTGACGCACCTAAATTATCAACTCAAGTATTTTAATTGGTTAGGGGCATGGAAACCAAGATGAAAAACTATGGATAGAAGAGAAATGGGAGGGGAAAGTGAAAAGTTAGAATTAATCAGCCTACAAAATTTTTGAAATCATCTCTTTGGCAATGCACATCGGAACATACATAACAAAATTTCTTCATGTCAAAATGTTCAAACCTGTAAAACAAACAGCCTATGAAGATAAAATAGACTTTGAAAGAGTGGCTGGATGGATGTTACTTGTATAGGAGCTCCCTACACATGGAGCTACAGACACACACATGGAAAAAGGCCTTCAAGGTTTGTATGCCCCTTTGGGACACTTAGTCCTCACCATATCCACCTCCACAGAGCAAGGAGAAGAGAAAAATTCACCAGAAAGGAGAGTTATTAGATTTCCAAAGAGCTATTGCTTCAAAAATGGCAGAAGTCTACAACAATGAGCTCTTCTTAAGATTTATACAAAAATCAATGGCCTTGTTCACTCCCAAAAGTGGCCGCTCTAGTTAAAATAGTCTTACACTAGTTGTAAAGCTAGTATAATAGGATTGTTGATGTATCTAATCTATGATGAGTGAACTAAATAAAATGGTGATCTTTCCCATATTCTTTAGAATTACATAATTTATTACATTCATAACAATGTGAGGTGTAACTTAAGAGAGAATATTACAAAAATTATGCGGATTCCAAAAATATTGTATGATCCTATTGCATATCCTTGATTCTTCTTGCATCCTTCACTTAGCATTAGTGTGCTACCAAGTCTTTAATAGACAATACTCCCCCTTTTAGATGTTGACATCCTATACCACCTAGATGTTTTGTAGGTTGTATTCTTCCATGAATTTGAGATATCTCTCGTGCTCTTGTTGTCAGAGCTTTATGACAAGCCTTGAGAGTGTGTGCCTCCCTAACTTGTGGTGCTATCTCTAGATCATTCTTGACAACTTCATTCCATTGGATTTTGTATAGACAGTGCAACTTGATCTTTCCCTCTTTTGGTTGTGACTTGTTTCAACTTGAGTTACTCCAATGCTACTTCGAGTTGGATGATTTCGATGCGTTTCTCCTCATTTGCCTTGCATATGCTCTCTATGTTTTCTTTCTCCTTGTTTGCCTTGCATAAGCTCTCTATGTTTCTCATGACCAAGGTTTGTGCTATCTTCAAGTTCATGAATTCCTTTTGAAGGTCATGTATCTTCTTCACATCCCTTCCTTTACTTGTCGTGAGTTTCACTAGTTCTACGTTCATTCTTGAGAATATCGTGGCCATGCGGTTGACTTCGAGGTGAGATCTTGAAAACAATGTTAAGTCCAAATAGGAGTGTACTTCTTTTCCAATGATGATGTGACTCTTGAATATTCTACTTGTGTAGTTGTGGTAAGGGGGAAAGGGAATGTGATAGTGACACATACATGTGATAGTGACACATACATGTGATGTGATTGTGATGGATGTTACTTGGATGGATGTAGTTGCAATGGTGGGCGGTGATATTTCCATGGCAATAAATACACTTAGGGATACTTGAACTCTTCTAGGTGGTTTCTATGTTGTAGGTGGTTACTCTTTTGCTTTCAAAGTTAAGCACCAAAAGTCTTGGTCCTCGTTCCTTGCTTTACGTTGTAAATTGTGATAATCTCCACAATTTTGCTAAAGTCTCATTTTAGCATAGACAATCTTAAAAACAAGTTGCAACCTAGGAGACTCCACATCTAGATTAGCTTTGGTGTTCTTTGGATTTCCCCAAATTCAACTAACATAAAATATATTTTACATGCATGTCGATGTATTTCCAAAGAATGTAGTGCACTCTTTCATTGGATGGTTGCCTTCCTTAAGCCAATGTCCCCTTGGGTAGGTGATGCTTCTATATAGTGGATCTTGCACTAGGACTTGTGTGGATTTTGTGGGATGTCTCAAGGAAATATTTATTAGCACTCAATAGTTTGCTCTTGTACTGATATACCTACATGTAGGGCAGATGCTCCTTCTTGAACCACACATTTTCCTTTGTCTTGACCACTACCCAATGCCAGGATAAGATTGTTGCATATGATCATTGTGGTGTTTTCCACTTAAAAAGAAAGGAAAAAAGAAAGTGTGGTGACATTGTTTGTGCATGTTTACATTCGACTTATTTAAACATGAGGATTACAAGAAAAGAAGAAAAAAATTTAACTCACATAGATGGGGTTGTGACATGACTTGTGTGTCTTGTCCACATGTTCTATCAAAGACTTTGCATGTGTGCTTTGTGAGTGGAATCCAACATACAAAAACAAACCAAGAAGTAGAAAACTAAAGTAAAAGGTGTATCTAAAGATAAGGCCACTTTATATTAAAAATTCATATCTTACTTGTGTATATTTCTTATGAAAAGAATTTTGTGATTTTCTTTTGGTTTTGTGATTTTTTTATTCTCTCTCTCTCTCTCTCTCTCTCTATATATATATATATATATATATATATATATATATATATATATATATATATATATATATATATATATATATATATATATATATATATATATATATATATATATATATATATATATATATATATATACACACACACACACACACACACACATTGTTGGCAGTAGCCAGAGGCATAGAAGACGCGGAAGCATGTAACGACAGAGCAGGGAGTCAGTCGAATCTTTTTTCAAAGAATTATGTTTTAAAAATACTTTTCAAAACCTCCAACAGTGATTTTCATCACTATTGTAACATATGTAACATAGAAAAACCCTTTTCTTAATTTCTAGCTCCATTTAGTGCAAGCCGAGGAGTCCTCGAGCTTGAGGAGCTTAGGTAGAATGAGCGTATCAATTTTGGTTATTTTTAGACACCGTTTACCCTTTCAAATAGCATTTAGGACCTATTTTTTAACTATGCCAGTCACTAGATGTGAAACCAGTCAAAATTAGTCTAGAAACTATAAAAAGAGCTAGAGAGCTCATTTTTGAGGTTAGCTAGTGTAGACTGGTATGAGCTAGAGCCAATTTGAGCTTGTAAAAGTGTTCTTGAGTAATAGTGTTGATTTCTCACCTTCCATTGTGTCTTGCTTGTCTCTTTGTCGTGTGTGTGTATGTGTGTGTGCATCTCTATGCTTCTCACCTTCACTCTCACTTCATCTCGCATTCACGATCTTCATATCACTCCTATCTCTTCCGCGGATTGACATTAAGGAGGTGGAGCTTCTTAACGTGGTTCTCACCTTTGTGCTAGAGCAACACCAAATTTGGCACCGTTGCCGGGGATCGAGTCTAGGACGAATGTGTGATGGTAAGAGTATAGCAAGAAGTGGCGTTGGAAGGTAAACATTTCAGTTTTTGTTGTTATTTTTACTTAGTTTTTCGTGTTTTTCACCTCCCCCACACTCCATCTTCATCACCGCATCATCATCTTCAACTCCAAAAAAATCAAAAAATTCACCATATCCACCCATTCTCCTCATTTCCCCTCATTTGTGCATGCGAGAGAGAGAGAGCTTTTGTGCTTGCATGTGCTTTTTTGTTCTTGATTTTTCTTGCAGGTACAGTGCTCCAGTGCATCAGGAAGGCTGCAAAAAGGTAAGAAAATCACTTTCTGTCAGAAATTGCCGACTGTGTCAGACCATCGCGATGGTCTGCAAAGTTCGGAATTTAAGGTAGGCGACCACACCAGCGTGTAGGCGACCCTTGCGCCTCTAGGAATCCATTGCTGCATCTCAAAAATTCACATTTTGGTGGACCATCGCGATTGTGTCACACCATCGCGATTGGCTCACGCCATCGCGATGGCTCGGCCTGACCATCGCGATTGTCTCATGGGTTCACTTGAACCATCGCGACGGTCCTTGACCATCGCGATGATCCCGTTGACCCCACGCCATCACGATTGGCCCATGCCATCGCCTCCATTGTGCCACGTGGCAATCTAGACCATCGCGATTGCTCATTAGCCACGCCATCACGACGAGACCCTTACACCATCGTGACAATTCAAAAATTGAACCATCGCGATTGGCTCACGCCATTGCGCCCAGACCATTGCCATTGGCTCACGCCATCGCATCTGTGACCATCGTGACGGTTCACTTCGGACCATCACGACGGTTCACGTTGACCGTTGACTGACACCATCGCGATTGTTCACTCAATCGGACCATCGCGACGCCTCACCCCGACCATCGTGATTGCTCACATATAGACCATCGCGACCGTGCACTTCAGACCATCGCGACGGTTCGCGCATCACGCCATCGCGACGGTTCGTCTGGACCATCGCGACGGTCCCAGACCATCGCGATCATCTCAGACCATCGCGATTGTCCACCCCAAATGCAAATTTTAGGGTTTGATTTTTTGACCAAATTTGGGGCTATTTTTGGGAAATTTTTGGGTGATTAGACTCATAGGAGACCCCTTAGCTCATATTTGAAGAGAAACCTGTTTGTCAGATTTTACCCCCTAGAGCCTGAATGCTCACATATTTTTCATCCGAAGTCCGTTTTTTGAGCTTAATAGCTCGTTAGAAAGCTCTTTACGAGTACTACATGACCTCAACTGTTTTTTTCATAAAGAATACGTTGATTTTCTGAGAGGATATTTTTGAGGTTGACATAGTTGGGACTAGGAAAGAAAGGGGGCTTTGGAAGAAAATTTTTGCCAAAGGTTAAGGGACTTTAAAAGTGTATAAACTCAAGTGCGTGATCATCCATTTGAGAATTGGTCTAATATTGGATTTTTCCAGGTCTAGCAAAGGCAATCAAAGACAGTCAAGGCAAGGTAGTGAAGGGCATAAAGCTTGGGAAGTGTGGCTTCTTGGGCATCAGGGCAATCAGAAAAGCTGACTTGAGGTTGGAAGATTACTCAACCCCCTCAGTAAATTCTTAGCTTAGGATAAACGTTAGCATTGTGGATTCAGAACGATAGGAACGCCTCAAGTTCAAGAGAATTAAATTTATCAAGTTCAAGACTAAAGATAAAGGTGTGTGATACGAAAACATAAAGGAAAGAACCTAAGTCTGATGGAATGAGAACTCAAAAGTACCACAGAAAGTTGAATTCCTGACGCATACAATTGGACAAGAATCTAAAGGGATTTAAAAAGAATCAAGGAAGATCAAAGAATCATTGACGATCTAAGAGTGTACTGAGCTTGTAAGGAAGAAAATTAATGAACCTTAGATCGGGCAAACACATAGGTAAGTCAGACCGACAAAGCCTTAGATCATCAGAGGCAAGTGTAGGAACTACTGCACGATCGTGGGCTCAACAATTGAACATTAGTTATCCCTACGAGAGCTCAGATACTAGCGAATCGGAAATGGCTTTTAGCACAGAAAGACCAGAAGGAGGGTCGAATGTAGCATATTTAGAAATACGTGAAGGACCCTATAAAACTCAACTAGAGTTTCTCTGAACCAACCGCTTAGGTGCTCGCATCTATGAGGATGGTTTGCGAAGGCAAGTGGTGCAAATGCACAACCCCGATCAACCCATTGGATTAGAACATCCAGTGGTGAAATTTGAGCGAGACGCGTACATAGACAAGGAAGGAACAATGTATATCCTAAGTACGCAGCCAAACAACACCAATGATTTTGGAGTAATTCAGCTAGAGACAAAACTAAATCTCAAGGAAAAGAACCATTAGAAGAACCTAGGACACCTAGAGGGAAATCTGTACTGACATGAGTACTAGTTCCAGATTGGACCCCTCAGGACAATAGAAGCATAGAGTTGTTTGTAAACAAAGAAACTGACGAAGCATTTTGGAGGTACAAAACGGAACAACCAAGCGAGGTAGGCTCCATTATAATCCACGAATTCAAGGACCCGGATACACCTGGAAAGGTTGTATACCTGGATGAGACTTCAGAAAGAGTCTTTGTGGTACCTGACCACGCTAGAAATACCTACATATGGAGAGGCAAACTAGTATTCCCTCCATCACGAGCAAACGTAAACGCGAGCCACCAAGGGGCAGGAACATCCTCAGCCCATGGTATGCAAAAAGACAAGAACAAAGAAAGACCGGAAGTAAGCTTCAATCATCCCATAGGAAGAGATAGAACCACCGTAGACACGGATAGAGTGGATAGACAGAGAATGCCAGGTGCTAGAGATGATTTTCCTCTACCTAGACCACGTGAACACGCAAGAATATTGAGACCCACTTAGTTAGTAAAATCCATGAAAAATTACTTTGATGGGGCAGGAGATCCCTACGACCATGTCGCAAAATTTAAACAAGTACTAAGAGTAGAGAAAGTCGAAGACATGTTCACGCAAATGGACTAATGTTAAAGAATACAGCTTTAACTTGGTTCCAACCATTGCAACAGAGGCAATTTAGAGACATCAATCACTTTTTAGATTCATTCATCATTGAATTCTCTAAAAGTGGGATCAGACATGACACGTCTTTGATGATTCATAGCTTTAAACAGACCCCTCAGGAAACAGTAAGACTGGTAGGACGTAGGTTTAGACAATATGTGGAAATATGTCCAGTACAAGAGTTGCCTTCATAGGCCAAGCAAGTGTCGTTGTTTTTAGGTGGCCTATTGAGCTCTAAACTACGCTCCTACGTGTACTTGAAAGAACCCAGAACACTAGAGCAGTGTGTGAGAATTTGCATAGACATTGAAGATAACTTAGGAGATGAGTTGGAACTCTCAAAGGTCTATAAGGACTCAGATTGTTCATCTCTAGCATCCACAAAATTGTCTAGCTCAATAGAGGACCTAGCAGAAAAAGTGGCCCAGAAACTAGGAGTTTCTAGTAAATAGATGCCTAGGGTAGCAACAAACAAGCGTTGTTACACCTGTGGTGGTGATCATATGGCAAATGTGTGTCCCAATGCAACACAACCACAAGCCAATCCTAGTGGCCAGTACTGTACAATTGAGAGAAGATACACATATCACA
Source organism: Ceratopteris richardii (assembly GCA_020310875.1). Classification (NCBI taxonomy): domain Eukaryota; kingdom Viridiplantae; phylum Streptophyta; class Polypodiopsida; order Polypodiales; family Pteridaceae; genus Ceratopteris; species Ceratopteris richardii. The sequence continues at coordinate 27,971,035 of CM035438.1, forward strand.
CGGCTCAAGACTGCCCATATAACAAACAAGTAGTAAGACAAAACTACCCGCAAGCATACCCGCAACCAGGTAGGTATCAAGGCCAATACAATGCTCAGCCTTATTTCTATAGGCCTCCTCAGAACTACCCATATCAGGCTCAAGAGAGACCTCAACCTTTTTTAGCTCAACAGCCACCCCCACCAGCGAATATCATCTCAGTCAAATACGCTGCTGCAGAAGAGAACCTAAGTAGGGCCTTAGTGCCATCTTCACCTTTGATCACGGAGAGTGACCCGAACTCAAACAGTTTTGACTCTACTCATGTAGATAGTCCACCCGCTTATTACACAGAGTCACCAGAACATGTAGAGACATATCACTACGATAGTCCACCAGTGGAACCTAGTTGGGAGCCCGAATACGCTAATGTGATGTACAAAAACCCAAACCCACGGCCCCAACTAAGACAACAAAGACCACAGGGCCCTAGAGGACCATGCTTTAGGTGCCAAGGAGACCATTTCATAAAGGATTGCCCACATCCTCCGATAGCAGGACAGTCTCAATACTATAACATACAAGGATTTTGTGCCGATTGTGGTAAAGAGCATATCATAAAAGATTGTCCCAAGAACCCAGTTAATGCTTCAAATGTGACACCAATCAACGTGATAGGTATTGTAAACAATGCAGATGGATCCAACCCTACATACGTGCCTATCCAAGCTATAACAAGAGCCCAGGCACTCTTACAAAACCAACAGCTTAATCAGGAGAAAGTAGCTGGAACAAGTGAAGTTGGAGAATCTAGCAGTAAAAAGACGAAATCTTGGAAAGATTCCAGAGAAAGGATCAAGCGAAAGTGGAGTAAAAAAATAACTGAGTTGGAAGGAAGTTTGAAGGAATCTAGAGCCAAAATACTAGAATTGACTTCACAGGAATTGGATCAAGAAAACCTAGCTCAAAAATCAGGATCAGTTTTAGCGGAACCCATACCAAAAAACCTAGACATGATGTTTCGTGCATATCAAACTAGGATAAAAGAAGGACCTCAAGTAGCGGAAATGAGCAAGAATTACCCTCGAGCAGACCTAGAAATTGAGAGGACTAAACTTTGCATGAAGATGGTAGAATTAGCACAAGCTTTGTTCGAAGCCTCTAGATATCTAAATTGGAATAACATGGCAAAACCGGAACTACACTTTCAAGGATTAATGGAGAGGCTAGAATACTTGATAGAAAGCAAAGAGAAAAAGGATCAGTATAGGAATCCTATTATCCCAGAGACACAGGAAAGGAACGCACCATCCGTGTCTCAAGTACCCAATATGGAAAGTCAAGACCACCTATCTTCCATACATAGATATTCACATGAATTTCTGAGAGAAATCCAAGAAGAGAAATGGAGAAGAGAACAAGGAACCCATCCTCCTATTCATGAAATAGACAACTTGCAAGAACAATTTCCCCAAGACATTCCCTCTATTTACGACGATGTAGATGAAGAACAACTGAGTGAACACACAGGTTTTGAATCCAATTCTTTGCAAGAATTACCTCAGTTCACAGGACCTTGGGAAGCAAAGTCTATAAGTATGAGAGCACCCACGATAATAGTGAGGAATGAAGAATCAGTACTCCCTAGAAACACGGAAGTGATCAAGAACACTAAAGTACAATGTAATCTCACTCTAGAGGAGTTGTTAAAGGTAAAACCAGAACTGTGGAAACATGTAGCAAATCAATTTCCCGAGCTTGCTACTACTCCCTCACAGATAGGATCACAAAATAAGGTACCAGAGATACCCGTAGAAAAGATCAAAGATGTAAGCAAAGGAGAGGAAGGTAACACTTATCTTCCGATAACCCATCAGGGCTACACCACGAAAGCCATCTTAGATTCAGGAGCCGGAGTAGCCATCGCTACCACCGCTTTATGGAAACGTTGGGGTAAGCCAGCATTAAGACCCACCAGGATGAAGCTACAAATGGCTGAGGGACACATAGAAAAACCATTAGGCTTACTAGAAGGCATATCTCTCACCACTTGTGGTGTGGAGTATGAGCATACCTTTTCCATTTGTGATTTTAGTAAAAATCATGCTTATGAGATGATATTGGGACGACCATTCATGCGTCAGTTGCAAATTGTACAAGATTGGGGAACTAATTCTTTGTACTTGCAACATTTAGGAGTGACCACCAAAGTCAATCTTAAAGACTACTCCCATAGAGACGTACTCCAATTCAATGGAATACCATTCATAAGACTCAGGTAGAAACAGAATGAGTACACTCTTTGGAGTCAGGCCCCTCATGGTTACACGAGGACACTCATCTATGGATGTGTAAAGTAGCAAAACAAGAGGAAGAATGGGTAGAAGCAAGGACCTTAGGTGCAGAACAACACCCAAGAACCCTTCAAGACCCAGCTTACGCGCCTGTAGTATTTGCAGACGAAGAATTTGAACCCCATGGTTGGGCAGAAATCCTAGCAACCATGGATGTAGCCATCAATGAAGAACAATGGACACCCCACTGTGACGAGGATGGCTTTGACATTTTAGTTTTCACGATAGCGCCAATCATGTGTGATTCAGTTTTAGAAGAGTGTGAACCGAACACTGATGCATTTGAGGATGCAAGTGACTTTGATTTAGAGTCAATTATTATGGACCCTCCATTCCCATCAGAGGAAGAATATTTTTATGAAGTAGAAACTCATCCTCAGACACACGAAGAAATTACAAATGAGGTGAGATTAGCCACTCAAGTGACTAGCAAGAGTGAAGTAAAGAAGAGAAAGAAGAAAGAAACCATGTCAGAAAAAGAAGAATCTTTGTTTGAGGTTCGTGAGAACTTCAAAAATATGAAATAAAAGATAGAAGAATAATAGTACGAATGCCTAACAGAAAAGTTGGGAGAAGTATATGATAATCGAGAGAAAACCAAAAAAATCATAGTAGCCATCGAAGGAGAAGAAGAGAAATGTACATACATTGGGCATGATTTGACGAATGAAGAAGAAGAAGAATTAGTTGCCCTATTGCGCGAATATAGAGATGTGTTTGCTTGGAGTTATAAAGACTTGAAAGGAGTAGATCCAGACATATGTTCTCATAGAATCCCTATTACTCCAGATGCAAAAACCACGAAACAGAAGCCGTACACGTATAATGATAATTACGCTGCGAAGATTAAAGAGGAGATAGACTGATTGATAGAAGCAAGATTCATTTATGAAATTGAGCATACCGAATGGGTATCCCCCATTGTGGTTGTGCCCAAGAAAAATGGAAAATTGCGTGTGTGTATTAACCTTAAAAAAGTTAATGCCGCCACGATTAGAGATAGTTATCCTCTTCCTATCACGGAGCACTTATTGGAAAGAGTTGCGGGCAAGGAAGTTTATAGCTTTCTTGATGGTTTTTTAGGCTATAATCAAGTAGCCATTGCTCCAGAAGATCAACACAAGACAGCTTTTGCCATAGAATGGGGCATATTTGCATTTCGTGTAATGCCTTTTGGCTTAACAAATGCACCCGCCACTTTCTAGCGACTCATGTGTCATGTTTTCAAGGAATTCTTACGAAAGAATTTGGAAGTCTATGTCGATGACTTATGTGCTCATTCAAATATCAGGCAGACACATATCCCTGAGTTAAGACAACTATTTGACAAATGTCGAGAATATCAGGTTTGTTTGAACCCAGAAAAATGCGTTTTCATGGTCAGACAAGGCAAAATTCTAGGACACATTGTGTCAAAGAATGGAACCTCTACGGATGAAGAAAAGGTGAAAGTGATTGCAGATCTACCTAGGCCAACTAACCTAAAAAGAGGTACATGCATTTATGGGCCATTGTGGTTATTATAGGAGATTCATACACATGTATGCAATCATAGCCAAGCCCCTGTACTCTTTTCTGACCAAGTTTGAATGGACAGATGAGTGTGAAAACTCATTCAATGAACTCAAACAATGTTTGTGCTCAGCACCTATGTTGACAACCCCGGATTGGAGTAAGCCATTCCATGTACATGTGGATGCATCCAATTATGCCATAGGATGTGTGTTAGCACAACCCACGCATGAAGGTAATATAGACCTCCCCATAGCTTATGCGAGCAGATAGTTGAACGCAGCAGAAAGAAATTCCACCACGATGGAACGAGAAGGATTAGGAATGATCTACGCAGTAAAGAAATTCAGACATTATTTGTTGGCAAACAAGTTCAAATTCTTTACAGATCATCAAGCATTACTGTATTTAGTCAGCAAACCATGTAACACGAGGAAGATTAATACGATGGTTTCTATTACTCATGGAGTACGATTTTGAAGTAGTAGTCAGGAAAGGAAAGACACATCTCAGAGCCGACCACCTCTCAAGATTAACCTCAAGAGAAGCTCCTCAAGGGATAGTAGATGAATTACCCGACGCATATTTGTTTAACCTTGAGATAGCACCAGAATGGGCTAAGCCTATTGTCCCGATTCTCACGTATGGACCCAAGAATCCTAGGATAAGGATCAAGGAAGGAGAGATTACCAAGTCACAGAGATATCAAATCATAGCAGGAAGTATATATAAACAAGATAATCAAAAGATTCTTTCTTGTTGTGTAGATGAATCAGAACATGCGAATTGGTTGCAATTAGCACATGTAGGTGCATTAAAGCAACATCATTCAAAACATCGAACATTGAAGAATCTGCATAGACTAGGAGTATACTGGCCTACGATGGAAGCAGATGTCTACAAGTTGTGTAAAGAATGCCCTCTTTGTTGTGAAAGACCACCAGTAGAACATGCTACATTATATCACGTGTCTCTCACACCCGACTGGAGTGAACCTTTAGTGACATACTTGAGGACAAACACATTCCCTCAAGGAATGACCTTAGCATGACAACGCAGTCTAGAGCAGGAAGCTCAAGACTATTCACTTATTGGCGAAAATCTATACAAAAGAGGAAGAGATGGATACCTAAGACAATGTGTTCATGAAAGCGATTATCTGAGCATACTAGAGACTGCACACCAAGGTGTTGCAGGCGGTCATTTTGGACCCGATAGGATAATCAAAGCCATCCTCTTTGCAGGATTATGGTGGCCCACTCTTCACATGGATGCACATACTTATGTAAAGAGATGTGATGTGTGCCAAAGAACTCAGTTTCCTACTCGCAGAGATGAAATGCCATTGAAACCCATGATGGGAGGACGTGCATTTTCTAAGTGGGGTATAGACTTTGTAGGACCCATTAACCCCCCTGCAAAAGATACACATGCGGAATACATTATTGTTGCGATACATTATCTTACCAAATGGGTAGAGGCAAAAGCCACAAAAAAGAATGATGCACACATGACTGCAAAATTCTTATTTGAAAACGTCTTTACAAGATATGGATTGCCTATAGAGTTAGTGAGCGATCGAGGAACTCACTTTCTAAACCAAGTCATTGAATATTTGTTACAGGATTTTATGGTGATTCACAAGAAATCCGCACCATATCATCCTCAGGCCAATGGTCAGGTTGAAAGCACTAACAAGATCCTTTGTAATGTACTGACGAAACTCGTGAACAACAAACGTTCAGATTGGGACAAATAGTTACACCACGTTGTTTGGGCATATCGAGTGGCCTACAAGACCGTACTCAATGCAACTCCCTTTCAGATGGTTTTTGGTCAGAATGCTGTGCTTCCTTTGGACTTCTTGATACCGACCCTTAAGGTTGCACAAGAACATCAGTGGACCGGCCATGAATTATCAGCAAGAATAATGGACTTGGAACGATTAGGTGAAACCAGGCTGAGAGCAGCAGCAGGAATATATGCGGCAAAGAAACGACAGAAAGCATATTTTGATACACATGTGAAAGATAAAGGCTTGAAAGAAGGAGATTTAGTTCTAGTATATACTCTGAAGCAACACGCACGAAAATTAGAAAAGCAAGGTTATGGACCTATGATCATTAACAGACTCTCAACAAGTGGAGCAGTACAGTTAGCCACCTTAGAAGGAGACATAATGCCTAATTACATTAGTGGCTGTAGAGTCAATTTATATCAGGAACCTCTTACGGAGGATATGCTTAGACGACTCACGTTGGCAAAGAAGCGTAAGGAGGAAGAAAATAGAATACGTGCAGAAGCTCAGGCAGAAGCCATAGAATGCATTAAGCGCATGAAGCTAAGAAGACAAGGACTAGGGAGAGAACATTATAACCATTTGGAAACATCACCCAGATACCCCATGGCCATGTGTCAAGTAAAATCAAGCATTCATCCTAGCATAGTGGATAGGAGACCATTCATTACAGTCAGGCTAGAGCACGGCAACCCTTGCCAAGAGCTCAGGGCTTTAATTGACTCAGGTGTTGCGACTAGTGCGATTAGATGGTCACACTATAAGGATTCACGAATAGAAATGCGGCCAATTGAGGCATACCTCATAGGGCTAGGAGGCATGGAAACCCCTTGCATGGGTGAGGTGGACCTTCCTATCCTCATTAACGAAGTGACTATGACAGCAAATCTACTAGTGTGCCATTACGAGGACCTGATAGAACCCCTAATCCTTGGCCAAGATTGGCTATACGATCACTCAGTGGACCTAAATCTTATACAAGGCTCCTTACAGATTGGAACCTTCGATCAGAAGCGAGTGATACCGCTTGACTTCCCTAACGACATTCCGATTGAGGTTTGTAACCCTAGACCCTATGAAATGCATGCGACGGAAGACCGGAAGATCTTTGGTCAGATCAGTCACGTTACGTCTACACCAACCCATGCGGGCTTGGCGCTGGACAATGGTCAATCAGAAGGACGTCAGGAGATTTTCCCTTGGTCTTCCTGCAAACTAGAAGGGATAACCACCCAACAGATGGGTCCAATGGGCACAATCAGCGGACAGATGGGCACAATAACCTGCGGTGCTCATCCTTCCACACTTACTGCGGACTGGCCTAGATCTATGGTACAGAATGCCTCATCTCCTAATGGGCAAGTTTCGCAAGTGTTGGACCTCCCTTCTTTTCCAAAGCAGAGTGTCCATCCGACCTCTCAACCTCAACCACAAAGGAGTCAACCACTATGAAGGAACCCAGACGGACGACAACATCAAACGACACAAAGAAGAAAGCTGTAGTATCAGTATCATAAAGCAAGTGGCACAAGACAAATATGGGTGCCAAAAGGACAGAATGCACCAACAGACTTCAACCATGCAGACAATGACAAGAAGAAGTCAAGGCAGAAGCCGAATCAGTATCCAACATCCCCTCGACCTTCTTCTACAAGTTTGAACATTCGAAAAATTTGGATCGCAAAGAAGTATCTAACAAACAGACCCACACCCACGCAGATTTGGGTACCCAAACCATGTATTATAGCTCAACCCTCAAGCCATGTAAAATATACCCCTCGGAAATCTTTTCAACCCTCCATACCACCAAATCCGTTATCATCTTTTGGCCCTCCGCAGAGACCTATCACCCGATCACAAATTCTTAGGAAGTGGATACCGAAACGTGTCCAGAAGTCTTCTCCTAATCCATTGTCTAACATAACTCCCACCCCGACTAATCTACAACCATGTAATAACTCATTCATGACTGAACCTTGTGAAAATCCACACACTATAACCCAACATCATCTGTAATAACACTTCATCAAGAAATGTATGTATCACCTAAAAGCATGTAGGTGTCTAGAGACCTGCATTAGCTCTGCAAAAATCATTGCATCAATCACTTCACAGCACTTGGCTACACGGGTTACACATCGGTTATGGAAAGGGATTGCGGTCTCGCTGTAATAGGATCATAATTTAATTTCCATACTAATGTGCTAATCTTTTGTAGCAGATCTTTTCCATTAGCACGTCAATCATCATGCAAACCGAAGAAGGACCATCAGAAGCAGGCCCCAGTGCACCTGTAGCACCTATCGGTATTTTACTCGCAGAGTCCCATCCGACGGCTCCACCGCCAGAATTTCAAGGTTTCCCAGGACCCATGCCTATTGATGATCCTCCTCGAGGCTATACTGAGAAGATTCATCGCAATTCTCACTGGTTTCAAGGGCTGGCAGGACCATTAGCGGATGCTGAGTTTATATTTGAGTCTAATTTGACTTTTGATGACCGTACCTGGGGAAAATATCAGTTCCTCTCAAGAGGGTTCGAAGGACTACAAAACACACAGGACTTAAGGCATGTTTGGGCAAGAGCTGGCTTCACAGAGTATTTCAGTGACCCTTTGCCCAAACCTGACTTCTACAGATGCTATTACTTAATCACCACTTTGATAGCTTCGGAGAACAAGGATCTGCCTGGAACTTTTATTTTGCCATCTTTAGTGAACAATCCACCATATAAAAGATTTTATCTTTCTAAAGATTTGATCCGAGCTGCCATCAAGATCCATGGAACCCACACGCCCATAGAGCGAGAAAGGTTAGTTCCAGACCCTATGAAGCGTGGGGACGTTACTAAGTGGGAAGAGATTTCAGCAATCGCACCTGAGCTTTCAAAACCACTGCAGATATGTATGCAGCATTTTGCTTTCCCCGCTCAGGACAGATTCACAATGCCTCACAAACGAATATGGTTCGGTTTGTATTTATCTTGTATTGGACCCCAGACAATTGATCTAGCTAGCTGGATCATTGACCAGATGTATTTGGCACAACACCGATGGGAACGAAAGAAGGTCATCAATGGATGTTGCGCCTTCACGCGCATTGTATATATGTGCCTAGCATATGACTTACCGATCGAACGTGCAATGACAAGCGAAGAGCTGAAGGCTTTCAAAGGGACATTGAAGAAAGCTAGGAAGCCTAGCAGAGGACGAGTAGGAAAATGAATGAGAGGAACCATCCCCTGCCTTCAGGTCCCAGAATCACCATCACCGCAACCTCTCCGAAACAGTCTCCAACAGAAGCCCCTGTTCAACCCATTCGTATAAGGTTATCAAGACCAGTTACAATGGGGGGCACTCCCAGCACAGTTGCTCCTCAAGCAGCCACAGTTCCAGGACCTACCACCACCACAGCAGAAGTTCCCACCACTATTGGTGCGGAAGCTTTCTCTTTTCCGATACCCCATTTAGAAGCAGAACAAACAGGCACCACATTTGATTTTGAGATGCAGGATGTATTTTCAAATGAATTTCAGTTTTCAAAAGGCCAAATCTTCTCTCAGGAATATGAAAGGCCCAGCTACCCTACCACACCTCGAGATCAACAACATGGACAAGTCGTGTCTAGCTCTGAAGAGGAAAGAACAGAGACAGATGAAGACGACGGTGATGATGAAGCCAGTCAGGGAACACATGAATCGCAAGAGCATGGACAGACAGATGAACATGGACGACAAATGGACACCCAAGGTGATACAAGCACACATGAAGAGGAAACCTTCGAAGCAGCAGCTTATACACTGGCCATTAAAAAGTTATACCGTACTATGGAAAAGGTTTGGGCGCGTAAGAAGTTGACGGATGAAGAAAGCCAAACACTCATCGAACAGGAACTTGTCTCGGGCGGGTTTGAAGAAGTATACATCAGCGGTTTCAGAGAGCTTGTCAAATCAGTTGGACCCACTGAAGCCTTAAGGTATTTGTAGAGAAAACCGCTACCGCAGTATGACCCCCCCAAAATCCGCTTACTAACCAAACCTGGTGAATATATTCGTGTACTCACCGGTGGTCAGTCATCAAAACAGGCCAGGGAAGCACGTCTTGTCCCTGAAGGCTCTGTGACAGAAGAAGCCATCCTTGTAGATTCCCCACCCCGTGCTACCACTGTACATACCACCACAGTTACCGAAGTACCTGCCACCCCAACTACTCCTCCTTCACCTCCCATCCATCCAGTCTCCCCCATACACCCTCTTTCTCCCAGAACAACATCCTCCTTCTCCGGTGGAGTAGCAGAAGTCGTCCTTACTCCCATTCAGCCCACACTTCCCACACCCACTCAACCGGGTTTCCCCCTTCAGACACCCACCTTTCCATCTACTCCCTTTCCCCCTCCATCTTTCCTATCTTTCCCCACACCTCCAAGACACCCTTTTCCATATCTAACTCCATTAACCTTCTCCCCAGTCTCACCTCCCCGACCCACCGTAACTCCTCTTTCACCTTTCCACCAAGCCGTCCAAGACAACCCCTCTGTAAATTACTCGTCCACCTTTGTAAATCCTGTATTTACACCCACACACTTACCCACGATCACACCACTATTCATAGTCACTGCACTCGACACCACATCCAGCGATATGGATATATCACCACCCACTGCACCTCCACTCACTTCGTTTGTGGCACCACAATATTTAAGCACACCACAATTTTCCACAATCACCACAACATCCACTTTCCCACCCCCATTCCCCGTTCCCTTTGCATCTACACCTACTGCATCTTCACTTAGCACACCATTAATATTATCACCCACTGTAGATAATGCATTTCGACAAATGTTCATGTGTATGACGCAAGTAAGAGATGAGTTCACATCTCTTGGAAATAATTATCAGCAGCTGCAGAGGACAACCAATGACTTGCAATCGCAGCTTAATTCATTGTCGATTGAGAATGCCTCATTGAATACTCGGTACCAAGAATTATGCAAGGCTTACCAAAAACTAGAAGTAGAAAGTGAAGAGAAAGCCAAAGAGGCCACTGCTGATCTTGATAATTTATTAAGAGCCCAGACAGTTCGCAATGTGACGCTAACACGGAACATGGGCTTACTCAGAAGACATCTAGCAGCAGCAAAGGAAGAGAACCAGCGGCTACAAGAGCAGAATAGAGAAAATTTAGAAGCTGCTCTCGATCATCCAGACCAACCATTAAGTCCTAGCCAGTTCAAAGCAGTGCCCTCCGAATCAATGAAAATGTTGCTCGATGATCACATCAGATTGCTCGATGAATACGATCGAGTGAACGAAGAATATCAGAAGCTGAAAGAAGATCATAAGCTACTCCAGCTCAGAGCACCTGCAACACAAGGATTACCAGCTCCTGCGGACCCTTCTCCTGACATCTTAGAGGAACTCAACGCATTACGGGCCCAGGTATCTACTCTTGAATCAAGGATCGCAGTCTATGAAGCACCCCTGAGGCCAGATTCCCCACCAGAGCTACTAGTTGATGAAGAGACAGTAACCATTCCGTTGGAGGAAACTTTTGAAGAAGCCTACGAGCCACAACCCATCCCAGGCGGACGAGTCACAATTGAAGGCCAGATGACTTATGAACTTCCAACCCCCACATGGATGAAGACCAGTGAAGAGCTTGGAACCACCCACTCAGCACGAGTAGAGGCGAAGGTGCACACAATGGCAATGATTGAGGAGAGAATTTTACAGTCGCCCTACTTCGCTCATTTGGCCCCTCGTAGATACATATCAGGGCACGAGCTCTAGTACAAACCATACTTCATGTTAATGGCCGAATATCAGTTAGCCATAGAGAAAGAAACCGGCAAAAAACCTTCTCACGCAACTCAATTCGAGCCTGAAGATTTGCCACTGGATGCGCAGCACGGAGAAATCCATCAACCCAATTGGCGTAAAGATCTTTTACAAGAATATCCTGAGATGATGAGTACTTGGGTAAAGGCACCATTGCACTTAAAGTACAACCCATGTTGGGGACCAGTGCCACGTTGTCGCTACTGGACAGCATTTGCTATTAAAGTACAGAACAACAAGCAGTGCCAGGATTGGTTAAATTACCCATACTTCAAGCCACCCATCGAACTACCAACAGTCGGCTACATGATGGCCACGATTCGCCACTGGATCCCTCGCTTGAAGCATATGGACGATATAGCAGCGCACATGACTGTCAAGATCTTTGACATGATGCAAATGGTTTTCAAAGTCTTCCGATGCGTCAAGGCACCTCATGTAAACACCCCGGGCTTCGAGCATGGCAATTTTGATCTTGCATATGATATGAGTACAACGCCATCGCTATGGGTGTGTTATGCCTGGCATTGCAGAATCAAATATTTACCGGCGTGCTACAAGCAAACCTTCGAAGAAATGTTCACAACCGGATTCTGGGAATACCATTCAGAAGTGTTCATCAGCAGGCCTACACACCTCTTGCACTTATTTGCCTGTGAACAGATGGTATATTCCACACATTATCGACTCCCGCCACCCAATGAGCCACAACCAATTGATTGGGAGAAACTCGAGGCAGATTTTGCCCGAGGCATTCGAATATCCGAACACACCCTCGCTCAAGAACTACTTCAAAATTACATCCGACGGACCGCACAACAAGGTTCTGTCGAGGATGACAGAAGCGAGAGGCAATAGCCAGAGGCATAGAAGACGCGGAAGCATGTAACGACAGAGCAGGGAGTCAGTCGGATCTTTTTTCAAAGAATTATGTTTTAAAAATACTTTTCAAAACCTCCAATAGTGATTTTCATCACTATTGTAACATATGTAACATAGAAGAACCCTTTTCTTAATTTCTAGCTCCATTTTGTGCAAGCCGATGAGTCCTCGAGCTTGAGGAGCTTAGGTAGAATGAGCGTATCAATTTTGGTTATTTTTAGACACCGTTTACCCTTTCAAATAGCATCTAGGACCTATTTTTTAACTATGCCGGTCACTAGATGTGAAACCGGTCAAAACTAGTCTAGAAACTATAAAAAGAGCTAGAGAGCTCATTTTTGAGGTTAGCTAGTGTAGACTGGTATGAGCTAGAGCCGATTTGAGCTTGTAAGAGTGTTCTTGAGTAATAGAGTTGATTTCTCACCTTCCATTGTGTCTTGCTTGTCTCTTCGTCGTGGGTGTGTATGTGTGTGTGCATCTCTATGCTTCTCACCTTCACTCTCACTTCATCTCACATTCACAATCTTCATATCACTCCTATCTCTTCCGCGGATTGACATTAAGGAGGTGGAGCTTCTTAACGTGGTTCTCACCATTGTGCTAGAGCAACACACACACATACACACACACACACACATATATATATGTATATATATATATATATATATATATATATATATATATATATATATATATATATATATATATATATATATATATATATATATATACACACACACACACACACACACACATCTCTCTCTCTCTCTCTCTCTCTCTCTCTATATATATATATATATATATATATATATATATATATATATATATATATATATATATATATATATATATATATATATATATATATATATATATATATATATATATATATACACGTGTGTGTGTGTATGTATGTATGTATATACACACACACATACATACATACATACATACATACATACATACATATACACACACATACATATATCCTTTGAGTGAGTATTAGTGGATCACCATTAACTATTCTTCCATTGCAGATTGATCACACAATGTTGACTTGTGTTTTCCACATTCTATTCATTGATCTTTCTTGGATTGTTGAACCTATGTGTGGTATTTGGCTTCTATTCTTGCTTCGCCTAGTGAATATATTCTATGTCCATGGAAAAATGATAGGCTTGATATTTAGATTCTAGGTCAACTAGGAATTCAATATCTTGGTCATGGTCTAGCCTAGGTTTTTCATAATCAAACAAAATTTCATGATCTATGGATTGAGTAATCAAATGTTCTACCATTTTATATTATCCTCAAAGTTCTCTATCATTTCTTCTTAGGAAAAAAATTGTGCTTTTTGGCTTTTCTAGTTGTTCTCGCATACTCTTGCTTGATTGAAGAACTAAAGGTGTGGTAAACACTTCTCCATATATTCACGTAACCAATGAATTTTGAAACACATTTACCTCAATGAAGTGTTATGGATCCATTCTTGACCTAAGGTCACTAGGTAGGTCTCCATCATCAAATGTTAAAAACTTGAACAAAATCCATGTGGTTCCCAAATGAACAAGAAGCTCTACTTCTCCTAAGCATTGATCTACGAGACCCTCTTGAGTTGAAAGATAGGATTTAATTGGGCACAAATCTTTGTGATGATGTTGAATCACCGAAATACCTATGTCATTGGATCAATGAGATTACAAAATTCTCCACTTCAAATTTTCCTAGTTCCATTCAAACACACAAGTTGTGATCCAAGGATGGTTGGATTATCAACTCATTGCTAATGCACTCTATGCTAAGGCACTTGTGTAAAGTTAGTATAATTTGCATCTTCATCTTCAAAAGGTATCTCTTACCAAAGTGCATTTACCATGAACATGTTGTAACACTCAACATCATAACATTCTATGATTCGTTGCTCATTGAATGACACATCAAGTGTAGCAAATCTTGGAAGGTAGTTCTAAGGTTCAAATTCTTCATCATTGAAGACCCTAGACATGTATGCAATATTTTCACTTGTTCTATTCAAAGGCTTGTGTATTCCTTCTTTCCCTTTGTACTTATGTCTGACTTCTCCTACTGCGGCTTTACAAATGATGTTGGTGAGAAGGCTGCTAGGTGGATCCGAGATGGGGTTTCTAATGTGCTTATATGTGATACATATAGGGTGTTTATGTTGTGCTTAGGTGAACAGAAGTAGACTAACAAGGAACATTGAATAACCACCGTTTACTTTGAAATACATACTCATATCAACTTGAAAATCAATCATACATTTCTCATAATGCAATAAATGTGGGATATGAACATAATGTCAAATGCATAAATCAATGGTTTCATGTCTACGAGCTAAAACAATGAATGTAATCTAGATAAAATGGTACATAGAAGCTTCTCTATCTCTTGAAATTCAAATGAAACTAGATACAAATCAACTTCAGAAAACATAACAATTTGACTCTTTAAGGTCTCTTAGATCATTAAGTAGATCTTTGTAGCAGAAAGCTCCAAATTCTTACCCTTAGATTGGTAGAAGTCCTCTAAAGCAATGCAGATGCATAAAGTTTTTCAATCAAAAGCTGTTGGCAGTGCAACTGGTAGTAGCGACAAACATCAAAGAAGAGGAAGCATGTAAAAGGGAATTGCATGAAGTATGGTGGACCAAAACCATTATCTTTCAAATAAAGATGTTTTCATTATCATTTTATCAAAAACAGCGAGTCGTAACAAACGAGAACTATGTCGTAAAAAGAGAACACTTACGTCAAAAATTACATGTTTTCACCTCATTTTTGGAATTCCTTTACACCAGTATACATATATTACAAAAATGAGGTGAAAACAAGTAATTTTTGACGTTTTTTGTCATTTTCTCAAAAAAAAAATGAGCTCAAAATGTAGTCAAAATTTCACTATATTAGGCATTGACGTGTCCCAAAATGTATATGATAAGACATTGACATGTCCAAAATCTATATGATAAGACATTGACATGTCTAAAATATATATAAGAATGTAGAAATCAATAGTTTTTACACAAAAATAACATTTTAGACATATCTTTAATGGGTGGATATCTGATTGTTATTCAAAATTGCTACAAAACATGGTTTCATTAACCAAACTACTTTGAGGCATTTACATAAGCACTAAAAATGTCTGAGAGCTTCAATGCAACTCACAACTTTGTCGATCTATGTCTACACCCTCATCATCTGATGCACTTGATTCAGTCTCATATTGTTGAGAGCTCTCTTCTTCTTCTTCTATATCCACAAGAGCTCTATCTTCATCCACGTACATACCAAATTCTGCAGGATCATGCACAACTCTTCTTGTTTTCCTATGATTTCCTGTACCACATACATCTGGAAGCTTTTGTTTTATCATGTTGATGGTTGCTTTCCTCAAGTGACCAGTTTTTGTCAAGGAAAAATCATAAACAAGAATATCTACATCATCCATTTTAAGAGTGGATGTGCTTCGAATATTCTTTTTCCTTTTTGAACCTGTTCGTTTAGTATCACACACCATTTCTAAGTTATATTTACCTGTGAATGCATTACTACTTTTAGTGTAATACCAATGCACCACCAAAGCCTCTATTCTTCTCTGATCAATATCTTTAGTTATCTCTAAAACCTTTGCAATCCAAAATGGTCTGGTAGCCTCATCACCATCAGCAAGTACTGCAATAAGCGTTCCAACATTTATCTCTATTAAATTTCCTTGCCATCGTGCTTCTGCCTGTTTTGTCATCCTTGGGCCTACATAAATATTTCTTTCTGGTGGATGTATAAAACTTTGAAGTGCATCTGCATTACATGCTTGGGCCACATTCACGGATCTTTGTGTACAAAAATCCCATGTGAATGGAACATCAACTGGCCAGTGACCTGCAATTGTATACTGTATAATCTCTTCTTGATGATTGAAAAAGTCCTCCCACCAAGATACATCTTGATCTCCAGCATATTTTTTTGCACGCTCAATATGTCTCTTCTTTTCAATGAGTGCATGCATCCAACTTTTACTTTGATCAACCACACTTCCACATCTTTCTGTATTGTTTTTATCTTCATATGGTGATTGTTCTGCACCATACACTGTTACAGTAGACAAATTAGGCACCTGCAATAAGAAACTGCATCCCTCTTTAGGCTCCCACCCAAGAGAAGATGAATACTGCTTTGCAAATAAAAGGGTTATTTCATCAACCCTCCTCATCAAGAATACATGGTTGAAACTAATATTGTGCAATGGAGCCAAAACCTTAGCACTGTTATCAAGGCCCATTGAGCAAAAGTGCTTAAAGTCATAAATCTGTGTGAGGTGTTGAACTTCTGGTTTTGGAGTATATGCTTCTGAAATCAGCTCAGATAAAATCGGAAGAGTAAAAGCATTGTTACGTGCCAACTTCTTAGAGAAAGTACTGAACATTTGATCAATGTGATCATGAGTGTGGCCAACCAGAAGAAAATTTACCTTAACCTTCTGAAATACCTGTTTTTCAACAAGCATGCTTAAATATCCAAAGACTGTAGAATTTTTATTCTCTCTTGGAGTATTATCTAGTGGCAAATATAGAGTTGGTGGCAAAAGACCCTTCCATGATTGCAAAACACGATGAATGACAGTAACTGTAAGGTTTGGATCATTATGCACATTCGGATATGTGAAGAAAACCTTGGACATTACAGTTCCATTGTATACCAAAGCGCCAACCAAATGCATTTGCACAAGGACTTCATCTCCAATGTCCTTAGGGATGCGATAAAAATGTGGCAAACAAGTTTTTTTCTGATCCATACCATCGATCAACAAACACATATAACGCTCCGGATTTCTGAGTGCCTTACTTCGATGATGAATTGCTTTCTTTCTCTCTAATGCTTGACTGTCACGATGGTTGTTAAGAAGGTTTTTAAAATTATGCTTTTCCTGTGGTGTTGTAGCCCCTTTTGCCATGTTTTTCAAAGTGGCGCAAACTGAACATTCACCCATTCTAACTTTACGAGGAATAGAAACATTGTTAAACTCTTCCTTCCATAATCGAGTAAAGTGACGATACAACACATACTTCTCATTTCTATTTTCCATGTCTTCTCTATATATTTGAAATACCTCTCGACGAGTAAAGTTATCTGACAAGTGCAACCTTCCAGTTGTAGGCATAACTTCACAATGCAAGCTAAAATAGTTCATCATCCAATTCATTGCATGACGTCCAACAGATCCTTTGGTCCCAACATGGAACGTATCCAAAATGAGATCCCCATTCAAAAACCCTTGTTGAACCCTATGTATTCTAAAATTTCCTACACCCATTGCAATTTTAAATGCAGCCCTACAGCATGGCATCCCTTGAGTAAAGAAATATTCAAAACCAACACGCGTTACTGACATGTTATCCTCAATCATTTGCATGCAAGAAACAAGGTATATATCTTGCCTTTCACTATCTAAATGGAGGAATTTTTCTCTTATGTGCTTTAGTTTCTTCATCCCTAAATTATACAAGCATTTCAAACCACAACAATGCTTCACAATATCCAATGCAATCTGTCTATCTGAAGTAAGAAATTTAAATCTTTTTCGACTTACTTCACGAGACCTTCTTTTAAATCGTAGATTGAGCTTGCTTTGCTTTTTCGTTGCTCCACATGCACTTGAGTCAGAAGGGAGATCAATGGTTGGATCAGATGGGAGATCAAGAGGTGCATTTGGTTGAGCAGCATTGCACTGTGAATTGGATAACTTAAATGACTCAACAGAAAACATGGAATCATCAGCACGTTCTAAATCATAGGGATCATCACTTCTCTGGAAAGGTTCAACTGAGAACAATGAATCAATATGAGCAGAGGAAGCTGATGCCCAAGCATCCACTGAAAAGATTGAGCTCATCTTCACTGAGTTCACAGAAGACTGAAGATGAATGACCTTTTTAAATAAGTAGAAATCCGAGATCAAGTGAAGATATCACATCAAATGTCACATCAAGAAGATATGAAATCAAAAGCTTATTAAAGTACATTAAATAACATAAAACATCAAATTACATCAAATCACTTAATTACTCAAATATACACTAATCAGGGAACCAAAGATTTGATTCACTTTTGATTCAAATGAGAAACACAGTTGATTTCTAACTACATATGAGTCATTCAGTCTAAGCATTGTGAATGAATCAAAATATATCCAAGTTGAGTTCCAACAGGAATATATAATAAAATTGTTTGGAGAAATTTTACAAGAAGAAATTTTACAACTGGAATATATCCAAGTTGAGTTCCAACTGGAATATGCTATGCCATTGAACACTATACAAGAAGAAATTTTACATTTGGTTAAGATTTCAAGGATTAGGTTTTATTGTGGTGTAGGCTAGATATCAAAGAGGTAGATGAAAGTATATTGAAAAAGAATTATGTGTAAAAGAGGCACACAGAAAGCATATTCATACATTGATTTTCCATTTCAACAATGTGTTACAAGCTAAATGTGAATATGAACTAAAGTGTGGAGGATAACACTATAAAGATGTCATTAATCTCACAACTTAGACCTAATTTTCTCCCAAGCAACAGACTCTAAGAAAAAACTTCTACATGTGATTAGAAATCCTCATGTACATACCATACTGTTGCCATTGAAGTTTAATTTCCATGCAAATGTATATAAATAGTTGCAAGGTTCTGTACTAGAATGTTTATTCATAGTGATTTTCCATTTCAACAGTGAGTTACAAGATAAATGTGAATATGAACTAACGTGAGGAGGGTAATACTATAAAGATGTCATTAGTCTCCCACATTTAACACAACTTTGACTTGATTTTCTCCCAATAAAGAGATTCTTAGAAACAAATCTCTACATGAGTTTAGACATCCTCATGGACATACCATACTCTTGCCATTGAAATGTAATTTCTATGCAAATGTATATAAATAGTTGCAAGGGTCTATGAATATTTCATTAAAGTGGCTCTGAAACAGCCTATTTGTGTGGGTGCTATTCCCTGGTTAGATAAGTTGACAGATTTAGTTAGCAAGTGGACTCATTCAGTTAGATCCAGTTAGTTTCTGGTTCAAGTTACCCAATTGCCTATAAATACCAGAGGAGGAGATCATTCGCATTTTCAAAATCCACGAGCAAGAGAGAGCAGCAGAGCACAGACAACCATGGAGCACAGAGGTCAGCATACCAGCAAGCCAAGTCTGATGGAGAAGAAGAATTTTGGCAAAAGCACCAAGAGGTAGACAAAATCATAACATAAATAAAGATTCCAAAAAGATTCCCTCTGTATGTCTGTCTAAATATCTGCTTTCTAGGCATTAATGTTTCTTACCTCTAGAAATATGGATCAAAAGCATGTACAGGTCGATGCCTGGCATCGACTTTAAGGTGTAAGTCGATGCCAGGCATCGCCTTAGGATTGCAAGTCGATGCCAGGCATCGACTTGTCGGTGCAAGTCGATGCCTGGCATCGACTTGCAGCCCCAAGTCGATGCCTGGCATCGACTTGCAGGTGCAAGTCGATGCCAGGCATCGACTTGCAGCCCCAAGTCGATGCCTGGCATCGACTTGCAGGTGCAAGTCGATGCCAGGCATCGACTTGTCGGTGCAAGTCGATGCCTGGCATCGACTTGCAGCCCCAAGTCGATGCCAGGCATCGACTTGGGCCCAAAAAATGATGCCAAGCATCGACTTGCCGGCATCAACATTCACTGAAAAGTCGATGCCAGGCATCGACTTTTGGGTGCAAAATCGATGCTTGGCATCGGCTTTTGGGCCCAAGTCGATGCTTGGCATCGACTTTTGTGCCCAAGTCGATGCCAGGCATCGACTTTGTGTGCAAGTCGATGCCAGGCATCTATTTGAGGGTAAAAGTCGATGCCAGGCATCGAATTGGCCCAAAAGTCGATGCCAGGCATCGACTTGGGCCCAAAAGTGGATGCCAAGCATCGACTCTTGCACCCCCAACTCGATGCCTGGCATCGACTTTCACCCTCAAGTCGATGCCTGGCATCGACTTGCACACAAAGTCGATGCCTGGCATCGACATGCACTTAAACATCGATGCCTGGCATCGACCTGAAGCTCAAAATCCATGCCTTGCATGGACTTGGGCCTTTGAAACCACATTTACGTTTGATCTGATATTTCCAATTGCTTTCAGGGATGCGGAGTACAAGGATGAAAGGCCCATCAAGAAGCTCAGAGTCACCATGGGCTCTGCTGACCAGCAACGTGACAAAGGCAGTGGTCACCAAGCAAAGCCAAAGAAAATTATTGCACCATTATCCTCTGAGAAGGCCAGCAACCCACTAGGAATATCCTCAGGTGGACAGAGTAGCATAAAAATTCCTGTGGAGGATCCAAATATGAAGGAAAGGTCTAGGGAGACCGAGGTCATGAGGACAGATCGTCCACTTCGGGACATGACAAATCTCGAATGGTGCCTTCAGTACGTTGAAGAGAAGAATGCAGTCCTCCTTGTGTTCGCAGGGGCCTATGGCAGAGGAAAGATCACGACAACACAAGGTTTTCAGTATGGACTTGTTTACAAATTGGATTATGAAGATGAAGATTCTGACAACCTGCTTTTCTTGGTGGAGACATCGAAAGGATTAAGAAATGTCATATGCAAGATGGATTTCTTGTGCCCAGAGTGCTGTGTTCCAAAAGAGCTAGCTCAGATATGCAGAGACTCAGTGAATTTCATCAAGGACCTGATGCCATGGATACAGGGCAATATCATGCCAACACAGCACAAGAAGACGACCCCTGTAAAGGCAAGGGGTAAGCAGAGTGTGCAGAAAAAGCCCCAAAAGAAAAAGAAGATAATTGCAGAAGAGGACTTTTCTGACTCAAGCTCTAGCTCTGGGGACATAATTGTTGCACCTGGTGGAGAGCTTGCATCTGGTGTGCTTGGCACTGAGCAGAATAAGATGAGGGAGGACATAGCTAGAAGAAAAGTTGTGAAGAAGGGGCAGTTGTTCCACCTGCCTATTAATATTATCCACAGGCCACCAGTGGATCCAGTCACAGGGAGGAGGCCCCTTGAGATCAGGGAGCCACATAATTTGCATGTCCAAAATCTTAAGAAGAAAATGAAAATAAATCCTCATGCTACTGTTGTGCCATTCCTTGTCATGGTGGATCCGCATGAGTGCAGCTGTGTGGAGGATTTCAATGAGGGTTTGTTTGAGGAGTACACGTATTATGTGATTGGAGGTTCACACTCTGCAGAGGCTCGTAGACAGTTAGTGAAGGAGCACCCTACTACATTTTTCTTTAGGTATGCAGAGTGTAAGATATATGCTGGTCTTACAACTGAGGAAGCCAAGCTTCTTGCTTGGGATCACAACAACGACAATGACTATAGGCAGAAAATGTCCTCCATAGAGAGAATTCGGTTCTTCCACCATGAATACGAAGATTTTCTTGTGAAGGAAGCTGGGAGAATACATCCCAATCTACGAAAGCAATGCCTTATTGAGGTTGGAATTGCATTGGATGAGAATAGAAAGTCAGATGCTTTGAGGAAATATGATCCATGGTTTCAACTGGCATTCAGATCAGGTGAGATCTGGGATCTTCAGGATAGAATCTTCACAATGTGGGAGCACAAGGAGGTCAAGGGCCAGAAGCAACGAAAGTCGAGGCCAGACCCACAAATTGATCTGAGGGGAAAGGGAAGGAAGGTTGACCTTTCAATTGAAGAGGCTCCTAAGGACATGAAGCTGACCCCATGGAGGGCCCTTCAAGGAATCAAGGATGATACATTGATCATATCAACTTTGTCAAGGGTAATCTCGAAGGAGTTAAGCATCGAGGAGATGGTGACTGAGCTCAATAAGTATGTATGTTATTCTCAGATCCTTTTTCCCTCCTCCCATGCTTCTTGTCTAACCTAGTCTCTTTTATATTTATGTGTCTGTAGTCATAAAGTGTACATGAAGATTCAGGAGGTGATGATGAAGAGGCTGGGTTGCTTTTCTTGGACAGAGGTCCAAGCAGACTATCCAACCACATCATCCTACAAAGCCTTATCAGAATATTTCATCCTGTTTCGTGATTGGGTAGATTCTCTTTTCAGAATATTTCATACTAAACAATTTGATGCATTGCATGGCATCAACATGGGGGCATAAGTCGATGCTTGGCATCGACTTGGGGGCATAAGTCGATGCCTGGCATCGACTTGCAGCATAAGTTGATGCCTGGCATCGACTTGGGGGCATAAGTCGATGCCTGGCATCGACTTGCAGCATAAGTCGATGCCTGGCATCGACCTGCAACAAAAGTCAATGCCTGGCATCGACCTCGTGGCAAAAGTCGATGCCAGGCATCTACCCCAACAAGAAATCGATGCCATACATCCGTTCTTTATGTTTTGTTTGCTGTACTGAAGAGCTCTTCTAATTGTTTTTCCAATTTGTTCTGCAGAAACCAAGGAAAAGTAAGTCTACAGAGGTACTAGATGATTGCCCCCCTGCATTCCTTGCTCACATTCAAAGAGCAAGGCATGAGAAATCTAGATTGAAAGCGAAGGAGATGGATTTTGATGATGAACCCGATCTTAAATGTTTCTCCAATCCCCTAGACCCCCTTAGGCCTGTATATTACAATGTGTTCTGTAGTGATGTAAATAATATTTGTTCTGTTGTGCCTAGAAAACATTTCTCCCTTCTCATAGCGGACATACCCTATGGATTTAGGATGTTAGGATCAGTTAATGATGATGAACCCTTCAAACACCCTCAGATTCGGAAGATGATCACTGATTTTGCAAAGTTGACTATGTCTCCTCTTTGGAGGATAGTAATTTTCCATAGGAGAGACCAGTCTTTCTCTGTTTCAACTGCTCTGAAGGCAAGATGTCATGCTGTGGAGTGCCTCACTTGGTAAGTAATCTTCTTTCTATCTCCATGGCTTTAATGATGCCCTATGTGACTCATAGTTCTTTTTTGCAGGGTGAAGACAAACGTAAATCACACTCCTTTGCATCGGTTTGTGAGTGCCACTGAATGCATTACAGTGGGCTATTATGATGAAGTAAGAAAAAGGAGAGTCAGGGAGCATTGCAATGAGAATGGGATCTCAAATGTGCTCATGTTCCCAGCCGTTACCAAGAAACTTCGTCATGTAGCTGGGGACATGACATTGATTAACCCTTATCAGAAGCCACAAAAACTCATAATGAGATTGCTTCAGCTATTTTCCAATGATGATGACTGGGTCCTAGACCTTTTTTCGGGCACAGGTAATTTCAATTTTCACAATTTTCATTAGTCATTGTTGATTGAAGCCTCTAAGAGGTTTTCTGCTGTTTCAGGAACGACTCTGGCTTGCTCCTTAAAGATGTTCAGGCACTGCATAGCTGTGGAGAAGGATGATGCTCAAGTGAGCTTCATTAGAATGAGAATCAATGGGCTGAATGAATGCCCAGATGAAGACCAAGAGGTTGGAAGGAAGCACATTGCAGATACGGAGAGATTCCAAGCAGCTTCAAGGGAGCCTGTTCCCCCACTTGCAGATGAACCTGGGGACATGGCTGACCTTGAAGAGCCAATCTTGGAGCAAGAGAGGCAAGATAGGTGTTCTAATGTGCCAGAGGATACCAATACCCTTGAGCCTGAGGAAAGCTATGATCAGCTTCTATTGTAGATTCACATAACTCTTGTAAAACACATGAAATGTAAAAGATCATTTTAATGGAAATATAATTTGGAGTTCTGCTTCCACTTGGTGTTCAGCTTGATTTATCTTGAGCATTTCTCTGATCATGTGTGAATGTTTCTTAGTATAATTTTGTTGAATATTATCTTCTCTTGGGAATGCTTTTGTGAAGTGTATTTCATATTCTGTTAATATGGCCAGGCATTCAATGGGGATCTTAACCATACAAAGGGGATGATCTTAATTGCCTTGTTAAAATGCTCTGATTTTTACAACACATGTACTCTAATTTTTGAGTAACTCTTAATTAGCTATCTTCTGTGCTTGTTGAGGTTATAGATGTAATGAAGGAGCTTCACGAATTCTTACATGTACCTTTTCAACTCTAATCTATTGTCTAAGATCATGATGTGGGATTCTTGGTCATGCTCAACAACTAGTTTTCATGGCAGCAAGAATTTTAGTATATCTATCTTGACTACTTGGGATATGAGATCAAGCTTCTAAAGACAATATTTACAAGCAAGACTCGTGATGCTTTCTAGATATTGTAAAATGCCCACTTTTTTGCTTCATATAATGGTATTTAGGTAAAAAGAAAAAGAGAACATGTCTTTGTTCTCCTTTGTTGTGACTCAGTGTTCAAACCATTAACAATGATTTTAATCACTCTGACATGTAACATATGCAAGAAATAAAATCTAATCTTGTAATGATCCACTCCATTTTGTGCAAGCCAAGGAGTCCTCAAGCTTGAGGAGCTTAGGTAGAATGCTCATACCAATTTTTTTCTTTTTTAGCTTTCACTTGGGGACCTCCAAATGACCCTTAGAACCTATTTTTTAACTAGGCCAAACACTAGGTTTGAAACAGGCCAAAACTAGTATAAAAAACTATAAAAAGATCTAGAGAGCTCATTTTTGGGGTGGATTGTGAGTCGAGAGAGCTAGTGTGATCAAGTTTTGTAAGAGTTATTTTGAGTAAGACGTGTAATTCTCACCTTCCATTGTGTCTCTCTTGTCTCTACCATATGTGTGTGTAAGTGTGTGTGCACTTGTGTGCTTCTCACCTCCACCTTCATGCACATCACTCGTTCATGATCTTCACATCATCCTGAATCTTTTGCAAATTGACAATTAAGGAGGTGGAACTTCTTGACCTGGTGCCTACCCTTGTCTAAAAAAGCATCAAATTTGGCACTGTTGTTGGGGACAAGCTCCATGATGAATGTGTAATGGTAAGCGTATTGGGATAATTGGCATTGGAAGGTAATTAATTTCAGTTTCTTTTTTGTTTTTATGCTATTTTCATCTTCCTTCACCTCCCCTACACTCCTCTTCATCCTTGCATCATCTACTTACATTGTGAAAAATCACAAAAGTTCACCATATCCACCCTTTTCTCCTCATTTCCTTCATTTGCAAGAGACCTAGAGAGAGAGAGCAAGTGTGTGTGTGCATTTGCATGTGTTTTTGAGTTTTCTTTTTAGGAAAGTGCTTCAGAACAAGATTACAACTCTCCACAGGTAAATTTCTGAGTTTTCATCATTTTTACCGAATGCCTCAGACCATTGTGATGGTATGAGAAGTTCACATTTTTGGGTAAGCATCATATGCATGGTATAGAGCATCCTTGCCTTGAAGGAATCCATAGTTGCATCTAAAAAAATTGCACTTTGGTGAACCATCATGGTGGTTCATCACCATCGTGACGAGGTGTTACCATCATGATTGGCTCACACCATTGCAATGAGATCAAAGCATCACGATTGGATCATGCCATCATGATGGTTTGTGACCATCACAATGGGCCAAGACCATCGCAATGACTCCCATACACCATCGCGATGATCACCCTCGACCCACGTCATCGCGATTGGATCATACCATTGTGACACTTTGAGATCATCATATCTTTGGACTATTATCACGACTTGACCACATCATCACGACGGGCTCAGGCCATCATGATGACCCACCCAACCATTGACCATTGCGATTGGCTCAAGTCATTGCAATGAGGATTGACCATCGTGTCAGTCTAGACAATCACTAAGATTACCCATCGCGACGATTTGGGACCATCATGATGATCCTTCACATTATCACGATTGTGTCATGCCATTGCGATGAGACTAAGCCATCGCATCATGTTTATTTCACACCATCACGACAATTCATCACCATCACGATCCTGTTAGACCATCGCGATGATTGAAATGCAAAATTAGGGCTTGATTTTTTGCAAATTTGAGTCCAATTTTGGCTGATTGTTTAAGTAAATAGTGCATCTTAGGGGTCCACTAGCATATGTCAAAGAGGTCCTATTTACTTGGCAATTAAAGAGTGATCTAAATTTGAGATTTTTATAGTTCAATTAAGGGCATCCAAAGCAAGGTGTGATGCGGAGCAAACCAAGGCTTGGGAAGAACGTTTTCTTGGGCATAAGAGCAATCAACAAAGCATTGGACTTGAGGTTGGAAGGACTCTTAACCCCCTTAGTCAATCGCTAGTTTAGACTAAGCACAATTAGTGTAATCCATTAATTAGGTTCAGGTTAGGAGTGATACAAGTGTAAGAAGACCTTAGTTACTCAAGTTCGATTGCAAATTAAGATATTGTGGCAACAAACCCTAAAGAGGAAAAGAACTTAATTTCTATGGACCAATAACTGAAACACACAATGAAAAAGATGATACATGACATACAAAATTGGACGAGACAAGAGATTAAAGAGAGTAAAAATGAACTGAAACACACAACCAAAAAGATGATACATGACATACAAAATTGGACAAGACAAGAGATTAAAGAGAGTAAAAATGAACCAAGTAACTCAGAACAAGGAAGTTGTGATGACTAAGCACATCGAGTGCCTGAGGAAAACAAATTCATGAACCTCAGATCAGGAAAGCACATAGGAAAGTTTGATCGACATAGTGTTAGGTCATTTGAAGCATGTCAGAAACATAGCTCAATCTTGGGTTCAACAAATGAGTGGTTACCCTTACAAACTAAGATCAAAGACCAATGAGTCAAAGATATCTTTATAGCATGGAGAGATCAGAGGGTAGTTCAGGCTTAGCTTACCTAGAAAGACATGAGGGACCATATAGAACTCAGTTAGAGTACATCTGAACCAACCACTAAAGTGCTTGCATCTATGAGGATGGTTTGAGGAGATCGATCGTTCAATTGAAAACCCTAGATCAACTCATAGGGTTGGAACATCCTGTGGTTAAATTTAAGAGACACTCATATATCGATAAGGAGGGAACAATGTACATCATTTCTCCTCAACCCCACCTTACCAATGAATTTGGAATAGTAATTCCCAAAGTGGAGAGAGGTGACTTAGAACATGATCAGTTACATGGTGAACCTAGAACACCAAGAGGGAAATCAGTATTGACCCGGATGCTCAACCCATAATGGACCCCTCGAGATAATAAGAGTATTGACTTATTTCTAAATAGGGATACCGATGAGGCATTCTAGAGATATATGTATGAACAACCAAGAGAAATAGGAACATCCACTATTTATGAGTTCAAGGACCCAGAGACACCTCGAAAAGTGGTGTATTTAGAAAACTCTTCAGAACGAGTGTTTGTCGTGTCTGAACATGGGTGACATGCCTATACATGGAGGGGTGAATTGGTTTTCCCACCACTTTGTGCTAAAGTTGCCTTTGGACACCAAGGGGCAGTAACATCTATGGCTTATGGTTCCCAAAGAGAAAATGGCAAGGAGAGGCCTAAAGTGTGCTTTGCTCACATTGTAGGAAGAGACCAATTAGCAGTAAAAACAGATAAGATTGAGAGACCTAGAGAACTAAGAACACAAGGTGGTAGAGATGAATTTCCTCTACCTAGACCTCGAGAGCACCCAAGAATATTGAGACCCACCTAGTTAGTGAAATCCATGAAAAATTATTTTGATGGGATATGAGATCCCTATGACCATGTGGCTGAGTTCAAGCAAGTGCTACAAGCTAAACAAGTGGACTACATGTTCACCCAATACAATGCATTTGGAATCACATTGAAAAACACTACCTTAACTTGGTTTCAACCTTTGTAGCAAAGAAAATTTAGAGATATATATCACTTATTATAATCATTCATCACTAAATTCTCTAAAAGTGGGATCAGGCACAACACCTCTTCTTTGATTCACAGTTTCAAATAGACCCCCCAAGAGATAGTCAGACTAGTAGGATTTAGGTTTAGATAGTACATTGAGAGATTCCCAATGCTAGAGTTATCCACTCAAGCTAAACAAGTATCCTTGTTTTTGGAAATAAAAAAATCCTCACTTGTTGCATAGAGGAATAGGAGCACGAGAAACGGTTGCAATTGGCACATGAAGGTGCATTAGAGCAACACTATTTGAACCACTACACATTATAGACTCTGCACATATTAGGAGTGTATTGGCCTTCGATGGAAGCAGTTGCCTATAGAATATGCAAGGCATGCCCATTCTATTGTGTTAGACCATCGGTCGAACATGTGACCTTATACCATGTGTCTTTAACACCAGAATGGAGTGGACCAATGGTAACCTACTTGAGGAAAAAAACATTCCCTCAAGGAATGACTATAGCAAGAAAAAGAAGTCTAGAGTAGGAAGCTCAAGATTACACACTCATCGATGATAATCTGTACAAAAGAGGAAGAGATGGATATCTGAGATAGTGTGTTCATGAGAGTAACTACCTAAACATATTAGAAATTACACACCAGGGTGTTGCAAGAGGTCATTTTGGCCCCCATGAGATAATCAAGGCCATACTATTCTCAGGAATATGGTGGCCTACTCTTCATATGGATGCACATACATATGTGAAGAGGTGCGATGTAGGCCAAAGAGTCCAATTTCCAACACGCTGAGATGTGCATTCTCTAAGTGGGGTATATATTTTCTTGGACCTATTAACCCCCCTACTGAAGGTACTCATGCTGAATGCATCATACTAGCAATAGATTATCTCACCAAATGGCTAGAGGCTAAGGCTACCAAAAAGAATGATGCACACACAACTAGAAAATTTTTATTTGAGAATGTATTTACAAGGTACGGAATACCTATAGAGCTAGTGAATGATAGAGGGACTCACTTTCTAAACAAAGTCATTGAATATTTGTTATAGGATTTTATGATGATTCACAAAAAAGTCCGCACCATATCATCCTCAGGCCAATGGATAGGCAGAAAGTACTAACAAGATATTTTGCAATGTACTAACTAAACTCATAAACAACAATTGTTCGGATTGGGACAAACAGTTACACATGCTCTTTGGGCATATCAAGTGGCCTACAAGATCGTACTCAATGCAACTCCCTTTCAGATGGTTTTTAGACAAAATGTGGTGCTTCCCTTGGATTTTTTGATACCCACCCTTAAGGTTGCACAAGAGCATCAATGGGACTGGCCATGAGTTATCATCAAGGATCATGGACTTGGAATGATTAGGAGAGAATAGGTTGAGAGTGGCAACATGCATATATGTAGCCAAGAAGAGACAAAAAGCCTATTTCAATCCACATGCGAAGGAGAAAATCTTGAAAGAGGGAGATCTAGTCTTAGTCTATATGCTAAAAAAACATACATGAAAGCTAGAGAAACGAGGGTATGGACCTATGATTATAAACATGCTTTCAATGAATGGAACAATAAAATTAGCCACTTTAGAAGGAGAGATAATTCCTAACTATATTAGTGGTTGTAGAGTCAAGCCTTATCAAGAACCTCTCATCGGGATATGCTTAGATGACTCATGTTGGCAAGGAAACACAAAGATGAAAGGACAAAAACCAGAGAAGAAGCTTAGGTAGAGGCCTTAGAATGCATTAAATATATGAAAGTATGAAGATAAGGACCAGGGAGAGAGCACCACAATCAATTCAAAGACCTCAAAAGTAACCCCTTGTATTAACACGGAAGCCCCTAGATATCCAATGGCAATGTGCCAAACAAGGTTAACTACACATCCTAGCATAGTGGATAGGAGACCATTCATTACGATTAGGCTAGGACAAGATAATGCTCTCAAGGGGATTCGGGTGCTAATTGATTCATGTTCTCCAACTAGTGTGATTAGGTGGTCTCATTGTCAAGACATGGGACTAGAAATACGTCCTATTGAGGCATACCTCATAGGGATAGGAGGCATGGAAACCCCTTGCATGGGTGAGGTGGATCTTTCTATCCTCATCGACAATGTAACATTGATGGTGAATCTCTTAGTTTGTTATGATGATGATATGATAGAACCACTGATCCTTGGCCAAGATTGGTTATATGATCACTCAGTGGACTTGAATATTAGAAAATCCTCTCTTCAACTTAGGATAACATACCAACAGCAAGTAATACGGCTCGATTTCCCTAACTATGCTCTCTTAAAGGAAAGCAACCACAACTCCCAAGTAATGAATGCAAAGGACTGGAAGCTATTTTGGCAAATACTTCATTCAAAAATGACCATTGGACAAATGGGGATAATTAACAGTCAAATGGGAACTATTAGTATCCTAATGGGCACTATAGGTAGAGAAATGGGCACAATCAGTGGCCAGATGGGCACCATAGTTACCAATCAAAGCCCAACCCTCTAGTCAATAAGAACAAGAATAGTTATTGATATGCCACCCCAAGGTGAGACCATTGTCATTGATTTGCCACCACATCCATCAACCTCCATGCCCATCACTAGTGTGGACCTCACCTCTACATCTGAATCCACCCTCCACTTGCCTATCCATCCAGTCTCCCCTATGTATCCTAGTACATCCTCCATCGATCAACCCATCTCCGGTGTCATAGCACCAGCCCGAGTTCATCCTTTTTCCACTTCTTGCACCTTACCTTTCACCTCCTTTACCATGTCAATATTCCCACCAATCCCTCTTAATCCTTTCCTCACTCCTTCCATTTCATCTACACCCTTCCCCTAACAACCTTTATTCACCCCACATAGTCCATTTCATCTTTCATCCGTATTACAACCCAGCCCCGCCACACTATTGCACTCGTCTCCTCTTCATCAATCAATGTTTGAAGCCTTAATGTAACATATTCATCTAACTTTCTAAATCCAATGTTTACACCTATACAATCACCCATAAGCACACCACTATTCACCATCAGTTCACTAGAGCAAACCTCTAGCGATATGTATATTTCACCACCCACAACACATCCAATCACAACCACATCCACAACTCACTCACTCATGACCATGCACTTCTCCATTATCACCATAACATCCACATTCCCTCACCCCACCCCTATCCCCCTTGCATTACACACCAAATAACAATCATTTTTTAGTGCACCATCATTATTTTCATCATCCACTATAGATAGTGCGTTCCAACAAATGTTTGCATGCATGCATCAAGTTTGTGAATAGTTCATTTCACTAGGAAATCACTATCATGCTCTATAGCAGACCACCACTCAACTCCAAGTGAACCTTAATTCATTAACAATTGAGAATGCATCACTGAATGCAGACCATCAGGAACTCCATGACACTTATCACTATAAGGAGTTGGAGTTGGAGCAGAAAACCAAAGAAGCTATCGTCGATGCGAGAGAACATTTACAAGTATAGATAATCAGAAATGCCACTCTAACATGCAACATGGGAATTTAAGACATCACCTAGTAGAAGCTAAAGAAGAGAATCAACAACTACAAGAACAGAATAGCGAATATCTTGAAGCCGCATTGGACAAACCTAATGAACCGATCAGCCCAAGTCGTTTCAAGGCAGTCCCATCAAAAACCATGCAGATGCTTCTAGATGATCATGCATGCCTATTAGAAGACTATGAAAAATTGATAGAGGAATTTCAGACACTTAAAAGCAATAATCCAACTTTATGAGTCCAGGCACCTGTTCAACCACCTACCATCCAAGAAGTCATGCCAGTAGCAATCTAGAAGAGTTAAACACATTAAGGGCATATGTAGTCAAACTTCAAGCTCAAATACCAGATCCCTCGGAGATCTCTAGACCGGAATCACCACTAAACATACTTGTGCTAGAAGAAATAGTCACCATCCCTATGGAGGCTACTTTTGAAGATGAATACAAACCTCAGCCTACCCCTAGTGGACTTGTGATTGAGGAAGGATAGGATACATTCAAACTACCCATGCCGGTCTAGATCAGACCAATAGAGGAATTGGGTAAGACTCATTCAGTGTATCTAGAAGCTCAACTATAGGCTATGGCAGTTATCAAGGAGAAGATTCTTTTATCTCCCTACTTTGCACAACTAGTGTTGTGTAGGTACATGTCTATTAATGGACTCTAGTATAAACCATACTTCATATACATGGCCGAATATAATCTTGCAATCAAGAAAGTCACGTGCAAGGATCCCACACATGCCACTCAATTCGAACCCGATGACCTACCACTTGATGCCCAATGAGGCAATATTTTCCAACCCACATGGAGGAAGGAATTACTGCAAGAATATCCTGAGATGATGTATACTTGGGCAAAGCCTCCTTACACTTAAAGTACAACCCATGTTATAGCCATGTACCTCATGGTTGTTCTTGGACCGCATTTGCTATCAAGATACAAAATAATAAGCAATTCCAAGATTGGCTCAATTATCCATATTTGACACCACCACGGGGTCCCCTACGGTCTACCATCTGCCATTGGCTCCCCTGTCATCATTGCATGATCCATGTGGCCACCCAAACATCAAAATTTTCGATCTGATGCAGACCACATTTAAAATCTTCAGATGCATCAAACCCCCACATGTGTTGACCCCGAGTTTTGAGCACGATAATGGTGATCTTGTTTAAGATATGAGTACAATACCGATGCTCAGGGTTTGTTACGTGTGGCACTAAGTATTTACCAACATGTTACAAATTAGCATTTGAAGAGATGTTTACTATGTGCTTCTGGGAGTGCCATTCACAAGTGTTCATTAGTAGGCCTACACACTTGTTACAACTTTTTGCCTCTGAATAGATGATGTACTCCATGCATTACAGACTCTTGCTCCATGATGAGCCTCATGCAGTTGACTAGGAAAAACTAGAAGTAGATTTAGCACGAGGTCTCCACATCATAGAACAAATGCTCACCAATGATCTCTTGCAACATTACATCACCCAAGCCCTGCAACTAGGATCTGTCGGGGACAACAAACTCAAGAGGGAGGGGATGTTGGCAGTGCAACCGACAATAGCTACAAACATCGAAGAGGAAGCATGTAAAAGGGAAATGCATGAAGTATGGGGGACCGGATCCATTATTTTTCAAAGAAAGATGTTTTCATTGTCATTTAGTCAAACCATTAATAATGATTTTAATCACTCATGTAACATATGTAAGATATAAAATCTAATCTTGTAATGAGCTGCTCCATTTTGTGCAAGCACTCTCTCTTTCTCTCTGAGGAGTCCTCAAGCTTGAGGAGCTTAGGTAGAATTCTCATACCAAATTTTGTATTTTTCAAATTTCATTTGGACCTCCAAATGACCCTTATAACCTATTTTTTAATTAGGCTGGACACTAGGTTGAAAGACTTGAGTATTTGTAGGGGAAGGAAGATGATGAAGTGAAACACAAATATCAGAAGCTTTTGTATATTGATTACAAATAGAAAATACAATGATAATATCTAGAACAAGACCAATTGTTCTCTGTGAGGAATGCTTAATCCCAAAGAGTACACACACATAAGGTTACAAGATACGCAAAGTTCCTTATGCTGCCAACCTTCTTTGCACCGGACCTCCACCCTCACTGGTGGCTTGCTCTTGTGCACACCTTGCACTCAAGCTTCTAATAGAGTAGGAGGAATGGACACCTTCTGTCCATGTGCACACCTCTTCAATGGTATCTTGTGCCACCTTGATTGCCTTCTTCACTAGTTCTCTACACTCTCTGTCTGCACACTAGATCACCCTTCTTGCACACTTGTCTCTCACTTGCTTCTTTGCATCACCCTCGTTCAATGTCTCTTGCTCTTCTCTCTAGTATAGACTATGCTCTCACTTGCTTAGTCTAACTCCAAGAATAATGCCCATGCTTTGTGTGTAGATTCACTTATGTATGCCACTCCTAACTAATAGACTATCTTGGTGCTCACTTTGATGCTCTAAGAATGTCTAAAAATATGTACAACCAACGAATCCCTATTTTTTCATGTAGTGACTTTAAGAGAAAAACAAAATTTTTAAATGGGGGGCCATACATACACTTTTGCGTGTGGCTTTCTCTTCACATGCCTTCACTTTTTCCTTCATTTCTTCATTATGTGTGCCTAAGGGAGGTTCGCCTGAACTTTCCAAACACTTTGACACCCTTGAAAACCTTACAAAAAGGCAATGTGCAATTTGCATTAAACTTTTTGCAAAACCATAACCATTATGAATAAATTGTTTGTGCACTACCCATGCACCTTGTTTGCGGCCACTTGTGACCACCTATACACCACTTTGCACCTTTTGCACCACCACATCACTTGCAAAGTCATCCCTTTGACCTTTGACTAGTTATGTAGTTGACCACTTTGACTTTGACTAGCTTGACTTTGGCCACTTTGACGAGCTTGACTTTGACCACTTTGACTTTGACTAGTTTGACTTTGACGGGCTCAAGAAGATGCAAAGGTCTCATCAAAATCAATGGCCTCTTTCTTGATCATAACCTTTTGCAACAAGCCTAGCCTTATACATGTCAACTATTTCATCACGATTACACTTGAGCTTGTACACCCACTTAGTGCCAATGGCCTTCTTGCTAGGAGGCAAGTCACATAAAGACCAGGTACCATTTTTCATAATAGCATCATATTCTAATTGCATAGCAGCCATCCAATTTTTAGAATGTTATGCTTCATCAAATGAAACACACACATTCTCATCACAAAGACTAGGGGCAGCCATAACATACCAATTTGATGCAAAAGAAGCACTTTTGGAGCTTAAACGAGTATGATATAATAGAGGTGCATCTACTTTGCTATCTTGCAAAGTCTGCACCAACTAGTTAGGCATATTTTTTGCCTCCTCTATATTAGACTTCTCATGAACAACTGCATCATGTAAATCTACATAAGAATTGAAATGATGTGCATCATCATATGGAACCTACAAAGGTTGAGAAATCGCTTCATTTGAACCCACACTAGACTGTCCACTTGTAAAAAGAGGCAACAAAGTGTCATACACATCTTGGAGCTAACTGATGTCTCCTTAGTACATGAAAGTAATGGATGAATTGCATCTTCCACAAAAACATCATGACTAAGCAAAATGTGTTTAGTGTGTGAGTGATACAAATGATAGCCTAAAATACATTTGACTGCTTTATCATCCAATTTTCTATGTTGTTGTTCAGGCACTAATGCATATGCCAAACAACCAAAGACACACAAATGAGCAACAGATGGATTGTGACCATGCAAAGCTTCATATGCAGTGATAGACTGCAATGCTTTAGTGGGACACCTGTTAAGTACACATGTTTCACACATAACAACCTCAAGCCAGAAACTATGTGGTAAAGCCTGACTCTTGACCATACAGTTTGCCATCTCCATGAGTGACCAATTCTTCCTTTCAACAACTCCATTCTGCTGAGGTGTATATGGAACTATATGCTCATGTTCTATCCCACATTCAACCAGAAATGCATTAAAATTAGAAGAGATATGTCCCCCTCGATCAAAATGGAGGTGCCCATTTTACATGCTGATATATTTTCAACCAAATTTAGAAACTATTTTAAGCTCATAAACACTTCATAATTTTATTTCAATGGAAATGCCCATGCACGCCTGGAAAAATCATCAATGAAACTCATGAAGTAAAGATAATTCCCAAAAGAAGGTGTTTGCGTAGGACCACAAACATCACTTTTTGAGTAGCTCGTATTGAACCATCTTTTGGGAAGGAGGAATGCTGAATTTTGCCCAAAATATAGCCTTCACAGACATGTTTACTAGGTGCCTCAAGTTTGGGCACAGAGGACACCATTTTAGAATTTTGCAGGCATAGAAAACTAGCAAAATTCAAATGACCAAAACGTGCATGCCAAAGCTTTGCATCTGACATAGCCTGCGAATCTTGAACGGTACATACTCAATGATTCAGAGATTTTGCATAATCTATGAGCTTATACAACCTATGACATAAAATGCCAAAAGCAATAATGATGTTGCCATTTAATAGATCATGAATTATACATCTATCATCAACAAGTTTCACAACCAAGCTGATCTTGGCTAATGCTGAAACTTATAATAGATTTTTCTTGATCCCTAAAACAAATAAAGCATCCAAAAATGTAAAAGGGACAGGCTCAAGTGAAGTGAAGAAACTGCATTGTGAGGTAATATGTTCTGAATACTATTACATGCACCAACAACTCCTCTTATCCTGTCATGGGAGTTGGTAAGATCATTCTCACTACTACTGATGTTAGTTCTTTTATATTTTCAGATGCTGATTTGCACCAAGGATCAAGAAGAATTTGTTATCAATTTTAGCTTTAGCCAAGATTGGCTTGGTTGTGAAATTTGTTGATGATAGATGTACAATTCATGATCTATCAAATGGCGACGTGATTATTGCTTCTGGCATTTTATGTCGTGGGCTATATAAGCTCATAGACTATGAAAAATCTTTGAATGATTCAACATGTGTAGTACATGATTCTCATCCTATGTCAGATGCAAAGCTTTGGCATGCACACTTTGGTCATCTAAATTTTTCTAGTTTGCTACACCTATAGAAATCTGAAATGGTGTCCTCTTTGCCCAAACTTGAGGCACCTTATAAACATGTATGTGAAGTCTATATTTTGGGCAAAATGCATCATTCCTCATTTCCAAAAGATGGTTCAGTTTGAGCTACTAAAAAAATGTAGCTTGTTCATAGTGATGTCTGTGGTCCTATATACCACATTTTCTTTTGGATTTTATCTTTGATTCGTCACTTTCATTGATGATTTTTCTAGGCATGCATGGGTATATCCATTGAAAGCAAAGTCCAAAGTGTTTATGTGCTTCAAACATTTTTTTTTTGTGGCTAAAAATCTATCAACATGTAAAATGGGCACCCTCCGTTCTCATCAAGGGGGGGAATGTATGTCTTTTGACTTCAATGCATTTTTGGCTAAACGTGGGATAAAATATCAGTGTATAGTGCTCTATATACCTCAACAAAATGGAGTTTCTGAGTGGAAAAATAGGTCACTCATGGAGATGGCAAGCTGTATGGTCAAGAGTCATGCTTTACCACATAGTTTCTGGCTTGAGGTTGTTATGTGTGTAGCATATGTACTTAACAGGTGTCCCACTAAAACATTGCATTCTATCACTCGATATGAGGCTTGACATGGTCGCAAGCCATCTATTGCTCATCTGCCTGTTTTTGGTTGTCGTGCATATGCATTAGTGCCTAGAAAGCATAACAAAAAATTGGATGATAATGCAGTGAAATGTATTTTTTTGGATATAGTTCTGAAAGCAAAGGCTATCGTGTGTATCATCCAAAGAACAAATGCATTTCGGTTAGCCATCATGTTTTTGTGGAAAATGCTATTCAGTCATTACTTTCATGTACTAAGGAGACATATGTTAGCTCCAAAGACATGTATGATACTTTTCTACCTCTTTTTACATGTGGATAGTCTAGTGTTGTTCTTAATGAAGCAATTTCTCAGCCTTTATAGGTTTCATGTGATGATGCAAATCATTCCATTTATGATGCATATTTTCATGATGCACTTATTGATGAGAGAGCTGATATTGAGGAGGTAAAAACTATGCCAAAATGGCTTTTGTAGACTTTGCATGACAGAAAATTAGATGCACCTCTCTCATATCATACTTTTTTAGGCTCTCATAGTGCCTCTTTTGCATCAGATTGCTATGCTATGGATGCCTGTCTCTATGACGAGAATGCGCTATTGGCACTAAGTGGGTATACAAGCTAAAGTGTAAGCCTGATGGAATAGTTGATAGGTATAAAGCTAGGCTTGTTGCAAAGGGTTATGCTCAAGAAAGAGGCATCAATTTTGATGAAACCTTTGCTCCTACTTGTTGAATGACTATTGTTCATAGCATCTGTGCACTTGCAGCTCATCATGGTTGGAATGTACATCAATTGGATATTAAACAACATTTTTGAATCCTGACTTGCATGAAGTGTATGTTTTTTAGCCCCGTGGCTTTGTGTAGAAAGGGCATGAAAACTAGGTGTGTAGGTTAAAGAAGGCATTATATGGTTTAAAGCAAGCACCACATGTTTGGTATGAAAAGATACATGCCTATCTGATTGCACATGTTTTTGAGAACACTCGAACTGAAAGCACCTTATATGTTAAGCATGATAATGATGTGCTTCTGATCATTGTTGTGTATGTTGATGACATGCTGCTCACTGGTCCTCATAAGAAGCATATTGTTGATTTCAAGGCTGATTTGCATGCCTCATTTGAGATGTCTGATTTGGGGCGTTTGGAACATTATTTGGGCATTCTATTTACATCAGTTGATGGTGGAATAACTTTGTGTCAAACGGAATATATTGACATGTTATTGTAGTTTTTTGGCCTTGAAGACTGCAAACCTATTGCCACTCCTATGGAGACAGGTTTACAATTAGGTCTTCATGATGTTGGAGATGCATTTGATGCTGTTCTCTATCAGTAGGCTGCTAGATGCTTAATTTACTTATGCATTACTTGACCAGATATTCAATTTGTTGTCTTGCAGATGAGCAGGTTTATGCATTGCCCATGAGTAAAGCATTGGTAGGTGGTTAAGCGCATCTTTTGCTACTTGAGTGGTAACAGACTACTTGGCTTGTTTTATCACAAGGGGGATCACGACCACCATATCATGTTTTTTCTGACTTTGACTAGGCTCATTGCTATGACACTCATGTGTCCACTAGTGGCTTTTGCTTCGTGCTTGGTAGCTCATGCATATCTTGGTTGAGCAAGAAGCAGCCTACTGTGGCCGCTTCTAGTTGTGAGGATGAGTATAGGGCAGCGTGCACAGTGACTATTGAGTGTTTGTGGCTCAAACCCCTTATGGGTGATTTGGATGCTGGTCAGTTTTCTACCACCACCATCTTCACTGACAATCAAAGTGTATTGACAATTGCGAGGAACCCTATGTTCCATGCTCACACTAATCACATTGAGGTGCATTATCATTATGTCAGGGAGAGGTTCTCTACTAGAGAGACCAGCTTGGCATATGTGCCCACACAAGAGAACATTGCAGACCTTTTCACAAAGGATATGCCTAGGAAGAAGTTTGAAGCTTTTCGCAAAGCTTTGGGCTTACTTCCTTTTGTGGATTGATTCCACATAGCTTGGCACTTCCTTATACATGAGTTCTAGTACCTTTTTCATCGCATCACTTCGAGGGGGGATTTGATGATATATTTAGATAGTTATGTGTGTGAACACTCTAAAACTTTCGGGGCACTTTTTCCCTCTTTAGGAGGTTTTTTTTCCCCGGCTTGTATATACGCCTATTGCCCTAACAAGTTACTTTTCTTTGTACACTCTAGTGGTGATACATTGAGTATTGTGTGTTGTGCTCCAAGCTTCTTCTTCTTCCTTTTGTTCTTTGCATGCTTCCACATATGTCTAACTCCAACAATTCTACTGCAGACATACATTGCTCATGAGAAGATGATTCATAATTGCAAACAATAGTAAATTCGCATTCTTCATTCTGCAGAAGATTTGCGGACTCTAATTTGGGTGTAGGGGCTTCTACAACAACCATTCCAACCTCCTTTTTCTTTGCCTCTTTTGTAGCCAATTTTGGACAATTTTTTATGACATGATCATTTCCTTTATAGTATTTGCAAGACAATTTCTAATTTCTTCTCGTCTCTATCATCCTTTTTTTATTGTGTAGAATTAGCAAATTTTTCCTTGCTAGTAGATGAGCTTCATTTACCTTTGCTCTGCTTAATAGCTAAGAAAGCTTGATCTACACCATGCATAATGGACCTTTTCTACCTAGACTGATCTTCTTGCAACATTTCAGAGACTAATTCATCAAATGTTAAGTCATTTGGATTGCCTTTCATCATCAATTGAAGAGTAGAAGCAAAAATCTGACATAAATATGGAAGACCATTCAGAACAGTCTCCACAAGTCAACTGTCAAGAAAGTCTTCCTCAGCAGAAATCAACTGCTCCTTCAAATCTTTGATCTTTGTCAAAAAACTATCCATGGAATCTCCTTTGTTCATGTGATCACTCTCCAATTATTTTCAAAGGTAAGAAACATGAGCCTAATTCCTTGCCTGGTATGAAGTGGTTACTATATCCTAAGCATCCTATGCTATTTTGTAGGAGCAAATGTGGGGAATAATGGCACATTTGATAAACAAGGCTATCAATGCATGTGCTTGAGCATCTCTGCCATCCCAACAAAGTTGCTTTGCAGTAGCTGCAACAGGAACCACAACATGAATAGGAACCTCAAGAATATAATAATCTTCAATGCCATCTGCATCACCTCTAGTAACTGTATTTGCAGGTGTAATAGGGTGTTTTTCAACACCCTACACAATATTCCACAATCCTTTTGCAACCAATACATGAAGAATCACACAAGCCCATAATGGGTAATTGGTACCATCCAACTTATCCTCAACAACCAACATATGCAATACATCACTACTTTCAACCATGGCCACTGACTAAAATACCCTGATGTAAAAAAATGAATGTATCTCAAAAAGTTGAACAGAACTACCTTGTAAAGTTCTCCAGTAGCAGACTTTGAGGATCTTATATTGGCAAACAAAAACTTGTGTATATCTTTGGCACAAAAAGACAAAATCGCCTACATAGGTGCCATAATACTACGTTTGGAGGCCAAAATGATCTTAGATCATGATTTTGAGACTTTGATGAGAGGGGTGTTGATGATGCCCTAGATGAAGTGGCCACCTGCTTTGATACCAATTGTTGGAGTCTGAAGTCTAGAGAAGCATGCAAACATCACAAGGAAGAAGAAGAAGCTTGGAGCACAACACACAATACTGAATGTATTACCAAGAGAATGTACAAAGATAAGTGACCCGTTATATTTATAGGCATATATACAAGCCGAGGGAAAAAACCTCCTAAGAAGGGAAGAAAGTACCTCGATAGTCCTAGTGTGTTCACACACATCACTACTGAAATATATCAACAGATCATTCAATAGTGTATTATCATGTTTTCCTTGATAAGATTTAGGATAGATACAAATTTTTATTGGATTGATACAACCCTTGAAGGGACTATCATCAATGAGCAATGTATTGTTTCTTGTGCAAAAGCCTTGGAAGTACCACCAAACTTTATGCAGTAGTGTGATGATCGAATTCTCTACTGCGCAAATATTATGGAAATTAAAAATTGATTTTTATGACTCATTTCTCTCCTTAAATGGTTTTGATATGATGATTTGATTTTTTACCTACAAGAGGAACCAAAAACAAAAAGGAGAAATTAGAAGTGAATGTGTGCGCATGATAAGCTACATGGGTGTGTTTGTGCTTGTGGATGTGAATAATACCTTAAAAGTTTATGTGTATGTGTTTTCATGATTAAAATTATGCATATAAATAAGTGTTTGTGATGACCTATGTGTTTATGTGAACCCTAAATGGAAGTATAAAAATCCCGTGTTTAACCCTATTTATGAGTACCCTATGAATATGTGCTTAAGATTCTAAACCTAAGCATCTATGTATGTGTGTGTATGTTTACGTAGGTATAGATGTATATCTAAAAACTGAATGACTATGAGTGTTTGTGTAAAATTATGTGTCTAAGTATAAAAAAATATAAATTTAAAATATATGTTAATGTACTTTAATTAATTAATTAATTATAATAATAGATATGAAAAAGAAACTTATTTAGAAAATAAACAAATAACTACATTTGTGCACGAGTGTTAAATGTGTGAGTGAACTGTGAAGTGTGTTAGCCTATGTGTATAGGTGAGTATATGTGTGTTTGTTCTGATTGTTGCATTAAGAGTTTGTGTAAGTATTATGTCTTTTTTGATAACCTAAAGTGCTATGGGTTTATTTTTATATTAATATGTGCATCTTTTATTGTGGATGTGTGTATCTTAATGTATGCGTTTGTGAAAATCTAGACTCTATGCTAAGTCTAATGTTGCTAAAAGAGAAAACGAAATAAAACAAAATGAAAGAATAATTAGAGGTAGACGAAAAAAAGAAAATTACACTAATTAGATAATCTATACGTGTGCGTGTGTGCACTATTAAGTAAGGATGTGTGTGAGTTGGTAGATGCAAGTCGTGTGCATGTGAGTTTGTGTGCCTAACTAGTTTGTGTGGTGTGCATGAAGTTAGGATGAGTAAAGTGGAGTAGAGTGTGTGCATGTTCTCTCTCTCTCTCTCTCTCTCTCTCTCTCTATATATATATATATATATATATATATATATATATATATATATATATATATATATATATATATACACACACACATACATACATACATACATACACACACACATACATATATATATATATATATATATATATATATATATATATATATATATATATATATATATATATATATATATGTGTGTGTGTGTGTGTGTGTGTGTGAGAGAGAGAGAGAGAGAGAGAGAGAGAGAGAGAGAGAGAGAGAGAGAGAGAGAGAGAGAGAGAGAGAGAGAGAGAGAGAGAGAGATCTATCAAACTATGCCTATCATGGAGGTTAAGAGAGAGCTCTACTTTGTCTGGTCTTCCAATGCAAATGATTCAAATATAGTTACAAGATCAACCACCCACTTGTAATGGATACAAGAAGGGCAAGTAAGATGTAAGAGGTCTCTATGCCTGACTGAAGAATGAACTTGGCATGTCGCACAAGCGCTTACAAAGTCTCAAACATTCACATAGTCTCTTGGCCACCAATAGGCTTCCCTAATTTTCTCACATGTCACAACAAACCCTTTATTACCTACCCATAAGGTCTCATAAATTTCTCTCATCTTGAATACTATTCTTACCTAGAACTGGTTGTGGATACTTCACCTTACCTTTAGCATGTTGCCAAATAAAGGCATCCTTCAAGAAGAAGTAATAATTTTTCTTGATGGACCTAAACGTATTTGTGGATGAGCTTAAGAAAGGTTTTAGTGAACCCAGATAGCTTCCTATTTCTTTCCATTTTGCTTCATACTCATTCTTGCAAAATTTCTCATAAACATAAACTAGTGAATTATATATCAGCATATTTTTTTCTCTGTTTGTTGCTTCATCATCAGACTCATCATCAATTTTTTCTCGTGAGAGCATGTCAGCAACAATATTTAACTTTCTAGCTATATGGAAAAATCTAGATTCATAAATTACATATGAAATCTGTTGAAGCATTGCAGTATCCAAACAAGAAAAAATTGCAATAATTCCTATCAGAGGAAGATATTTAGTCTCAATGACTACATTGGCTCCTATGAGATACTCTTCGTCTATTTTTAAAGCTATCATTAGGCCCCATAAGTCTCTCTTAACCGAAGGGTAGTTTCTTTGAGTGTGATGTAATATTTTAGCACAAAACTGAACTGCATCTCTTTGCTCCTCATCATCATCTTGGCCTATGACCTAGCCTGTACCAATAGGATTGGTATCAACAATCAAAATAATAGCCTTTTTTCTTGAATAATCAACATGTTCAAGAATTTGAGCCTCAATTAATAGTTGATTCAGTTTATGCATAGCTTTAATATGCTTTTTTGTCCAAATAATTTTTCTCTTCTTTCTTAACAATACAAAAGGTTCACAACATAATCTAATTGAGGAATCTAGATAACATAGAAGACATATGATACTAGAAATCCCCTCACTTCACTTACATTATCACACACCTCATAAATTCTACAAATGGCCTCAACTTTCTATGGGTATGAATTTCGTCCATAATTTCCACATAGAATTCATACAATAAGAACATCATTGACTTGAAAAATAGATTTCTCTGGAGAAAATATCACACCTGTTCCTCAAATCTCTCAAAACTTCTTTGACAATTAGAAACATGTTCATTGATGAATTTCCTATAAAAAATTCTTTCACAATTAGAAACACGTTCATTGATGAATTTCCTACAACCAGAAGCATCTAAAGATTCTTCTTTCACTCTTTCCTCACAAGATTTTATTGAAATGTCATCAATAAATGGCATCCTCACAATAGCTTTAAATTCATGCAAAACAAGGTTCATAGCATTCATCATATGCGCCATAGAATTTGTCACTCCCTGCAACAAGGTACACATATGTAGAAGGCCCAGTGGAGTCTTCATTGCAGTGCTATCTTGGCTCTCAATAGCTACTTGAAACTGATCATATCCGAAATATATGTCATCCATGGAGTAAATAGAATGCCTAGCAAATGCTTCAACAAACTCATCTACTATAGGTCCTATTCCTACATTCTAATTGAGACTTTGTTCATGTGGTGCCAAAATCACGATCTGAGCTCATTTCAGCCTCCAAATGCACTATCCCAGTGCTTGTGCAGGATATTTTGTCTTTTTGTGCCAAAAATATATACATGTTTCAGTTTTCCAGTATAAGCATTTCAAAGTCTGCTACAGGTTTAGTAGAACTCGTCAAGGTAGTTTTGTTCAACTTTTTCAGATACAGTCATTTTTCTGCATTAGGGTATTTTAGTCAATGGCCATGGCT
Source organism: Ceratopteris richardii (assembly GCA_020310875.1). NCBI lineage: Eukaryota > Viridiplantae > Streptophyta > Polypodiopsida > Polypodiales > Pteridaceae > Ceratopteris > Ceratopteris richardii. The sequence continues at coordinate 28,015,857 of CM035438.1, forward strand.
GAAAGTAGTGATGTATTTTGTATGTTGGTTGTTGAGGATAAGTTGGATGGTACGAATCACCCATTGTGGGATTATATGATGCATCATGTATTGTTCATAAAAGGACTGTGGAATATTGTGTAGGGTGTTGAAAAATGTCTTATTAAACTTGCAAATATAGGCACTAAAACTGATGCAGACGACATTGAGGATGATGATATTCTTCATGTTCCTTTCATGCTACAATTTCCATTGCACCTACTATAGAGAAAATTCATTGGGATGGCAAAGATGCTCAGGCACATGCATTGATAGCCATGTCTATCAAATGTGCCATTATTCCTCACATTCACTCTTGCAGAATAGCTAAGGATGCTTGGGATACACTTACCACATTGTATTAGGCTAGGAATGAGGCTCGTGTTGCTTACGTCCGAAAACAGTTCGAGAGTGAGCATATGAATGAAGGTGATTCTATGGACAATTTTATGAGAAAGATCAAAGACTTGAAGGGACAATTGATTCCTCTGATGAAGTTATACCAGATAGCTCACTTGTGCAAACCATTCTGAATGGTCATCCTGATTCATATGAGAGTTTTGCTTCTATTCTTTGTTTGATGATGAAAGGTGTTAGACGGCCGCCGGAGTGGGACATACATGATCATTGCCTAACATTACGGAATTGTAAAAAGTCGCACAAAAAGTTGGTACGCGCATTTTGTAAAAGCTATAAAAAGCAATGTAAGGAGAATGGCGAGAGAGACGCTTTTCTGAATTGTCGGAGTTTTGATTATACTACGGTGATGTTCTGAGTATTGTGAAATTCTGAGTATTGTTGGTGATTTCTTTTCTGTATACATCATCTGCTTAAACTGAAGTCACGGTAGTGAATGTTAAGTGACGTATTGTATGTCTGAGTACTGTTCCGTATTCACAATACTGTGTACGCTTCCGTCGTTGAAGTATCCTGAATCAATTTGAGTAACTCTGAGTTGATTTGACAACTTGACGCACTATTGAGAATGTGTTGTTTAATATTAGTGGATTCGTTGTATTCGGTGATGAAGACGAACTATTACTTCCAGTAAATGTAAATTTTAGTTGAAGGTCACTGAAAGTATTTTTATGAGTGAATCTGTCTGATTCATTCTGCTTGATCTATTACATATTTGTGAGTCTGGAGAAGAGACAACTGCTCTGTTACAATAGCAGGTTGATCCGGAGAATTTTGGTACATAGGAGTCCAGGAACTAAATTACTGTCGGTAACTGAGCTAAGACGGGTAGTCACGTTTTGATATTGTAACGAGGAATTGGGAAATTAGTACAGGGCCTCTGTTTAACAGACCCCTACCACTCCCAAGAACCCACTCTGGATTGTTAAGGATCCTGAAGGTTTAACACAGTTTATGGTGAAACGCTGTTTTGTTCGGTAACGATTTCTGCTAGTCAGGATCACATTGTACGTATAACACTTTAACACTTAACACTTGGTGCCATATGTGGGAAGGTGGCATCAATATTGCCAGTCGACTGTCAGAATCAGATTATTGTTTGATTGACAGTAGCAATAGAACCAGATTGTTGCAAACTGTTCCGTTAGTAATACTACATGATTAGTACGGAAAATGATACATGCCGATTACTCGATCAGGTGAAAAGTATCCCAAGAACCATCAGTCTCGAGTACTAAAGACAACTCTGGGAGAAAAAAGTACAGCTAGGTCTGACCCAGTTGTCCAGGAAGTTAAGAACGTCAAAACTGATTCCGATCATATTCCGGTAGAACGTGTTACGTCTCTGAGACATTCTGGTACCATTTCGGCACAGTCTGTCGAAAATATAGTAATTCCAGAACCTACCACGACGCAGTTGGAATCTAGTTTAACACTCTTGGAAAAAGATTTAGCCTCATCTACGATTAGAAACACCCTAGGCAAAGAAATCAGCAAAGGCGAAAAAATACCGCATTCGGGCATAATTTCGGATCATTCCGATGACATTTCGGTAAGCGAATTACCGTTATTCTGTAACTGTTTAGCATTTTCTGCTGAATCTTCAACCCAACTACCGTGCTTGGAAGCGAGTTCTCATACACTAGACATCAAGAAAGAAGGAAGGCTATTTGAAAAAGAAATTCGCAGTAAATTAAGCTTGCCCATTGTACCGGAAAGAGCACCATCCGACGATACAGATTCCGGTAGTTCAGATATTCAGGCCAGAGACACAGAAGGAAGGTATAATACACTCACGATGAACGGACAACAACAACAACAACAACAACAACAACAACAACAACAACAACAACAACAGATATGTCAACCCAGACCACCTCCAACGGGAGTAACATACATGAAGTTTGGTGGATTTCCAGGAGATGATCCGGATGCTCACGTACGCACTTTCGAGATAAGCTACGCTGTTCTCAACCATCCACCGGATCCCGCCTACAAAGCCATTGTCTTCCAATCTACACTTGTCAATGAAGCAGCCAGGTGGCTCATCGAATACGATATTAATCATTTCCGCACCTACGAAGCAGTACGAGATGCTTTTCTGCAGCGATTCATGCTAAAAAAGAATCCTGCTGAAATTTTCGATTATCTGCAGAATAATAGACAGAAGGCGAATCAATCCGTACAAGAATATGCTACTCTTTTCAGAACACACTTAAGGAAGCTACCACCGGCTCATGCTAACTTACCAGATGATGTTATTACTCAGTGGTTCATCAATGGCTTGGTTCCTCAACTTAAGCAGATCATGATCATAAGATGTGTCGGAGCTATGACACTTGATGCAGTCATCGCAATGACTCTGCAACTAAAAAACAAAGTTGGTAGATTTACAGAAGATATGGAGTGGGTAAAAACAAACAGACATGTTGCCGAAGATATGACCAAACAAGTATACTGCACCACATGTAAAAATTCAAGATATACCAGTGCCAATTGCGCACTTAATCAGACATTCTGCGCTATTTGTAACATTGCCGGACACACCACCGAAAACTGCGCATACAACGCTAGAGTACAGGGAACAGCAACCGTCAATGCAATTATCCAGGAACAAGGGCAGCCAGCCAACCAATATGTACCGCCACAACTGAGAAACAACCAACAGCAAGGATATCGAAATTACCGAGGAAAGAGGAACAACAACTATAATGCACACCGTTGGCAAAACAGACCACCACCAGAAAATCCCAATCTTCCACCACCACGCTGCCATTTTTGTGGTGAATTTGGACATATTAGGAGATTTTGTAAGGATGCAACGGAGTATGATCAAAGGAAAAAGGAACGTCAAAATCCAATGGCGAACATGGTAAAAATCACACCGGTGGAGACACAGGCTGCGGCAGTCCAAACCCGTTCCGGTAAACAACTGCAACCGACAGCCGAATTATTTGAACCAGGGATACGTGAACAACACAGAATGTACAACAAGGCTAGTCAATGGACCACAGCAGAACCACCAGTCTTTCCAGAGCCTATTCCGGTAACCCAGCCCTCGTTAACCCAGGACGCAACACAAGATCTTGCTACTAATGCAGAAGCAGGAACATCTTCTGCAGCAGAGTCATCATTGCAAGACAGTGCTTCATCTTCAACATCTATGCAAAATGCAAATCAATCACAACAGGCTTGGGATATTTTATCTAAAGCATCTATTACACTTCCTCTTGGGCAATTACTGGCGTTAGTACCAGGAGTCCGCCAGCAATTTCAACATCAGTTTACTACTGAGCCTGCTTGCATTCTGGCCACCGCAACTGTACAACCGGAACCAGTTTGCACGGTAGATCACTTAGTTCCTCTGATTACGGTATGGTATAACAGTCATAAAATCACATAGGTATTAATTGATGGAGGGTGTGGTGTGAATATTGCCACTGCTGCACTGTGTAAGAAACTAGGATGGACTAAAATAGAGCCAGTTCAATTTTTTGTTAGAATGGCTGATTAGTTTAGAGTCCACCCAGTAGGACTTGTTTGGAATATACCAATAAATCTGCAAGGTACCACATTTAAGATGACCTTCGTCGTTCTAGAATTGTCGGAATCCACCCTAGATTACAATATCCTTTTCGGTCGCCCTTGGCTGAAGCAAGCTAAGGTAATACAAGATTGGTCTGCACAAGAACTCACGTTCAAGGATAAAAATCGTAAGTGTGTTGTAAATTTAGACGCCACACAGCCCTGTGAATTGCATGCTAGACCATATTTCGCAGAGCCTGTTCATATGCTAGACGGACTATCAGATGACGAAGAAGAAGAATTTCTAAAGAACAACATTGATTTAATTTCCTTAGGAACTGTTGACCTACAAGCTGCTGTAGATAATTGGAGCCCCTCAGTCTGCTCAATGACAACTGTAACAGTAGAGGACAAGAAAGAAGATGATGCTGATGTAGATGATGCCGAATTTCGATAACTTTTCAAACCAACAGACGATACAAAAAAGACGCGACAACTTTATGTCCCAGAGGATCAGTTAGTAACTCATAATCTTGGAGATGAAAACAACCCACGCCCAGTTAAGATCAAAGAAAACTTACCGGAACCATTTCGAGCAGACCTACTTCTACTACTCAGAGAATTTTCTGATGTCTTTGTGTGGGACTACAAGGATATGAAGGGTCTGGATCCGCGCATCTATCAACATAGAGTTATGCTCAAGCCGGAGGCAAGGCCGATCAGACAATCCAGCTATCGAATGAACCCGAACTACGCTGCACAGGTAAAAGCAGAATTGGATAGGCTATTGAAAGTTGGGTTCATTGTACCTATAGAGCATGCGGAGTGGATTTCGCCAATTGTCATTGTACCAAAGAAGAATAAGCAACTCCGAATCTGTGTAGATTACCGAAAGTTGAATGCAGCTACAGTGCCAGATCCATTCCCATTACCTTTCTTGGACACCATGCTTGATAGGGTGGCAGGGCACGAAATGTATTCATTTTTAGATGGATACAGTGGATATAATCAAGTTAGGATGGCTGAGCAGGACATACCGAAGACTGCCTTTATCACCAACTGGGGTGTATTCGCATGCACTGTGATGTGGTTTGGCCTACGTAATGCCCCCAGTACCTTTCAAAGATGCATGCAGGAAATATTCTCTCCTTACCTTACTTCATTATGCAAGTTTATCTCGACGATTTTTCAGTATTTGGCAAAATGATAGTGCATCTATTCCATTTACGGTGTTGTTTTGAAAAATGCAGAGAATACAAGCTATGTTTAAATCCAAACAAGTCTGTGTTTGCGGTCTCATGTGGCAAACTACTTGGTCATATTGTATCTGTGCATGGTATACAGGTAGATCCCGATAAGATTTCAGCAGTATTAGAAGCACCTGCACCCACCACACCTAAGGAAGTAATGCGATTTATGGGACAAGTTAGATGGCATGGACGACACTTGAGATGGCTTGCCCATTTGGCAGTACCATTGAACAGATTAATTAACAAGACCCCACGATAGTTTGAATGGACTGAGGAGTGCCAGGTAGCATTTGATCGATTAAAGAATTTATTAACACAGGTCCCCATATTACAACCCCCTGATTGGGATCACCCCTTCCATGTATTTGTTGATGCTTCTGACATAGCTATCGGCAGTGTTCTAATGCATTCGACCAATAAATGGTTCATACCAGTATATTACGCCAGTCGCCGATTAGCACCTGCTGAAAGGAATTGTTTGGTAACAGAACGAGAATGTTTAGGTCTAGTATATTCGGTCAAAAAGTTCAGACATTATCTACTGAGCCGTAAGTTTACTTTCCACACAGATCATGCTGCACTTATTTATCTAGTCCGCCAATAGCATTTGGGAGGACGATTAGCACGATGGGTGTTGCTGTTATAAGAATTTGACTATGACGTTATACACAGGCCAGGCAATTCACATGCATTAGCAGATTTTCTGTCTCGCCTAGATTCCGGTGAGGCTCCGGTAGGTGTAGATGACACAACTCTAGCTATTTATGCTTTTGAACCAACCAACGATGAAAGCGTCGACCTACCTATGCCAACTAATTACTACGATCAGTTATTGACTTTTCTCAATAATGGATACCTGCCATCTCAGACTTCTACGGCAATGCGCAGAAAAATTGCAGCTTTCAGTCGCCGATTCCGGTTGATTGCTGGTGATCTATATTATGTGGATCATACCGGAATCCTACTTCGATGTATTCCTCCACACGAAGTAAATTCAGTCATCACCTTGGCTCACTCAACTCCGACAGGAGGACATTTTGCTGTAGATTTAACCCAAAGGAAAATTTTCCAGAGTGGACTATGGTGGCCGACTATGTACAGAGATGTGTTGTAGTTTGTTAAATCTTGTGATAATTGCCAAAGAACTGGACAACCATTACAACATCATCATTTTTCTCTTCAACCTGTACTGCCATTAGAACCATTCTAGAAATGGGGTTTGGATTTCATTGGTCCTATTACACCACCCTCAGTTCTCAACAACAATCGCTATATATTAACATGTACTGATTATGCAACAAGATGGGTGGAAGCATGGGCTTTACAATCTGCTATAGCAGTTGCGGTAGCAAAATGCTTGCTGACAGATGTTTTTCCAAGATTTGGTTTACCCCTAGAATTAGTGACAGATCAAGGCACTCATTTTGCTAATAGCTTGATAAAGGTACTCACACAGTCATTCCAGGTTACTCATAAATTTAGTTCTCCATATTATCCGCGTGCTAATGGTCTGGCGGAGAGTACCAACAAGTCTCTGCTTAATATACTTCGGAAATTGATTATGGATGCACCGGAAAGATGGGATCAACTGTTACCTGCCGTGCTATGGGCATACCGAACAACCTATAAGGTAACAACAGGATTGACTCCTTTCAAATTAGCTTTTGGCATAGAAGCTATAGCACCGATGGAGATAGTGGTGCCAAGTTTGAGAGTAGCCATCACACAAAAACTACTACCGGAGAATTCTCTGACATTTCGGCTGGAGACCCTCAGAGAATTAGACGAACATAGATGGCACAGTTTTATGACTATGAGAGAAGTTCAGTTGAGACAAGCCAAAACACATGATAGACACCTGAAGACTCCAGTGTTTTCGGTAGGACAGCTTGTACTTTTCTATAATGCAAAGTCAAATAGATCCGCAGGCAAATTCAAATTACGGTGGTTCGGCCCCTACAAGATCTTAGAGCAAATTGGTCCAGCAACTTTTTGGTTGACTACGTTGACCGGAAATCCACTTCCAAAAGCAATCAACGGATCGAAGCTGAGGCCATATCGACAAGAGTCACATCTGCGATAAGACGTTACGTGGAGTACCACGACTAGTAATGTTTTCTTTTTAGTCTTTTTCTTTATTTTAATTTTGCACAATCAATAAATTAAGTGTAAATAGGCGCATTTTGATATCTATTTATGTCAAGCCGCCCTCTCTTTTGCCCTGCATGCATGCTAGAAATAGAAATTATCACCCTGTTGTGTGATTATTACTACTTTTAAGTACTCTCTACTACAGCGCCCTACATAACCTTCTCCAACTCGCCGAGCACACACTATTGTGTTCTTGTGATTCTGCTTGTGCTTTCCGTATTCTGTGTTCTGTGTATCTGTGTGCCGTATCCTGTGTATTGGTGTTCGCGTGCACAATGGAAGCATTGACGAACTACACAGTATTCTGTGATGGTATCCCTCCCGAGGTAGGAGAATACCTGCGCATTCGAGGGTTGGTCAGCTTCGCTGAGCTGCCCTGGCACTCAGTAGAAGCCCATCCCTTCTTTGCACAAATCATCTCTGCCATCGCCCAAGCTCCCATCACCGAACGATAGTGTATCTTCCTCTCCCTACCATCTAGAACAGTAGTAACCTTCCAAGCTTTTGTCGAAATCTTCCACCTTACCTCACAAGGCTGCGACAATGGCCCAATCATCCCCGTAGCCCGAATGGTTGAACTCTTTCCCCGTCATTCATCAAACGAATACGCCATTCTTTGTCGCCCTGAACCCGAAAGAACTGCATTGCAATTCTTAGTCGCCATCCTTAACCTTCAAAAACGTACCTATGGTATCTCCCGCCAGTTTTATTCCGCCATTGACCTTGCCGCACGAGAACCCGTTAATTTCGCATCCCTCTTCTTCCACTGTATCCATAAGGAGTGTGTAGCCATAATGAAACAGGTTACCAAAGGAAAAACCCCTCGATCCCGACTTCCCCACATCCTTTCCTTTATCTTCCCAACCATACTCGATGCTCAACCACCACCACGAGGACCCGTCCTAAGGCATGAAGAGTCAGCACAACTTTTAGAGGATGAGGAAGAAGAAGATGAAGAAGAACTCAATCAATTGTTCCGCCGGAAACGTATCAGAATTAGCTCCTCAAAAAGTGAAGTACAAGGTTCAGCCAGAAAAGATACAGATGATGATAAAGAAGACGACAAGAACGAAGAAGAGGCCGTCCATGATACAGCAACCTCAATGCACAATGAAGCATCGGCTGAGCAACATGAACAACAGGATCGAACAGAAATAGAAGCAATTTTGATCGAGGAAGAATTAGAGCAGCAGGAAAATAAGCAGCAATCTACTAAAGATGCACTAGACAAGCTACTGAAGGTAGTGGAATCCACACACGAGCACAATGCAGAAATGGAACAAACAAACAAGGTAACAACCACTGACTCTGCCCTTCCCAAATCACCACCTCTCAACCCCATTCCCCAACCAGAACCACCCCGCAGTCCCATCAAACCAAGTGACCCCACCGGAACTGCCGAAGCCTCTTCCGCCTCCTCACCAAATTATTCACCACTAAATTCCCAACAACTCCTCACGGAAACCTCTTCGCAACCTCGCCCCCCTTTGCCATCCCACCTCATTCCAGTTTGTTCAGAACTAGAATCTATGGGACGCCTTTTGATTAACCTATCCCAACAACTGTCGCAACACCTGAAGCAAGCCACAGACGATGCACGAGAAGAATTCCAACGAAGATTGGAAGTATTGGAGGTAGATATCACCCCCCTTCAGGAAGAGTTACACGCAGCAAGAATGGAAAACTATGCACTTCATGAACACGTTAAACAGTTATAGGCAAAGATCACAGAACAGGAAGCAATCACCACCCAACGAGATGAAGCCCTAACTGCAGTACACGAAAAAGAAGAATTGCTGATGACAGCAGATACGGAGATAAATAAGCTAAAGCAAACACTCAAGGACGTAGAAAATGCAAGAATTGCCTTAGGCAATTTGTTGGAAGAGACCAGAAACCAATTAGAAGAAGAACTCAAGAAAATCAAACTACAACAGCAGGAGGCCAAAATGATCGAAGAAGAACTCCACAAGACAAACGAATCATTATTAGAAGTTAATAGAATGCTAAAGCGTTATCTAACAAAAGAAGCTGAAGCACAAAAGGAAATAGCAAGTCTTCGCAGAGATAGGGATGCCTCTTTCAAAACGATAGAATTTCAGAACCAGCAATTTGAAAGGATGGATAATCAAGTAAGAAATCTGAAGGACAGGTTAATTGAGCTACAGACACAACTAACAGACATGAAATCAGCCAGAGACGCTGCGATGGCCAACGACTTTTATCTGTAGGAAACATTTTTGCAAACACAGGCCGAAATTTTGCTCACTGAAGCCATTGCGCTCAGTTCTGTCAGAACAGATGCGCAAGTAGTAGAACCCGACACCCTTAAACAACTATTAGAAACCCTTAAGAAAAAAATAGCTCGTACATTTAGATTAGCTAGGAATATGTACCTAGAAGGTATCATCGAAGAATAGTGAAATTCTCACATGCGGATTCTCAAGGTAATGATAAGTTAAAAAAAAAAAAAAAGTTTTGAAGTACACAGCAGGTTTGTTTCATGATACTTTTTCGCACATGTAAAAGACTTGCTAAGGCCAGCATCGATATACGGAACAAAATGCAGAATGATGATTTTTACTTATGCTACAATTTCGGTAAGGGGTATGAAGTGTCATGTCCGAAAGAAATATAATCATTACACATTAGGAAAAAAAGTGAACCCTGCATGGGCCTTGTAAGGATTCCTAATTTTTAGGGATTAAGCTTAATCTTGTTCTTTGTTAAGGGGACAAAGTGCATTTAATAGAGCACTTTTTGGTAGGCTGAAGTAGGCTTTTTTTTAGGCTGAGCTAGGACCTTCTCTCTCTTCTGCACATAGAGAGAGAGAAAAACCACTTTCCACCTCATCAAATCCGTCCATCTTTATGAATAAAAAAATGAGTTTTCTGAAAAAGTCTCTTTTTCAGCTATTCTTTATTCAAAATGGCCCATACTTTTATGTATATGTCAGAACTTAATTTTTTTAGACTTATTTTTATAAAAAATACTTAAAAAACATACTTTTCAAAATCCCTCCAAAAGTTAAGTGCCACATCATCAAACTCGTAACTTTGGTTGCCCCAAAACATGAATTTTTGAAAAAAAACTCATTTTCCCTCTAACATACTGAAAAAAGTCATTTTGACCTATCCACATACCAAAACACACTTTTTTTCTTGCACATAGCTACTGTACTAGCCATTCCTATCTGTGTGCTTCTTCCCATTCGGTGCTGGAGTTTTGGAACATCATGGTGCTCACATGTATTATGAACATGACACCAGCACCAGCGCGTGCTCCTCACTCAAAGAGTGTACATGTTCGTGTTCCTACAGAATTTGCACCAACAACTAGAGGTAGCAATGACATAGATTCTCAAAATGCACGACGTGCAGCTGGAGAGAAGAATATTGATCTTTGGGTCCATGGTGCTTTGTATCCCTTGGATCCAATGGCTAATGTTCATCCTAGATTCCATACTATCTCCACATTTCTACAATTCCTTGGTTCCGGTGAAGATGGACTCCTAGGCTATTGCAAGCGATTGTCTAACCATTCTACATCTATAGCAAATTATTGGATGCAACAATGTCATCACAACCATTTCAAGATACACAGTTTAGAGAGTGCTATACACACTTTAGAAAGTGCTATCAAATCTTTGGATGAGCACAATAATAGACTCAAACAAGATGTGGAAGAAAAGGAGAGCACAATTACAAATTTGAAAGCCAATCTTACACAACTAAAAGAGACTCCACTTGGGATGAGATTTAGGAAACGACCATTATCATCCTTTCAAGCTCTTTCAACTGGTGGTGGAGCACGGAAGCGACGTGTTTACGCACTTAGGTATGTATTTCCTTTGTTTAGTTATGTTAAAAGACTTTTAGATTGAGATTCTTATTGTGCAGGTCATTTGTTGAAGATGCGAGTGCTTCCTCAACAATGGAGGATCAATTGAAGTTTCTGAATTCTTGTCTTAGCAACAAACATGTGCTTATGATCTTGGAGTCACCAATAGGAAATCACATCAAAACCCAAGTGATTAAAGATTTTGCAGGCAACTTAGAAGATATTATTAGTCCTAGTGAGGTACAGATGGTATGTGATGAAGCAGGTGTTAGTACTAGAGCGTACACTGCATTGTACAATCTTTTGAAGCAGGCTCTACAAAACAAAGGTATTTTCCATAGCATTTTTCCATGCCCTTACAAGGTATCTGTGAGGAAGAAGATAACCAATGAGGATGTAGCCAATACTCTTGGCAATTACCTGCATATAGAAGATGTTATGCCTGCATCCATTTATCATTCATCTACATCAAAGAAAGAGTTGAAAAACACATCTAGACAGGGATTCATCTACACAAAGTACAACAACATATTTGTCAATTTGGAGAGGCTCCAAAAGGAAATGGTTAAATTTTACAAATCCACACTTCAAGGTATATCCATTGTTTTGATAATGACATTCATAGTATTTTTAATAATATAATGTTTGTTATTTGATGTAGATTGTGGTTCCAAACTCAAGTTTGTATTGAAGCTAGACGAATGTCAAATCATAAAGGGACGCCGTATGGAGAGACTTAGTGTGACACTCATGAACGAAGCTATGGCCCATGCTATTATTGATGATAGTGAAGAATCTACCCATCACTTTACATATAGTGTCCAATCAGAGAAAGATATATGGTGGTTAGGTGCTATTGAAGTACCTAAAGAATCCAATGATGTTCTTACATGGATTTTCAATAGGATCCCATGGATCATAGAGGTGATAACTTCTCAAATTCATGGTGCCAAAATCAATGTAGAAAGCCTTGGTGATTTTGAAGTAGAGTGGCACTTAGGTGGAGACTTAAAGACTATCAAATGCATGTTAGGGTGCAAACAAGGTGCATCTACTCTCTATCCTTGTCCATATTGTACACGAGGTTATAAACGAACAAAGAGAAAACAAAACAACATAGATGATTTAGCTGATGACACAGATGCAACTCCATCTACTGAATGGGATACACCTTTAATGAGGTGTCCCATGTTAGGTACACCTAATCGTGACATGTCAGATAAGGATTGGAATCCCATTATTCCATTCCCTTTAGTCAATGTCCACTTTTGCACCTTGCATGCCTTCATGAGAATTTTTGATAGACTATTGAAGCTCCATATAGAATACGCATTTGCCATGAAGCCAGTTGATAAATCTATTCAAGCTATAAAGAAATTGGAGGAACTTCTTAATTCAATTGGTTGTCATGGTGGAAATGTAACCCTAGTTGTTAAGAAAGTTGGAGAATCTCAAGATAGCTTGCAACAAGTGTCAATGACAGGGAATAAAGCAAGACATTTTTTTAGAAGAGGTACTAGCACTCAAAATAATGAACGTTATGAGCTGTGGAAAGACCTATGCATGATCACAACAGACAATGACTCTCAAGTTGATTTTTGTAATAAGAGAAAGAAAGTTTGGTCGAGCTTTGATAAGGTTGTAGGCTTAATGGGTCTGACTAGGTCTAGTGCTATTCAACGTCAAATGTTTCAAGAAACATTAGTGGAGTTCACCAAGTGTTTCATTCAATGTTGGGGAGAGAGCAATATAACACACTACATTGTAAGTGTAATCTTCTTCTACAAGTGTTCATTGCACTTACCTTTTTCCAATGTACTTAACAATTTTTAGCATATTTTGTTTGCACATGGAGCTTTTTTCATGCATCGATATGGGTCATTAGAGATTTTCAGTACCCAAGGAATGGAAAAGTCACACTACAAAGCGAGGGGTGTCTACTTCAAAAACACCCGACATGGTGGTGGCCCAATGCAATCAAACTACATGGAGGAGATGTTTAATTGGTTTTACCGCACTACATTCTCGAGAAAGTTTTTTGTGGAACGACTTAGGGATTCAAAATTGGCAAAACTTGCAAGAAAGATGCAACACAACATTGCCAGTGAGAAATGGAAGTCATCGTTAGGTCCTCTTCATCATGCTCAGTGGCATGCAAGGAGACAACGAGAAGGCTCAGCTTGGAAGTAAAGTGAATTCGCTATTTCCCATTATGTGGTAATACGTATGATTATTGTAATCTTGATTTCAATGTGTTATTATTTAATATATAATATTCTATATGGTTTTAAACAGGTTTTGTCCGTTCTAGTGTGAACAAACAGTTTTTTAAAAACCTCTATAAATAGAGAGAACTCACTTCATTTCACACTTTTTGCAACTCAAGAGAATGGCACGCACCAAGCAAACTGCAAGGAAAGATCGCGTCTTCTTTCCTAGCCCTCATCTAGGGACACAACGCCCACCATGGTTGCAACCCCCCCAAAGGCCTCGAAGTGGTTCCCAGAGCACATCTGTGCCTGTGTCACACGATGGCACACCACCTGGGAGCAATTCAGTGCGAGAAAATGAAGTGTCCAATATACAAGATTATTACACTCCAGGACGATCAGAGGCCATTTCAGATGATGAGCCACCAACAAGGACACCCATCAAATCAAGACCCAAACAGAAGTTGATCAGAAGGAGTGTACCAGAGAGCGACGAAGAGTCATCCCAAAATGAGGAAAGCAACAATCAACCACCATGGAATGATATGCAAATACCAACGAGCCATAGGGTGACACATGGAGGTAAGACACTTCCACAAGGACAAGGGCAAATACCAACAGAGGAGGAAAGAGAGCAAAGTCAACAACCACATCAACAACAAAATGTGCAAGATGAAGCTGGGCCCTCACATCGTGTACATCGGAGAAAAAAAAACTATCAACCTCGACGTCGACCTCAACGCCAGCCAAACATACCTCCCAACCCAAGAGCTCCACAAAGACGAAGGAAGCACTGCAGGGCTTTTGCAGAGATACGACACTACCAAAAGTCCGTTGAACTACTCATACCACGAAGAGCTTTTGCAAGGGTAGTGAAAGAGGAACTACAAAGCTACCAAGCAGGTCTAAGAATACAAGGGATAGCACTTGAAGCACTTCAAGAGGCAGCTGAGGCCTACCTCATCTCCATGCTTGAGGACTCTAACCTCTGTGCTATCCATGCCAAGAGAGTAACCATACAACCGAAGGACATTCAGCTAGCAAGAAGAATTAGAGGAAATAACCCATGATGTGTATATTATACCCTATGATAGGCTACTTTGCGATGTAATACAATGGATAATAGAAAATTTTGTTTTGACTTATATTCTTTGTCTCTTTTTTCTCTCTCACTCTCTCTCTCTCTCTTTCAGTCAGTTATATATGGATTCAGTTAAACATGCATGCACTTGCCTATTGTTTTATGACTAGATATGTTCCTTTTCTACATACTGGTGTGCAACATGTCCTTTTCATACCAAAAAACCCCCAGCCACAGAAACGCGGGATTTAGCCCTGCAAAATTTTTGCAGGGCAGAATCCCGCGTTTCTGTGGCTGGGGTTTTTTTTGCAATATTTGGTCTTTGGTAAGCATAAGACATATGGTAGAGATGCAATGGTCTAGGTATTAAGAGGTTATACCCTATAGGAATTGAGATCTTTAGCTACTAAAGGCTGAGTTTATACCCTACTGAAAACTTCTGGTCCTGATAATACCAAAACCAATTGAAAATCTGAAATTACATAGTTTCCTATGTATTGTAGCACCTAAAAACACTAGATAAGGCCAAAAAAGCCCCAGCCATAGAAACGCGGGAAACAGCCCTGCAAAAATTTTGCAGGGCTGTTTCCCGCGTTTCTGTGGCTGGGGCTTTTTTGGCCTTTTTTAAGCATATAATCATACAGAGGACCAAAGCACAATACAAAGACCCCCAATTAGATACAATTTGTGGAGAGAAGATAAGTTCAATTTTTTAGCACATTCATTTACAGAACTAGACAAATGATGAAAAAAAAAGTTTGTATTATCAAGACATTACATCATTTCTCAGCTGCCTTCAATTTCTCCACAACTTTCTTTCTCCTTTGGAGAGATTGAGGCAGCTGGTAAGTCAATACAGATCTTGATATTACATGGGGGTCTTGCATTCCAAGACTCATGGCGATACCTATTTGCCCTAATACTTTTCCTCTAAAATTAAGTCCTAAAGTAGTTACAACTAAGGATTTCCTAACCAAAATGACACAATTAGTGCCTTGGGTAATTGTACATAAACACAAAATCTTGCTAAGGGCCTTCAAGCACCAAGTGATGAAGTGCCCATCGGGACTGTAGTCTTTGTGTATGATAACAAAATCATCCTTTGGCAACTTTCCGATGTAGTTTGCCAAGGATGCACCACTCCCACGAGAAGCTCGATCCCCACCAGACCTTGCTGCGAACTTGTCGAGCTCAATTGCTTCCTGTTAAGAACAAATGAGAATTCAAGCTCTTACAATGTTAACTTAAAATTATCGATTTATTTAATTCAATTACCACTTACATCATGAAGCTTGTCTTCTTCCTCCCCTCTTCCAGGGGCATCAAGATCAATGCTAGAGTGGGCCATGCCACTCTGCTCTGCTACATGGGATGTAGGAATTTTTTGCTTTAGTATCCTCTCCTGTGCTGCACTGAACTCCTCCTCTGTAGTAGAATTGTTGTCATCATTTAAAATATCAGCACACACCATTGATATGGTGTCTGCCACAGAATCCCCAAGTGGGATGGACTTCTTTTCAAGTATGTCAGATGTGTTGTCAAGTGGAACATCTGACATTGTGGAGAAAATACTCAAGCATTCATCTAGATGTAGACCGAATGCCTTCTCAATGTCATGGAGTAAAATAAATTCCTCTCCATCCACAACGATGCAGGAGAGATATTCAAGTTCCACCTCTGGTAATGTGGGCTCAGAGGGGTTGAGATTTGAAGGGGGGGCCTCCTCCATGCTTGATTGCACATGTAGTTTATCCTCAACACCACCAGGGAATTCTTGGTGGATTGTAATGCTTTCTTTGGAAAAATTTATGGCCTCTGGTTGAGGCTCATTCTTCTCCTTAACAAAACCCCCAGTGGCAAGGTTGGGGAGCTCAACAGGTGTAGGTTCCGGCTCCTCATTAATAATAAAATATGTTGTTGCAGTGTAGGATAGGTACTTTGTACCCATCCTCTTCTTTTTGTTAAGTTTTTTTACTAATGGCACAGAGTCATCTAGTAAGTGCCCAGCAGTTTCCGCAATTGCCATGAAGCACTTAAGGCGCTTCATGAAGGCTTCATCGCCTCTATGTATGTAGAGTAGAAGGTCACATGGAACCCATTTACCCTCATAAGGCGGTATTTCTATAGAAAAACGCAAGATGTAGTACTCAAGGAACTCTATGATTTCCTTGAGCACATCAGAGTTCAGTTGAATTGTTTTGTCTAGATCAGGGACCCTAGACAGTAGGTCATACAAGTGGTTCTGACCTTTGAACTCAGTTGATTCCAAGAACTCATTGAAGAGTTCACGTGGACGTTTGAGTTGCAGGGTACTGGAGGATGCGGCAGCCATTGCGCGTGATGCTAGCTTGTGTGCGTACTCTGCTAGTGATTGTAGCTCTTCTTGGTTGCAAAAGTGAGAAATGAGAGAATAAGTGTTGCTTTTATAGTAGTTTCAAAATTTTAAAGTGAGTGGGACCCATTTTAAAACTAAAACTGATACCTTCAAATAAAACAATCATGCACAGAACTCTCAGAAAAAAAACTTTTGCTCATAAAAAGATTGAACAGAATCATTAACCAGAATAAGATACACGACAACACAATAGAAAAAAAAAATTCTCAGAACTTTAAAATTATAATAAATTGCCATTGGAAAAACCAAAGAGTTGGCAAATTGTACATCATATTGAGATCAAAAAATTTTACATGCTACATGTCTTGCATGTTAAATACATTGTTGCAGATGTAGGATTATAAATGGAACATAGGTGTGTGTACACTGTAGCACTCAAATAGTCCTTGAGCTATGACAATGAAAGTTGAGTTCCATCCACACTCCATTCAAGGAGGACTTTAATTTTATCCTCCAACCTCTTACCAATCTGCAGACAAATAGAAAACTTTAAATGAACATATTTGAGTGTAAGAATTTGTATAAACAAAAGAAGAAATACCATATGCTACTTACCTTATGCCCTTGTATTCTGAACTTTGATTGATCCAGATCCTCAAATCCCATGATTACTAGATGTTCTCTCACGTTGGCAAGAGTCCAATGATGATTTACTGAAATAACTTCCATTTCATTGTTGGGTAGATTTATCTTAATTTCAAATGAAATTAAAACACCCTCAGAACTTTGTAATGGTATCCATTCACCAAGTTTACACATCCAACGATCATAATAGAATCTAATGTACAATGAAGTACGATGTTTCAAGTATCGAAATCCTATGCCTGTTGCACCAATTTTACAAATGTATCTATCCCCTTTGGTGCATCCTTCTACAAGTCCCCATTTTTCACCTAGCAAACACTCTACCTGCTCATACGTGATCTCTTTTAACATGAACATTGTTGACGTCTCTAGAATTGTGAATATCTGAAATAAATGTACAAAACAATGAACAGGAACACACCAGTGTAATCCTATAGATCTTGAAACTCTTGTAAATTTCAAAGAGTTGTGTATGTCCATCACCATCTTATGCTTCAAAGATGTTAATGTCCATACATCAGGTTGCGGCCACTCAAGCTTTAAGAGAGAATCTACCTTAATCATCTCTAACTTGCCAAAATCATTTGATGAAGAGGGTACAACATATGTATGTGTGTAAAAGAAAACTCTCTCACATAATAGCTGAGCAGGACGGGCTTGTGAAAAGACTATCGACCCAACATCTGCATGCAATGCTTGGAAAGTACCTGTAAGACTATGAAGTGGTTGTTCTTCCACCAAGGTAGAAGGAAATATGTCTACAACAAAAAAATACACAACTTAGCTAGGTATATTCTGAAATTTGGACAAAAGTCAATGAGTAATACTTACAGTTGATAGGATATCTCATTTTGTTTGAGTTTTCCAATTTCATGGTTGACATTGTGAACACATGTTGTACAATGGCAACAGTTTCACCATTTTTGAGCTTTTTGAAGCCTAGTAACTTCCCTTTCCAATGAAGATCCAAGTTTCCACGATCTCTCACACGGTGAGGACCAACACCAGAGGGTTGCATGTACACCCATGCACCTTTGCAGAACTCCTGTCCTAACCAAAATCCTTCTGGAGCCTTGATATTTTGACATTTTATCGCGATAACCTCATCTTTTGGACGTCTATGAGATTTAGGTTTCTCCATTGGAGATCAGGCTATGGAAATGACAGTAGGAATTCAAAGAAGATGATGCATAGAGAAAGAAATGGAGATGCAAGAGCTGCAATGGTGTGCTAGGGAGAGAAAGTAGTGGAAAGAGATGACTTTTTGGGACCTGGGTATGAAAATGGGAGCTTTTGGAGGGAGAAAGTTGCATTTTGAGTTATTTTTGAAAAAGTCACTTTTTTCACTTCAGTTCATGCACGGATTTTGATTTAGAACCCAAAAATAGCACTTTTGATCCTAAAAAGTGGTTGGGGGACCATTAAATGGTGTTATGATGAGTTTTATAACTTTTTGAAAATTTTGAATTTTTGGGCCCAGGTAAGTTACGAGATTCCTTTCTCTCTCTAGAGGCAAAACCTGAACATAGGGGAATCCTGTCCCCTCATCCCCCTTCAGCCTAGTGATTTATAGGCTATAGACTGTGTCCACCACCCTCCTCTCATTGGTCCATCACTAATCACTCCTTAATCCAAAAGGCCCATGCAGGGTTCATTTTTTTCCCTAATGAACAAATGGCAGTTCAAGCTCTGGTGCTTATAAACGCGTATGTCCAGCATAGTATTTTTCAGCATACTATTTTCAAGCTTTGGTGCTAGTTAACAAACTTCCAGCATATTATTTTTTCTGCGAAGCCTTGCAACCATGTCTGAATCAGATATCCTAAGATGGCGACTCAGGAAGAGACCGACCGCATAGAGAATGATAGTGACTACATCTGTGCACACTGATACTACATTACAGAATGATGACGATGATTCAATGACTTCTACAACATCAAAGGTACAACATAACAACAAAGCATTATTCACAGATTTCAAAATAGAACTCGACATACATTCTATGAGGAATAAGAACTGGCTCCGGAGAATCGGACTACTACAGTTTGCCAAGCTACCATGGGAGCGCTGGACAGGTAATGAGGACGCAACGAATCAGTTGCAGATTATGTGAAGAACGAAGGGACAGATTTTAAATCAGAAGGAGGAGGAAAAGTGATCTGGGCTCACTGGATGCATAGTCATTTGAATAATCAAATTTTTGTGGGGGATAAGCGTAGATCCCAAACAAATAGTCGCTTAGCAGTTTATTTAGCTGCAGTGTTTGAATTTGTACAATCAGTAAAAGAACAGAAAGTACAGTGGCCCAAAGTAATTAATTTATGTGATCACGATACACTGAGTCCAGAGCATGACCACACAGTAGAACAGGAGGAACCAGAAAGAATTTCAGATTTGTCTGAAAATTTAATTGGCACAGATGACCTTGAAGAAGCAAGGGTGCTTGGAATGCCTTTTACGCTCTCAACAAAAAAGAGGAGGAAGAACCCATCCCAAACAGTAAGTCCACAGGGTTTGAATAATAATACTTTTTCAGAAAATGATGTGCTACGAATGAAGAATAATTTACAGGAAGTTTCAATTTTTCTCATGCAACAAGAACAAAAGATTCAGCTGGAAAAGGAAAAATTGTTTGTCAATATGAATAATTTCAATTCATTGTTAATAACGAATAAACATTTGCAAGATGCCCTGGAGGACAAGACAGGTATACTGAAGGAAATGCAAAATGAACAGAACCAATTGATAGTCGCATTAATTAGGGCTAAGAAATCTTTTGAGGAATTTCAACAGTGGCAGACCGCTGTACAGAAACAAATACAAGAAGAGATGACAAGTTTTTCGGTGATGAATGCGACACTGCAGACCGAAAATGAAGTTTTACGATCAAGAATTCAAGTTTTACAGGCACTGGAAGGACAATTATTGAAAGATGAAGGTATAGAATTGGAGGCCACACTGATGACACATATGGATTTAGAATTAGTCAAGCAAAATTTGTATAATCATGTTCAAAAGACTTGGCAGTTTTTTCGACGAAGATGGCTTGCAATTACTGTTCCTCAAATGGAACAAATACAGTCAGGATTTGTGTCCCAGCATGAGAATGATTTAGTAAATATAATTAAACAGTAGAAGCAGCAGCTTGAAGAGCAGAAACAGGTTATACAGGAATTGCGGGAGGAGATTCGGAAATAGAACTCTGGAACAAGCGTTCCAGAAAACCAAAAGGCTGTCAAAGAAGATAATGTTAATTTGCAGAATCTACAGGGTGCCCCCAACATGATTAATTCGTTTGAATATAACTCTGAAAAAATTTATGTGGACCTTGCGGGTTCGAGTCCACCATGTGTGCCAGTGTTAGACGGCCGCCGGAGTGGGACAGACATGATCATTGCCTAACATTACGGAATTGTAAAAAGTCGCGCAAAAAGTTGGTACGCGCATTCTGTAAAAGCTATAAAAAGCAATGTAAGGAGAATGGCGAGAGAGACGCTTTTCTGAATTGTCGGAGTTTTGATTATACTACGATGATGTTCTGAGTATTGTGAAATTCTGAGTATTGTTGGTGATTTCTTTTCTGTATACATCGTCTGCTTATACTGAAGTCACGGTAGTGAATGTTAAGTGACGTATTGTATGTCTGAGTACTGTTCCGTATTCACAATACTGTGTACGCTTCCGTCGTTGAAGTATCCTGAATCAATCTGAGTAACTCTGAGTTGATTTGACAACTTGACGCACTGTTGAGAATGTGTTGTTTAATATTAGTGGATTCGTTGTATTCGGTGCCGAAGACGAACTATTACTTCCAGTAAATGTAAATTTTAGTTGAAGGTCACTGAAAGTATTTTTATGAGTGAATCTGTCTGATTCATTCTGCTTGATCTATTACATATTTGTGAGTCTGGAGAAGAGACAACTGCTCTGTTACAATAACAGGTTGATCCGGAGAATTTTGGTACATAGGAGTCCAGGAACTAAATTACTGTCGGTAACTGAGCTAAGATGGGTAGTCACGTTTTGATATTGTAACGACGAATTGGGAAATTAGTACAGGGCCTCTGTTTAATAGACCCCTACCACTCCCAAGAACCCACTCTGGACTGTTAAGGATCCTAAAGGTTTAACACAGTTTACGGTGAAATGCTGTTTTGTTCGGTAACGATTTCTGCTAGTCAGGATCACATTGTACGTATAACACTTTAACACTTAACAAAGGCAATCCAAATGCCTTGGCATTTGAGGAGTTGGTCTCTGTTCTATTGCACGAAGATCAGTCTAGGTAGAACAGGTCCATTATGCATGTTGCAAATGAAGCTTTCTTGGCTAGTGAGAAGGGCAAAGGTAAATGGAACTCATCTAGTAGTAAGTAGAAATTTGCAAATGCTGCACATTTGAAGAAGGAAGACAAAGATGATAAGAAATTAGAAAAGAAGAAATTATTTTGTAAGCATTATAAAGGAAATGATCATGTCATAAAGAACTATCCCAAACTGGCTGCAAAAGAGGCAAAGAAAAAAGAGGCTCGAATGGTTGTTGTAGAGGCCTCTATACCAAAAATAGAGTTTGCTAAGCTTGTGTAGAATGAAGAATGGGCATTCTACTGTTTGCAATTTTGACCCATCTTCTCATGAGCAGTGTATATCTGCAGTAGACTCAGATGTTTGGTACTTTGATAATGGGGCAACCAAACATATTACCTTGCAGCAAAGTTTCTTCACTTCACTTGAGCCTGCCCCTATAGGAAATATTGTCACATGCACTAACAACTCCTCTTATGCTAATATG
This sequence comes from Ceratopteris richardii, assembly GCA_020310875.1. Lineage (NCBI taxonomy): Eukaryota > Viridiplantae > Streptophyta > Polypodiopsida > Polypodiales > Pteridaceae > Ceratopteris > Ceratopteris richardii. The sequence goes on from CM035438.1 coordinate 28,038,120, forward strand.
GGAGTTGATAAGATCATTCTGACTACTGCTGATGGTTAGTTCTTTTACATTATCAGATGTTTTATTTGTGTAGGGATCAAGAAGAATCTGTTATCAATTTCAGCTTTAGCCAAGATTGGCTTTCATGTGTGTTGATGACATATGTAAAATTCATGATCTATCAAATGGCAATGCGATTATAGCTTTTGGCATTTTATGTCGTGGGCTATATAAGCTCATGGACTATGAAAAATCTATGAATGATTCGACATGTGCAATACATGATTCTCAGGCTATGTTAGATGCAAAGCTTTGGCATGCATGCTTTGGTCATCTGAATTTTGTTAGTTTGCTATGCCTGCAAAAATATGAAATGGTGTCCTCTTTGCCCAAACTTGAGGCACCCAGAAAACATGTTTGTGAAGTTTGTATTTTGGGCAAAATGTAGCATTCCTCCTTCCCAAAAGATGGTTCAGTTTGAGCTACTAAAAAATTGCAGCTTGTTCACAGTGATGTTAGAAGTCCTATGCAGATAACTTCTTTTGGGAACTATCTTTACTCGTGACTTTCATTGATGATTTTTCCAGGCATACATAGGTATATCAACTCAAAGAAAAGTCCGAAGTGTTTATGTGCTTCAAACAGTTTTTGTTTTTGGATAAAATTCTGTTAGCATGTAAAATGGGCACCCTACATTCTCATCTAGGGGGGAATATATGTCTTCTAACTTTAATGCATTTCTCGTTGAACATGTACAGTCCTATATACACCTCAACAGAATGGAGTTGCTGAATGGAAGAACGGGTCACTCATGGAGATGGCAAGGTGTATGGTCAAGAGTCAAGCTTTACCACATAGTTTCTGGCTTGAGGCTATTATGTGTGCAACATATGTACTTAATAGCTGTCCCACTAAAGCACTACAGTCTATCACTCCATATGAGGCTTAGCATGGTTGCAAGCCATATGTTTCTCATCTGCGTGTTTTTGGTTGTCTGGCATATGAATTAGTGCCCGAACAACATCGTAGGAAATTGGATGATAAAGCAGTAAAATGTATTTTTGTTGGGTATAGTTCTGAAAGCAAAGGCTATCGTCTGTATCATCCATAGACTAAATGCATTTTGGTTAGCCATGATGTTGTTTTTGTGGAAGATGTTATTCAACCTTTGCTTTCATGTACAAAAGAGACATCTATTAGCTCGAAAGACATGTATGATACTTTGCGGCCTCTTTTTATACTTTGCTGCCTCGTTTTACACATGGACAGTCTAGTGCTGGTCCCGATGCGACTTCTCAGCCTTTATAGGTTTGATGTGATGATGCAGATCATTCTATTTCTGATGCACATTTACATGATGCACTTGTTGATGAGAGAGCTGATATTGAGGAGGAAAAAACTATGCCAAAATGACTGATGTAGACTTTGCATGATAGCAAATTAGATGCATCTCTGTCATACCGTACTTGTTTAGGCTCTCATAGTGCCTCTTTTGCATCAGATTGCTATGCTATGGATACCTCTAGTCTCTGTGATGCAACTGAGCCTATTTCATTTGATGAAGCACAAAACTCTAAACATTTGATGGCTACAATGCAATCTAAATATGATGCTATCATGAAGAATGGTACCTGGTCTTTATGTGACTTGCCTCCTAGAAAGAAGGCCATTGGCACTAAGTGGGTATACAAGATGACACATAAACCTAATGGAACAATTGAGAGGTATAAGGATAGGCTTGTTGCAAATGGTTATGCGCAGGAAAGAGGCATTGATTTTGACAAGACCTTTGCACCTACATGCCGAATGACTATTGTTCTTAGCATCTGTGCACTTGCAGCTCATCATGGTTGGAATGTATATCAATTGGACATTAAAGTTGCATTTTTTAATGGTGACTTACATGAAGAAGTGTATGTTTTTCAGCCATGTGGCTTTGTGCAGAAATGGCATGAAAACTAGATGTGCATGTTAAAGAAGGCATTATATGGTTTGAAGCAAGCACCACATGGTTGGTATGAAAAGATATATGCCTATCTGATTGCACATGGTTCTCAGAATAGTCCAATTGAAAGCACCTTATATGTTAAGCATGCAAATGATGTGCTTTTGATCATTGTTGTGTATGGTGATGACATGCTCCTCACTGGTCCACATGAGAGCACTAACTTGCATGCCTCATTTGAGATGTTTGATTTGGGGGATTCGCATCATTATTTGGGCATTCAATTTATGAAAGTTGATGGTGGAATGGCTTTGTGTCAAACAAAATATATCGACACATTATTGCAACATTTTGGCCTTGAAGATTGTAAACCTATTGCCACTCCTATGGAGATAGGTTTACGATTAAGTCTTCATGATGCTGGAGATGTGTTTGATGCCATTCTCTATCACTACACTGTTGGATGCTTGATTTACGTATGCATTACTCGACTAGATATTCAGTTTGCTGTCTCACAGATGAGGAGGTTTATGCATTGCCTAGGTGTCAAGAATTGATAGGCGGTTAAGTGCATCTTTCACTACTTGAGTGATACGCAACTACTTCGATTATTTTATCCCAAGGGAGGATCACTACCACCAAATTTACATGCTTTTTCTAACTTTGATTGGGCTAGTTGCTATGACACTCATGTGTTTGCTAGTGGCTTTTGCCTTCATGCTTGGTAGCTCATGTATATCTTGGTTAAGCAAGAAGCAACCTACTATGGTTATTTCTAGTTGTGAGGCTTAGTATAGGGAAACTTTCACAATGACTGTTGTGTGTGTGTGTGTGGTTTAGACACCTTATGGCTGATTTGGGTGTTGGTCAATCTTCTGCCACCACTATCTTCATTGACAGTCAGAGTGCATTAGCAGTTGCGAGGAACCCTATGTTCCATGCTCGCACTAAGCACATTGAGGTGCATTATCATTACGTCAAGGAGAGGTTCTTTGCTAGAGAGATCAACTTGGCATATGTGCCCACATAGGAGAACATTGGAGACCTTTTCATGAAGGCTCTGTTGTAGGGAGAAGCTTGAAGCTTTCCACAAAGCTTTGGAATTAATTCCTTTTGTGGATTGATTCCACATAGCTTGGAACTTAATTATACATGAGTACTAGCTCCTTGTTCACCGCATCACTCCCATGGGGATTTTTTGATATATTTAGGTAGTGATGTGTGAACACACTAGGACTGTCGGGGCACTTTTTTCCCTCTTTAGGAGGTTTTTTTTTCTCCCAACTTGTATATGACTATGACCCTAAAAGGTTAATTATCTTTGTACATTCTAGTGGTAATACATTCAGTATTGTGTGTTGTGCTCCAAGCTTCTTCTTCTTTCTTGTGCTGTTCGCGTGCTTCTACAGACCTCGAACTCCAACAGTTTGGACCTTAGAGAAGACTCTAGATGTGCCAAGGGCAAAGGGCTACTTAAGGTTGGGAGAAGAGTGGTAGGTAGCTGTTTTGAATCTTTCATTTGGTATTAGAGCTTGAGTGAGAGAGAAGGAAAGTCCTGGAGAGAAAACCAAGTCATCTTCTTGATATTAGTGGAAGCAATGCATGATTTGATTTCACTGAAAACATCTTTTGATTGATGATTTATTGCAAAGGATTGAGTTTATTACTATTGAATTCATATGTTCATGCATACCGTTCCATCAAAATGCTTTATTTAGAGGAAAAAAGTAGTTCAAATGCATAGTAAGAATCATTAAAGTACACTAAACTTAGTTTTTCAAAATGGAATGGTATTTTTGCATGTTGCTATATCCATAACTTCCTATAGGAAAATATATTTCTTATGAAATTTTTTATGATATTATGCTTATGTTTTTAACATATTCATCAAATTTCATTCTATTTGAAGATATTTTGATAGGTCAAATGATCCCAAAGCTTCAGACATGCAGCAACAAATGTCACCCTCAAGAAGGTGTACAAGGGTCACTTTGCAAGGTCATATCTTATCATGCAAGTGTCCAAATTCCAAGTTTTTTCTTGGGTTCGATAGCCTATGCATTCTAGATTTTTTTTTTTTCCAAAGTACATGATATTTTGAATCTTGAATAAACACATATTGGAAAAGTTTTTTGGTCAATGTATAGGGAATTATCTCTAGCAAGTTGTTGCAGGTGTGCAGAAACCTGGTCGTTTTTGTCCACTATATTGTCTAAATGATATGAATTTTTGACATATGACGGGATGTACTATTTCTGTGCATATGCACAAATTTCATAGGATGTACATGTGTTTTAGATACTATAATGGATATTTTAGCTCTCTCGTCCCTTTGGTGAGGACCTTCCAAAGAGTGCATAGAGGTAAAGTGGTTATGCCATAGCTCTTTGTTGAAATGATCAAATAGGATGAATTGTTTTGGAGATAATTGATAGCTAGTACATCTTGGTGCTCACCAAATTTTAATGGATGTGGACTTCATTTGGCGAGTCTATGGATGAAATCTTTTCTCTAGTCTAGTCTTTGAGTCATGAAAAGTGTGCAGGTGTTGCAGACACTTGGGTTTATGTTGCTCTCATACGGATCATGATATTGAAGTGAAATTTAGTATGTTGATAGATGCTTAGTGAATATTGAAAATGAAACAAATCGCATTGAATTTGGATTTCATTTGGTTAGTCTAGTGAGTGGGTTGTGTAAGGTATGTGTCACCCCCACGACATTCTGCACACAAGGCTTGCAGAGTTTGGACCATAAGTTCATGGTCATAACTTCAAATGAGTTGATTCCACTTGGATATTAAGGATAACATATATGAATATATGGATACCAAAAACCTTTATTTTTCGAATTGTTTATGTATTTCTAATTCTCTGTCCATTTTGCAGGTAATACACTTTATGACATGAAAAGTTCTCCAGAGCCATCGAAGACTCTAAATTTTACACTTTTAGGTCACATCACTTGGATTTAGCTTGTATTAGAGTTTTCGTTTGTATAGGTTCATTTAGAATCATTTCTTCACATGTATAGGCTTGTAAAGTTTATTCATGGTGCTTATCATCGGATGTATCTTAGGATTTTCCATAACTTGCATATTCATCATGTAGACTTGTATAGGACTTGGGGATTGAGTGAGGTTTATTGTTTTGTGGATATGTTAGGATTTTTACTTCATTTTTTGAATGAAAAAATCATTGATTATGAATATCATTACTTAGGAATTGCATTTTTTTTTCACATGACTCATTAGTTATATGGTTAGTTTAGAATGAATCCAGACAAGTTTGTATCTGCCATTGCTGAGGCCGAGCTTGAGTGGCCATACACTAAGGAAATTAAGGCTCTCAATTCCAAGGTTACATGCATGGAGGATATTCTTCAGATAATCCTCAAAGTGATTAAAAAACTAGAGGTGCCACCAATTGGTACATCAGCATGGATGGAAGTTCCATCTGTTGAACCATCTAGTTCATAGATATCACTTACATATATGGGAATGTCTGTTAGAGGAGACGTCAAGTGGTAGGTGAAGGACTTGAATATGCAAAATTACCATGGATAGGTTACCACAAGGACGGCGTATGTGATAGAACAATGGGTTAGTAAGTGGGATCAGTGATTCTAGCTTTGCAATATCGTTGATGAGAAACACAAGACCCAACATGCCACTTATAGTTTGATGGATGTTGTTCATCAATGGTGGATGACAATAGAGTAAGACAAGATAGAAACTGCCACTTGGGAAGAATTGAGGTCATATTTTATAACACCTTTCTCCTCTAGATGAGCACACCAGATCTTTAGATGCCTCGTTCTTCCTGCAGTACAGGTATCTTATAGTGCAGGAATATGCAGATAAGCACAGAGAAATTTTATTGAAGATGCCAGATCAGGTGCCTGATTTTCTTTAGGTACATTGATTCGTTCTTTGGCTTAGGGAGACATTGCATCCACTTGTGTGCAAGGAGTTCTACCACACCTTAAATGAGGTAGTAGAACTCACCTTGGTGTTGGAGGATGCGTGATGCTCTTGACCACAATCTTCAAGACAAAAGAATACATGGATGAGATTTAGGAAGCCCATAGCTTTAGTTCCACTAATAGACAAATAAATTTCATCAAGACCTTGAGCCATGGGAAGAGAGAATTTAATACTTCCATGGCTAATAGAGCTATTTATCAATCTAGTCTGACACAACAACATAAAGAAAAGGCTCATCATGAGGGCCTCTATTACAAATGCCTAGGTTGGGATGCTTGTAGGCTATGTCCCACGAAGAAGAAGAAGAAGATATTTTCAGTGATGGTTCTGGAGAGGCAGCAGTCCTCACGATTCACTCCATCATCTCCTTCAGATTTTGACCTTTTAGCTAGAGACATTGAGATGGATCCTCCATCTAAAAACAAACAATCCATCTTGAACATAACATTCACCAAGAAGGTGAATAATGTGCTAGATTCGATGTAGTCCCCAATTGCTTAGAAAGGATATCAATTTCTTGACATCGAGTTGTTTGTCATGAGTAGGGAGGTTAATGGTCATCTTGTTAAAGTATTTGTTGACACATAATCAATGTGTAATGTTATTAAATCTTCTTTGGTGAAGAAATTAAAGCTAAAGCCCAGTCCTTGTGAGTACACCTACATAGTAGAATTAGCAGATGGGAAAGGATCTAAGACCTTGGATCGATGAGTTGTTAGATTACTAATCCAGATTTAGACATACAAAGATGAGCTAGATTTTGAGATCACTAGGAAGGCTAGATTTGCTATCGTTGTCAGCAAATAGTGGCATGCAAGCAAGAAGCAGATTATAGATTTTCCAACTCATATATATAAATTTTATTATAATGATTGCCCCATCAGGATCCATGAAGAGATTAATGTTCAGAAGTACATATGGATGTCTTCCTCTACGAAGGTAAAAGTAGAGTGGAAGTATATTTATTTCCTATATTTTGAACATGGGGCTAAAAAAACATACAATTATTCATGTAAGTCACCATTTAGGGATGCAATTTTAATGTCCAACTGATGTACATTCCAACCATGATGGGCTACAAGTGCACAGATGCTATGAACAGTAGTCATTCGACATGTGTGTGCAAATGTTTCATCAAAATAAATGCCTCTTTCTTGAGCATAACCTTTTGCAACAAGGCTAGCATTATACCTGTCAATTGTTCCATCAAGATTATGCTTCAACTTATATACCCATTTAATGCCAATGGCCTTTTTACTTGGAGGAAAATCACATAAAGACCAAGTAACGTTCTTCATAAGACCAATCACATATTCTGATTGCATATGAGCCATCCAATTTTTTGAATTTTTTGCTTCATCAAAAGAAAGAGGCTCTTTCTCATCATGAAGAGTAGAAACAACCATTGCATTGCAATTTGATGCAAAAGAAGCACTATGAGAGAGTGAAAGAGTATGATATGCAAAGTCTGCACCAAAACATGTAGGCATAATTTACGCCTCCTTTATACCATCCCTCTCATCAACAAGTGCATCACGTAAATCTGCATTAGAAATGGAATGATTTAGATCATCGTGTGGAACCTATAAAGGCTTAGAAATCTCCTCATTTGGACAAGCGCTTGACTCTCAACCTATAAACAGAGGTAGCAAAGTGTCATACACATCTTTGGAGGTAATTGATGTCTCCTTAGTACATGAAAGTAATGGGTGAATTGCGTCTTCCACAAAAACAATATCACAGATGAACAAAATGCATTTAGTCTATGGATGATATAGATGATAGCCTTTGCTTTTAAAATTGTACCCAACAAAGATACATTTGATTGCTTTATCATCCAATTTTTTGTGTTGTTGTTCAAGCACTAATGCATATGCCAACCAACCAAAGACACACAAATGATAAACAGATGGCTTGCAACCATGTCAAGCCTCATATGGAGTAATAGACTGGAGTGCCTTGGTGGGATACCTAATAAGTACATATGTTCCACACATAACAACCTCAAGCTAGAAACTATGTGGTAAAGCCTGACTTTTGACCATGCACCTCATCATCTCCATGAGATACCTATTCTTTCTTTCAACAACATTTTTTTGGGGTATATATGGCACTGTACACTAATGTTTTATCCCACTATCATCCAGAAATGCATTAAAATTATAAGACATGTATTTCCATCCTCGATTAGAATGGAGGGTGACCATTTTACATGCTCACAAATTTAGTGAGGAAGCAATACATTAATGGTTGCCACAAAACAAAGAAAAGAAAAAAAGAAGAAAAAGAAACAAAAACAATATTGATGACTTAGATGTGGTCTAGAAACCACTTCTAAGAATTATATGTAGGCTACACATGGTGGAGCTATGCAATAGGGGAGTTAATTTTATTTCTTGAGAGGTGTGTAGGAATGAAGCTTAAGAATATCTATATCAAATAAGTGACTTTGAAACAAGTTGAGAGGAATGAATGTTTTTGGAAAGTCTGAATGACCTCCATAGGTGTTGACTAACTTATTCCTGATAGTAGTGTACTGATCGAACATGTTTTTAAACATAGCTTAGTTACTTTAATGTTTTCTTTATTTTCTAAAGAACTTGCATTTGCATAGAAAAAACCATGTTTTAAATTAAAAAAAAACACATTGAAATAAAAATGAAAAATAGTTCAAAAAGAATTTTGATGTGCTTCTATTGGATTTCCAGGTTGAACCATTGAAGATGATGTGTAGGTTTACTCGGGGCAAATGCCGGGATGAAATCCTTTACTGCTAGAATATTATTAAAATTCAAAATTGATTTTTTATGACTCATTTCTCTCTTTAAATGGCTTTGCTATGATGATATGATTTTGTACTTGCAAGGGCAACAAAAAAGAAAAACAAGACATTAGAAGTGAATGTATGTGCATGATAATCTACATGTGTGTGCTTGTGCTCATGAATGTGAATAATATATTAAAAGTTTATGTGTGTGTTTGCATGAATAATCTTACGTGTATAAGTAATTTTTTGCGATAACCTATGAGTGTATGTGAGCCCTAATTGGAAGTACAAAAATAATATTAACCCTAATTTTAAGAACAATATGAATATAGGCTTGTGACTGTAACCCTAAGTATATATGTATGTGTGTGTGGTTTATGTAGGTACACATGTATATCTAAAACGTGAATGACTATGTGTGTTTGTATAAAACTATATGTATCTAATTATAAATGAATATAGATTTAAATAATACGTTAATGTAATTTAACTAATTACTTAAATATAATGATAATAATAGATATGAAAAGGAGACTTATTAAAACAAAAATAAACAAATAAATATGTTTGTGCACCAGTGTTAAATGTGTGGGTGATCTGTGAATTGTGTTAGTGTCTATGTGTATACATGAGTGTGTATGTGTCTCTCCCTATGTATTGTGAGTGCTACATTAAGTGTTTGTGTAAGTACTATGTGTGTTTTTATACCTAAAGTGTTATCGGTTAGATGAATTGGAGGATAGAACACGTAGATGGATGTTGTGGATCTGTCAAATGGGAGGGAGGGAGGGAGGGAGGGAGGGAGGGAGGGAGAGAGAGAGAGAGAGAGAGAGAGAGAGATAAATAGACACACACACACATACATACATACATACATACATACATACATACATACATATATATATATATATATATATATATATATATATATATATATATATATATATATATATATATATATATATATATATATATATAAGGGAGGGAGGGAGAGAGAGAGAGAGAGAGAGAGAGAGAGAGAGAGAGAGAGAGAGAGAGATAAATAGACATATATATATATATATATATATATATATATATATATATATATATATATATATATATATATATATATATATGTATATATATATATATATATATATATATATATATATATATATATATATATATATATATATATATATATATATATATATATATATATATATATATATGTATGTATATATAAGGGAGAGAGAGAGAGAGAGAGAGAGAGAGAGAGAGAGAGAGAGAGAGAGAGAGAGAGAGAGAGAGAGAGAGAGAGAGAGAGAGAGAGAGAGAGAGAGAGAGAGAGAGAGAGAGAGAGAGAGAGAGAGTTTGCTTTGTTGTTTTAATTTTTTAATTCCATTTTCATTATTTTTGATTAATTAATTACTTAGTAAATGAAATGAACGAGGATGTGCTTGTATATTGATGATTAATTTATTGGATATTAAGTTTAATATTATATTTTGATTTACGAGAAAAGAATATAAATTAATTTAACCTTAGGAAAATTAACTAGGGTAATGAATTAAGAAAAAATGATAACAATAAAAAAGAATATAAATAAAAAGATATATATATATATACTTAAATTAAAAAGGAACTAATTAATTAGTTAACTAAAAAGAATGTGAGGAATTTACAAAATAGTATAAAAATAACACATAAAGAAAAACCATAAAACTAGAAATAAAAGAAGAATGTAATTTAACAAAGAATTAATACAAATAGAAGTATGAAAATGTGTTTTCTTTATTTCAATGCACTAACATGATTTTTTTTTGCTAATGTTCTTTGCAAACATTGGAGAGAGTTGAAGATAGGTGTTTGAGGAGCTCGTCAGCAGGAGCAGCTTGAAGATTGGAAGACCTCTGCCTGTAGCACAACTTTGAAGACTAAAGATGTTTGCTTGTGGAAGTCTTTGGAATCTAAAGATGATTGCATGAGCAGTTGATGCTCTTGGCTTTTGAGCTTAAGATCATCAAATCTTTGGAAGGAAATCCTAATTCCTCTAAGATTTGTTTCTAGTTGATATATAGTTCTTTGATTACATTGATTATTAAAAAGATTGTATCACATAAAAAGTAGTTCAATAGATTGTAAACTCATTCAAATGGATTTGCTTGTATTTTCCATGGATACTAGAGATAATTACACTCCTTTTTCATCTTTTTCTATTGCATCTTTGCCTCCTACTTTGAAACCTGAAGGATGTGAGGAGATGGTTGGATACACTCCAGAAATGAGCTGGTGCTGCACAAATCCTGCTCTACACCTACCAATGTTACTTCAGATTACCTTAGTAGACATCTTTATCTTCCCAAATATGCATTTGGACCCATAATCTGCTTTCGAGCATCACCTTCAATTAGTTGCATCAAAACAGACTACCTCCAAGTTTGAAGAGTTGTAAAGCTTGCTATTTATGGACTGTAATCTGCTCAATGTTTCATTCAATGCTCACTCACTGATTACAATTGACCCGAGAGCTTTTAGCCATATCTAATTGGACCCTAAGCTTTCTATAGGAAGTTATTTCACTAATTTAGGATGAGTATATGCTAAGAAATAATCTTAAGAAGTTAGGGGCGTAATCCCGACATTTTAGGAGAATGACAGACAACAAACATAGGCAGATTGTAATGAACATTTCTCTTAGATCTCTAAACCAAATGACATGAAAATTGATAGAATAGATCTAGAAGGTCTAAGCTACATGTACCAAGTTGAATCACAGTAAAAGATTGAGCATACGTAGAGAACTCCTCAAAACAATTGCACTAAAATTGAGAGTCTAGCAACAGGTAATAGTGAACATGAGATAATTGCATAATCTGAAACAAATGTGTAATATATTAAATGTATGATACAAAGGAGATGCTATAGGCTTACTCATGCATGTGTGGGCTAAGTGTGCCCACAATCTTGAAGCTCAATGTGTCCTTGTTCTGCTGTATCTTTCGCGACTAAAAGTCATGAACTTTTATAGATGAGTTCAAATTTGAATTTTGAATCTGCCACCTAAAAGTGATCCTATCTTTTAGGCTCCTAATCAATTTGATTCCAATCACTTGGTTGTTGTGAGTTACAACTCGTAAAGCTACGAGATTCTCTCAAGCTTTGCCTTTTACATTTATCTTGAGTTAAACTCAAGATATTTACAAGAGGTGTTCACATAAGACTTATGAATGTTCATGCTCAAGATATGAAGTAAACCTTTGATCTTTTGGTCAAGCATCAAGGCTTGCCAAATGTACCAACAACTCCCCCTCAAGCCTAATATGCTTGAGTTTTCAATCCATAGGTATCTCTTGCATTCCAATCATTGATTCAAACCTGTTGAGTTTGCTTCCATCAAGTGCTTTGGTCATCATATCTGCACATTGCATCTGAGTAGAGTGACATAAGACAATTGTATTTCTTTGCTTGATATTTTCTCTCTAACAAAGTGATAATGGACTTCTATATGCTTAGTCTTGTCATGAAAGATAGGATTAGCAGCTAAATGCAAAGAACTCATGTTGTCTCCAAATATGTATGGAGTGCCAAAATTTAACCCTAAATCTATATATAGGGTCTCGATCCACATTGCTTCTTGCATTTGCCAATCCTCTGTATTCACCTTCAATTGAAGAAAGGGCTACTGTGGGTTGTTTCTTGGAAGAACAAGAAATGAGCTTTGTACCTGCAAAGGATAAATATCCAGATGTGCTTCTTCTATCATCTTTTGATCCTACCCAATCTGCATCAGCGAATATCTTTACACTTAAATCAGATGTATAAGGATAATACAATCCTTCATTCATAGTTCCCTTTTGATATTTCAATATCCTTTTTGCTGCATCCATGTGAGGTTTTCTAGGAGTGTGCATAAATTGGCTAAGCTCACTTACACCATAGCAGATATCTACCCTAGTTAAGGTTGCATAATTCAAGCTTCCAACTAAGCTTTGATAGCTTGTAATGTCTTCAATGGGTTCCCCTTCATGAGCACTTAACTTGTGATTGACCTCCATGGGAGAACCTGCAACCTTAGCATCTTGCATCTTGATCTTTGCAATTTACATCTTTAATATACTTCCTTTGGGTAAGAAAGATCCCTTTATCTGTATAGACAACTTCTAATCCAAGAAAATAAGTGAGAAATCTTAGGTCACTTATTTTGAATTCTTCCATCATTTGGGTTTTGATCTTCTTGATTCCATCTGCATCATTACCTATAAGAATAATATCATCTACATACACACATAGATATATAAATTCAAAGTTACTCTTCTTAGTGAAGAGTGAAGAATCAGCCTTGCTCATCTTGAATCCTTTGTCCTACAAAAATGTAACCAATCTATGATTCCAAGCTCTAGGATCTTGTTTGAGACCATAGAGAGCTTTCCTGAGTTTGCACACATACTCACGATGTACATCATCAACAAATCCAGGAGGTTGTGCCATGTACACCTCCTCTAAAATCCAACCATTTAAAAATGCATTTTTTACATCTAATTGATAGATGTTCCAATTCCTTGAAGCAGCTATGCTTATGAGAACTCTCATTGTTGGCATCTTTGCCACAAGAGAGAAAGTCTCCTCATAATCAATCCCTTGGGTCTGAGCAAACCCTTTAGCCACAAGTCTTGCTTTGTACCTATTTATTGATCCATCAGAATTCTTTTTTACCTTATAGATCCATCTAGATCCAATGATCTTCATGGATTGGTTCTTGGGAACTAGGTCCCAGTTTGATTTTCTTGAAGTGCTTGTATCTCTTCCTCCATTGCTTCCTTCCATTCAGATTTCTTATTTGCTTCTTCAAAGGTTGATGGTTCTTTTGAATTGATATCCTGAGCAATATAGATGAGTGTTTAGTGCCTAGAGAGGTGTCATATCCATACCTTTCTGGCCTCTTCTTGTCCCTATTTGATCTCCTTATTGTTTGTTGAGAGGATTCTGCAATATCCCTCAAGTCTTGCATCTTCTCTTTACCTTTTTTTCTCCATACCTTGAAGTTCCTCCTTGATGTTTTCTGCTCATCATCAGAATCACTTGGATCTTCACATTGTTGACTATTTACCTTCTGAATTTTAGAAAAGTCTTCTTCTAGGTCATAAGGTAGTTTGACTTTTTTGCAATCATCTTCAAACCACGAGTTGTTTTCATCAAAGACAACATCTTTAATGCTAACAATAAAACCTTTAGTACTTGGATTATACAACATGTACCCTTTTTGATTAAGATCATAACCTATGAACACACATTTCTCTGCCTCGGGATCCATTTTACCTCTGATCTGTGATGGGGCATGTGCATAAGCTATGCACCCAAAAATTCTGCAATGATCTAGGCGAGGCCTTTGTGTACCTAAGTCACGAAGTCTTAGGGACTTGTGTCAAAGAGACTAAATCTCGTTTGCCACACAACTGCATATAGTGGTGGATTGACACACGCTTAATTATCACAATCAGATGAACTGACCTAACCAAGTGTATGAGGACTTGTGCGCACATGATGGAAATCGAAGTGGTTCAACCAATATGCATGAGAAAAGACTAATCTACCTCTCCAACTCACTTAACCTCTGAAAGTGTCTATTGTGATACCACTTACATCAGTAAATACAAATTCGAATGTTTCTCCTAGCTCTGAACTCTGAGTGTGGCCAATAGCAGGTTCATTTCAAATCTCTTGACAAGACGCATCTATTGGTGGTATTTTCACTCAAATCCGACAATTGATCTTCAAGTTATGACCAAAACAGTGAATGGTGTGACACACACACTCACTCCACAACTTGTACTTGCTTACACACACACACCACAGTAGCTCAAAAGTGATGGGGAGGGGTAGACAACAGTCCTACTCACACATTCCAAGATTCACACACACACACACAAAAGATCATGGAGAAGATGAAAATCTGTAGGAAAGAAGCAAATTTGAAATTCAGGAGCTCTCCTTCTTCACAATGGCAAAAAGTACTTACAAAGAGTCACAAAGTGACTTATATACATGTGCCCTAAAAATGGTCCTCTCACACAAGTGATCGGCACTTTATTGGCTTATCTCTAATTTCCTACTATTTTACAAGAAATATATTACAATGATTTGGGATTATGCATCTAGAGGACTCCTCTAGTGCATTTACATAGCTTTGAGGGAATTTCCTAGGATTTCGAAGAAGAAAAATATGCCCATTAATTTGAAAATTTTGGGCTCCCCTTTTGTGTATCTTTACTCTGCAACACTCTCCCCCTCTTTGTCTCTGTCGTCCCTTGACAAGTTTTTTCTTCTCGTTTGTAGCTTGTCTAAGGCATCTGAATACACACACCTAGTAGTCAAAGAAGCAATAAGGACTGTCAAAAATTTTTTTACTTTATCCGAGGTATGTCCTTTACTTCTGTTTGCCCCTTGGTATTCCTTATATCACAAATCTGGGTTGCTGTATTAAATCAGGCTACCATGCATGCCTTAATTTGCTGACCTCTACTCTCTTTTAAGAGATCATTACATTTCAATGGACCTATTTCTGAATCTTCTTTGTCATCCTTTAGGACCTGTTCCATTTCTTCCCACTGCACACATTCAATGGATGAGGAGGCAACTAGGACCTTCAAACAATTGGTTATCTTATCCGATGAAGAGTCCTTTGTGTATTGTCTCTTTCTTCAGCTTGTTTCGCTTCACCGCCTGCTCCTAGTGGATGAGGAAGCTGTGTGCAACCTCCCATGAATTTCTGGTTGTTATCTTTCTTTAATTCCACTCCTCACGACTTGGATTTTTGGCGTTGTCTCCTGATGCGTGCCCCTACGGGGGCTTTGGGCAGAGATTTGTTCTTTTTCTTGATAATCTTCATTCCTTACTGAGCAGCTTTATTCTTTGATTTTCTTCTTCTTCTCTTTTTGCTTGATTCCCCTTCCACATGTCCCTCCTCCTGAACTCTGTCATCCTCGATAGGATTTTTGTGGCGACGTGAGTATGTCTAGATGATTTGCTACTCTCGTTGATTAAGCAGATTGGCACGACATAGCATGAACTCTTTCCATTGGCCTGACTTGACTCCGTCTTCTGGTGCCTGTCTATGATCTGCAAAGAAACTCAATTTGTAGGCCACCATCCTGGCATTAAGATTCGAAGACATTTTTACAAAAATCTCAGAGTCTATTTCAAAAAATCCAGTGAAAAATGCTTCTTCAAAAGTTTGCATGTAGGTACTAGGTAAACACATAAGCCTCGAGTATATAGCAATAAGTGTTAATCGGCTCGGTATCATCGATAGATAAAAAATTAGGGCGTCTGATCCCTGGTTAATGCCGATGAAGTTCAAAAAGGTATATTGAGCATGCTGAAACACTTTAATAACTGTAAGTAACATGCTCAAAATCTTATTAGTCATCTTAATGGCTAGATCTAGTACAATTGCATAGCGATCTATTCAAAATTTGATTGTCTTGATCACATATTCCTCTATCGGTAAATAATCACGAGGTGGACTTGGTAGTAGTGGATAGTTGAGCCATTGATTATTAATGCTTCCCTGGTGTTGTCCTTCCCAAAATTGCGTACAGGAGCATCTTCTAGGTACTGGGCAAAAAGATGGATTTACCTAAAGTATGTATGGTGATGATTCCCAGTGTATCCTTAGGGTTGGATTTTTCTCCAAAAACTTCTTCCTCCATATGGATCAGCTTTGTCAAATTCCTCTTGAGTGTAGGTGAATGTTTGCATGCTAAACTGGAGGTTGTTATCTGGCTCTTTATTGGTTGTGTTCTCTATATATTGTCGTGTTTGCTCTTTAAGTAAACCATATGGTACATTGAATGGTCTCATTATTTGTTCCACATTCTTGCTCTCGATCTTTGCTTCCTTCATGACTTTTACCACTTGATCTTAAAAATCTTTTGTAAGTTGGGACACTAGTAATGACCTCTCGTGCTGGCTTAGTTCTGCAATATCCCAATGATGTCGTTCGGATTGGAGCTCTGTTTCCTCCCTTATCAATGAATGATGTAAGGGGGGAGAGAGAGGACGTACTTCAATCTCCACAGTAGCCGCTGTGGAGTGTGGAACTACTAGTGTCCCCTCTGTTATCTTTTGTGCTAGTTGATATTGTAGTTGTTTGATCAATTCATATTTGTTTTTAATCTCCTCATTGGCCTTCAGAATTGTTTCTTTGTTTTTGAGGAGCTCTTCTCCTACGATTGCGAGTTGATCAATGTCTTCTTTACATTGTGCTATATACCTATTTTCGGTTGTCTTCCACTTTTTCCTTAGTGCCGTGGTATCATCCATATACCTCTTCTCCCATTTTGCAATGATGGCCTGCTCCTGGTTGAGCTGATCTTCATACCTAGCTATCTATTCTTCCAATTCTTTTGTGTCCATTTCTGACACTTCAGGAGCTTCTATCGGTTGATTACATAGAAGAGCTGTCATCATCTCCTTGTTTCTGTTTCGTAAGTTCTCTGCTTCTTCCATGAACACTTTTATTTGTGATTCCAGTATTTTGCTTCTGGCATTCATGTGGGTTTTCTTGGTCTCGCTAGCTTCCTATTTCCTTTGTAAATCCTGTAATTGGTATTTAAATTTCTGATTTTCTGTCTCTAGTGTGTTGCATTGTTGCTTGGCTTCTTGTACTTCTTCCTCTTGATCTGCTATATTCTTTTGTGCTTGAATCAATTGGGCGGAAAGGTTCTCACCCATTTCTTGAAGTTGATTCTTTTCTCTCATCGCCTTGTCATAGTCAGCATCAGCTTCAAGCATTAAGTGTTGAGTGTCCATGGCGGTTTTGATCATATGTTGCACCACTGGCTTGAGCCTTGAGCGACGTCCATGTTCAACCAAGTTTTTGGGATGCTTGGAGCTTCCCCTATTTGCACATCCTTTCCATGCTCCACATGTATAGTTTCATTATGTGGTTGTCTGATTTGGAGATGCACTTCTTTTTTTTTTTTCATCTTCTTTATTGATGACCTTCATGGCACTCCCTTGAAATGTGAGATCCATAATAGAGGGTTCTGCCACTACTCTTATTGGTATAAATGGTTCTGACTCTTCCACGTCTTGATCCTCTGGTTCTTCCCTGGGATTTTTGAAGGAGGTCACTCCCGCAAGCAGTCTCTTGGATTTGAATCTTAGAAACTTCGTTCAATTTAATAATATGTACACATTCTTGGCAAGCTTCCTTCCTTGTCATGTCTTGGCGGGAGTTCATGGTCATTTGATCCTCCTTCCTATCTTCCTCTTTGACATTCTTGTGTACTTCATTTAACTCCTCCCATTGTCCATCCTCCTTGGAATCGCTTCAAATATCCACATTTAGCAAGGAGGTGTCTTTTTCCTCTTGTGCATCTGATGAGGAGCTTGAATTTACCAAGCCCAATTCCCTGTATCTATGCACTTTGGTTAGCCTCTTTTTTTGTTCTATATCTTGATGGGCTTGTTGGTAATGGTGTCCTTGCACTAACAGATTGACTTGGCCTTCGGTGTACTAGTGTGTGGCTTCCATTGCTTTGGCCAATTCTTCTTCAGTGATAGGTTGACGGTCTTCAAGTCTTGTTCTTGGAAGCACATGTGCCCTTTTGGTGGCTGGAACTTCTGCTTCTGCTTGCATCATTTCCTTTAGTCTCTTTGTACCTCTTATTCTAGGTTGGGAGCTAGTTTTTGCTTCCTCTACGATTGTTACTCCCTTCTTTTTCCAAGGAACTGTTGCAACCTTTGCATATTTGGCCATGCCTTCAGATGATGGCATCTCTCTTAAATGCTCTCTAATGCCCAAGGCATGGTATATCAATATAGTGAAGGCCACACTTCCATTCAGAAATTTCTTGTGATTCCACTACTTCTTTGCCTCAGATAGCCGCTCTTGAATATAGGGAGTCATGTTGACTTGATTTCCGATTTGCTTAATAGCGTGTGACAACATTTGTACTACTGTCTTTTGTGGAGCAGTGTACTTGTGCATGTTTGGAAAACAAAAATGCTGATGAATGAGTCTCACTTTGTCTTCAATATCAATGCGATTTATGTCATTGAAAGTTCGGGTCTTTGCTCCTCGACTTTCCTCCTTCAAGACTGTGGTCCCATCCTTCTCCCATCCAAAAGCTTCTTTGATTAGATCATGTGTGAATTGTATTATGACCCATTCACCAACAACATCTAAGACTCTAGCTTTCGGCACCAATGGATCATGTAAGGCAGGCTGCAGAGTATTCATAACTTGGGCACATCACTAAAAATCAGGTTTGTATATCGGTAATGATGGAGAGTGTTAATCTCCAAAAGAACAAGTTATTCTTGAAGTTAGAGCACCTCTATATCAAGAATAACTTAAAACCTTCACCAATTTGGAGGATCAATACTCAACTACCAAAATCTTGAACAAACTCTGAAGAAGATGACTACACAAAAAGTCTATTGCACATAACTCATTCATTGACTTATCAAATGTGTAAAGTTTTTGATAAAAATTTGTACAAGGTGTCATCTATAGTTTGCGCACCTCCTCCAAGTTAAAGCATTCCAAAAGAGCTATTAGATATTGAGAAATGATCTCAACAAGTCACCTATGTCTAAAACTGTAATTCTTCACAGTCGACTTTGACACCTGCAACTTCTAAACCTTGGTTCTCCCAAACTAGAACCCATTTATGCAAATGCTTTTAGCCATAGATGGCTTACCTCCCAACTTAGATTTTGACTTCTCATTTATGCAAAACGTTACACTGTGAACTGAGAACTGACCATTTCTTTGACCATCGAGATTGTGCATGTTTCAGAAGACACTCAACACTTCCTCACATATGAATGTTCCTACTCATACTTCTCATAGCCTGTTTACAATTAGGTTCTCAAACTTTAACCATAGAATCTTCAACTATGGAATTAGACACCTACAAAAGGATTCTTGAATTGATCAAACACAGAAGGAGAATACATAGAAAAAGCGGGCGCAATTTTTCTTCATTACTAAAAAGTTTTACATCTAGATGAGAGAGCTATCTTACTCACTTCACAAGTGTCTAATGACTTATAATTCTCTTCAATTCTTGTTCTCTCACACTCTCTCATATTTGCCCCGATATTTTTCCTTGTATATATAGACAAATATGTACAAGCTCATAACCATATAAAAGTATAAGTGAGCTAACTCTAAGTTAACGTACATATGTATACACATCTTCGTTCTCTGAACATGTACTTTCTTCATGCTTCATATCTTGACCTTCTCTTCAATCCTTGACTTCAAAACTTCATCAAAACTTCAATTGTTGATTGCTTTGCACCAACAGCTCCCCCTCAATCATCAATTGAGGTTTTCTCTATCTTCTTTATACCTGCTATGTCTTTCAATCTCTGTAGCTTTGGTCCATCCAAGATTTTGGTTATCATATGAGCTATCTGATCTTTTGTTGAAGTATGTATGACTTCAATCTCCTTATCCATCACCTTCTCTCTTAGAAAATGATATTGAATCTCAATGTGTTTAGTCCTTGCATGAAAAACAGGATTAGGAGCTAAATACAACGAACTCATGTTATCTCCATGAATAGTGGGTGCAATCTGAATGATGTCAAAACTCTTCATAAGAGTCTTAAGCCATATCACTTCCTTTGCAGCTTCAACCATACCTTTGTACTCAGCCTCTGTGGATGATAAAGCAACTGTGTGTTGCTTCTTTGAACACCATGAAATTAACTTATCTAACACATAACACAAGTATCCATAAGTTGATCTTCTATCATCAGGATTACCTGCCCAATCTGTATCACTACATATCTTGATGTATGTATCTGATGTAAAACCATAATACAAACCTTCTTTGAGTGTACCTTTAATGTGCCTCAACACCCTTTGTCCTGCAACCCAATGTTCTTTTCTAGGACAATGCATAAATTGAGACAACACTCCTACTGCATATGACAAGTCGGGCCTAGTTAATGTAGCATAGATCAGACTACCAATCAAACTTTGGTATAGCTTCATGTCCTTGAATTCTTCTCCTCCATATCTACTCAATTTGTGATTCACTTCCATTGGAGTAGGTGCTACCCTGCAATCATCCATTTTAAACTTGATCAACAAGTTTTTCAAATACCTTTCTTGAGTTACATATACTCCATGTTGAGTGTATGAGATCTCCATGCCCAAGAAATATGACAAATCTCCCAAGTCACTAATCTTGAACTCTTTCTCCATTTGCTTCTTTAGGCTTTGAATTCCTTTCTCATCTGTACCTGTAAGAATTATATCATCAACATATATACACATGTAAATGAACCCATCATCACTTGCTTTAACAAGCAAGCTACTATCTGTTTTAGATACTTGAAAACCAAGTTCCTTCAAGAACTTCACAAGTCTATAATTCCATGCCCTTGGGGC
This sequence comes from Ceratopteris richardii, assembly GCA_020310875.1. NCBI lineage: Eukaryota > Viridiplantae > Streptophyta > Polypodiopsida > Polypodiales > Pteridaceae > Ceratopteris > Ceratopteris richardii. The sequence continues at coordinate 28,059,195 of CM035438.1, forward strand.
CTGCTTCAAACCATACAAAGCTCTCTTGAGATTGCATACATGATCTGGATACCTTTCATCTCTGAATCCTTGTGGTTGCTCCATGAAAACATCATCTGAAATATAACCATTTAAAAAGGCCTTCTTCACATATAATTGACATAATTTCCAACCTTTACATGCAGCAATAGCTATGAGTGTCCTGATGGTTTTCATCTTTGCCACAGGACTATAGGTCTCATCATAATCTATACCATATGTTTGAGAAAACCCTTTCACAACAAGTCTAGCTTTATACCCAGACACACTTCCATCTGCTAACCTCTTTGTCTTGTAGACCCATTTGCATCAAATGATCTTCTGACTATTTAGTTCAGGAACCAAATCCCATGTGTCATTCTCCATCAATGCATCATACTCTTCCTGCATAGCTTTCTCCCAATTTTCCTTGTCTTTTGCCTCTTCATATGTAGAAGGGTCTTCATCTGCCTTTACCATATAAGCATCATCTTTAGTAGCCAAAAAAGAAGTGTCATAGCTATACCTTGTAGGTTGCCATTTGTGTCTTGATGACCTTCCGAGTTCTCCACTTTTTGATGGTTTTGGTTCATCACATTCTGGATCAAATCTTGGCACTTCTTCAACTTCAACCTGTACTTCATTGTTCTCCTGTTCATCAAATATCTGAACCTTTGATTTACCTTTCTTTTGATTCACAACTTCTTCATAACCTGCATAAATATTGATTGTACCTGCATACCAAGTACCTTGCTCATCAAATGTAACATCTTTTGACACAAGGAATTGTTTTGTGGATGGACTACACAACCTATATCCCATCTGCTTATCATCAAATCCAATGAACACGTACTTTTCAGCTTTAGGTTCCAATTTGTGCCTCAATTGAGATGGTACATATGCATATGCCAAACATCCAAATACTTTGCAATGATCTAGAGTAGGTCGCTTACCCCACCATGCCTCATATGGTGTCATACCCTGCAAAGCTTTACATGGTAATCTATTGACTAAATATGTAGCAGTATTTACAGCCTCAGCCCACAAATAATTGGGACAATTTTTCTCCTTCATCATGGATCTTGCAAACTCAACAAGAGTTCTATTCCTCCTTTCTGCTACACCATTTTGTTGAGGAGAGTACTTGCAAGTAATTTCCCTTTTTATACCTGCATTCCACAAGTAATCACTGAACTCATTAGAGAAATACTCTCCCCCTCCATATGACCTTAGTCTCTTCAACTTTTGACCTGTGATTCTTTCTGCATACACATGATAATTCTTGAATGTATTGAATACCTCTGCTTTATCTTTGATCACATAACTACATGATTAGTTACCTTATTTTCCAAGTCGGTCATCAATGCTATGTTGCCACTCAGGTGATTGCTACACCGAGAGTCAATGTAGAAGACTCTTTGGTCTTCACTTTGCCTTTCACAATTTGCATTCATAATCAATGTTGAATCCTCCTTCTGATCTGAAGCATAATTGTAGTAGGTATTGTTGTATTGTTGGCTTTGGAATCCTCTACCTGCATTTCTTCCAAAATAACCTCTACTACCTCTACCTCTGAAATTACCTCTTTGATTTCTGCCACCTCTTCCTCTTGAATTAAATTTCTGATTATATCCACCATTATTCTGAGTATTATGCCAACAATCATGAGCTAAGTGATTTGTATTACCACAGATCCAACAAGCTTTGACTCCATCTTTATTACTTCTACCTCTTCCTCTACCTTTGCCACCTCCTCTTCCTCTTAGGAAGTTAGCTTGGCTAGTTGTACATTCATCTTCATTTGCTAGTTGCTTCCCTTTGCTATTCTTCTTTTTATCCTTTGAATACATTGCTTGACCTACACTCTTATCACTTTCACCTTTGACATCCTGCTCAAAGGTTAGTATGTGTCCTAGCAACTGATTCAAATTAGGAGTAAAATGATCTAATGATAATTCAGTAGACAAAATGAATGGTTTCCATTTGTCATCTCTCAAACCTGTGAGGATTTGCCTTACCAATTTATCCTCCTCAATATCTTCATCAGCTGCTCCTAATGCATGTGCAATGTCCTTCATCCTTGTTACATAATCTGAAATGGATTGAGAGGCCTTCTTCTTGAATGTGGTAAACTCTACCCAGAAGGATGCCTTCCTTAAGTTTGTGGTGTTTTGGAAATGCTCCTCCAAAGCATTCCATATACCACTTGCACTTTCAAGACCTCTAATGTGAGGTAGCAAGTAGTCATTAACTCCCATATAGATAATGCTCCTAGCTTGAGCAACTCTCTTCATCCAAGTCTTCAAATCTGACAATTCATCCCTAGTTGGAACACTAGGATCTCTAAACTGAGGCTTTTCTTCTTCACCTGTGATATAACCTATCAAGTCTTTGCTCATAAGATGAGCTTCCATCCTCATTGACCATGCTGGATAGTTCTCTCTATCCAATTTCTCTATCTGAAGAGAACCTCCCATCCTTTCTTCACCTCTGTATTAAACTCTTCAACCTTTATAAGAAATAAGTGTACCTTTGCTTCAAATGAAGTTCCTTTTGTCTTCTTTGATATCTTCTGACCTCCTTCTCAAGCTTTACTTTCAAGCTTTCACCTTTTGTATCTTCAAATGTTGAATTCTTTATAACTACTATTGGGTGTGTGTAGAAGTGCGAGAGACACACAAGAAGCACACACAAGGAGCACAAACGCAGCAAGACACACGGAGAAGACGATGGCTGGAATAGCTCTCTCTATTGGTCGATGAACTGAACTGTAGTAAGAGCTGAATAATATCCCTAAGTACAAAGTACCACCACATATGAGAGTATCAAGTATGTGGTAACATGGGGAAAAAACCTCTAGCCAACACGAGTAAAAAGTGCCCATGTATAGGGAAAAGGTTCACATCAAAGCTACTTGAGGAACACATAAGTGTAACAAACCCCCCTGGAGCGAATGATGTGAACACATACAGGGAGTGACGGATCAGCCCCCACAAGGTAATAAGCCTAAAGCTTTGTGAAAAGCTTCAAACTTTTCCCGTGGAAGAGCTTTGGTGAATATGTCTGCCACATTATCTTGTGTAGGCACATATACCAAATCAATATCTCCTGCATGAAGGCGCTCTCTCACACAGTGATAATGCACCTCAATATGTTTGGTCCGTGCATGAAACACTGGGTTTCGTGCAACAGCCAAAGCACTCTGACTATCTGTGAGAATATGCGTAGCAGCATCAATCTCCATGCAAAGATCCATCAATAGGCATCTCAGCCATATACACTCCACTGTAGTTGTGAAAACTGCCTTGTACTCAGCTTCACAACTCGATGTCGCCACTGTAGGTTGCTTCTTACTCAACCAAGATATGCATGAGTCTCCAAGGAAAAAGCAATTACCACTAGTGGACAGGCGAGTATCATAACAACCAGCCCAATCACTATCTGTAAAAGCATGCAAGCATGGCTAAACATCTCTGCCATAAAAGAGACCTAAGCTCAAAGTGCCCCGAAGATATCTGAACGGACGTTTCACCGCTTGCCAATGCTTAGTGCCAGGTCTATGCATGAATCGACTCAACAAGGAAATTGCATACTGTATATCCGGCCTTGGCAAATAGTGTCTAAACTTTTTAACTGCATATACCATGCCTAATCCTTCGCGTTCGGTGGTGGTATAGTTCCGTTCAGCTGCATTCAATTGTCTACTAGCATAGGCAATTGGAAGATCCATATTACCTTCACCTGTAGGTTGTGCAAGCACACATCCAATAGCATAATTGGATGCATCCACATGAACGTGGAAGGGCTTATTCCAATCTGGTGTTGTTAAGATTGGTGTTGAACACAATCTTCTTTTGAGTTCGTTGAAAGAGTTTTCACATTCATCAGTCCACTCAAAGTTAGTCAAAAGTCCATACAGAGGCTTTGCTATGATGGCATACATGTGTATAAACCATCGGTAATAACCACAATGCCCCATGAAAGCTTGTACTTCCTTGACATTCTTTGGCCTAGGTAGCTCCGCTATGGCTCTCACTTTCTCCTCATCAGTGGATATGCCATTCTTTGACACTATGTGTCCTAGAATCTTGCCTTGCCTGACCATGAAAACACACTTTTCTACGTTCAAGCAGACTTGATACTCCCTACATTTATCAGAGATTCGTCTGAGTTCAGGTATATGGGTCTGTCTAATGTTGGAATGAGCACAAAGATCGTCAACATAGACCTCTAAATTCTTCCTCAAGAACTCTTTAAACACGTGACACATCAGTCTTTGGAATGTAGCTGGAGCATTGGTAAGCCCAAATGGCATTACTCTGAAGGCAAATATGCCCCATTCTATGACAAAAGCTGTCTTATGCTGGTCTTCCGGAGCAATGGCTACCTGATTATAGGCCAAAAATCCATCAAGGAAGCTGTATACTTCCTTGCCTGCTACTCTTTCTAGGAGATGCTCAGTGATAGGAAGTGGATAGTTATCCCTAATAGTGGCTGCATTAACCTTCTTCAAGTTAATGCACACACGTAGCTTCCCATTCTTTTTGGGCACCACTACAATGGGGGATACCCACTCAGTGTGCTCAATTTCATATATAAATCCAGCTTCCACGAGTCTATCTATCTCCTCTTTGATCTTAGCAGCATAATTATCGTTATATGTGTATGGCTTTTGCTTCGAGGGTTTCGCCTCTAAGGTCATGGGAATTGTGTGTGAGCATATATCTGGGTCAACACCCTTCAAGTCCTTGTAACTCCAAGCAAATACATCTCTGTATTCTCTTAGCAACGCTATTAACGCATGCTCTTCTTCCTCTGTTAGGTCATGGCCTATGTATGTGCATCTTTCTTCTCCTTCTTCAACAGCTACAACCACTTTCTTGGTGGTTTCTTTGTTATCATAGGCCTTCCCTGATTGTGCCTCGCGTTTGGGCATCCTTATCATAACTCTTCTATCATCTATCTCATACTTTTTAAAGTTTCCAGGGACCTCAAACAAAGATTCTTCCTCTTCCGGTGTGACTTCTTTCTTCTTCCTTTTCTTTCCTTCTTCCTTCGGGGTCACATGTGTGGCTAGCCTTACATCATTTGTAAGCTCTCCATACCTCTGGGGTTGAAATTCTACTTCATAGAAGTATTCTTCATCTGATGCAAAAGGTGGGTCCATAATGATTGACTCTAGATCGGAGTCACTTGCATCCTCAAACGCATCCGGGCTAGGTTCGCATTCTTCTAAAACTGCATCTCCCATGATTGGCTCTATGGAGAAGAATGAAATGTCATAGCCATCCTCGTCACAGTGTGGTGTCCATTGTTCTTCATTGATGGCTACATCCATTGTTGCTAGAATTTTTGCCTAGCCGTGAGGTTCAAATTCTTCATCAGGAAATACTACAGGTGCATAGGCTGGGTCTTGAATTGATCTATGTGTTTCCTTCGCACCTACCTCTCTAGCTTTTTCTCTTTTCTCTTCTTCTACTGCTACTTTGCACATCCACAGATGGGTATCTTCATGCATCCATGAGGATCCTGATCCTATGGAATGCACAGACTCCGTATCATCTTTGGCTCTATGGATGGGATTCCATTGGATAGGAGGGACATCTCTATGAGAGTAATCTTTGAGATTCACTTTGGTCGTGACACCTAAGTGTTGCAAATACAAGGAATTGGTTCCCCAATCCTGTACCACTTGCAACTGTGGCATAAATGGTCTTCCCAAAATCATCTCATAGGCGTGATTTTCGCTGAAGTCACAGATAGCAAAAGTATGCTCAAACTCTACACCACAAGTGGTGAGAGTTATTCCTTCTAGCAAGCCTAAGGGTTTTTCTATATGACCATCGGCCATTTGCAATTTCATCCTCGTGGGCCTGAGTGCTGGCTTGCCCCAACGCTTCCATAGGGAAGTGGTAGCAATTACAACCCCTGCACCTGAGTCGAGAATGGCCTTGGTGGTGTATCCTTGATGGGTGATAGGAAGATATGTGTTTCCCTCTTCGCCCTCACTCATATCTCCTATCTTGTCCAAGGGTATTTTTGGCACAGTTCTATGAGATCCTACCTGGGAACGAGGTTTAACTATTTCAGGCACTCGTTTAGCTACATGTTTCCATAGGTCTGGTCTAACTTTGAGTAGCTCTTCTAAGTTGAGGTTGCACTGTACTTTAGTGTTTTTCACTACCTATGTGTTCCTAGGTATGACTGAGTCCTCATTTCTTACCATGACTGTGGGTGCTCTCATACACGTGGACGTTGCCTCCCATGGGCCCGTGAAGTGGGGTAACTCCTGTATGGAATTAGACTCGAAGTATAATCTCTCCTGAGATTGAGTGCTCTCCTGCTCTTCATAAATGGATGGGATATCTTGTGGGAATTGGTCGTGTGCATCATCCACAAGTTCAATAGGGGGAGGGACTTCACTTTCTTTATCCCATTTGTCTTCTTGAATCTCTCGTAGGAATTCTGGTGCAAACTGATTCATAGAAGAAGATGTGTCTGGCTCCGTAGAGTTAGGCACATAGGCATCCTAGGCAGGTAGGCTCATTTTCTTACTTGCCTTGTCCTCATTTCGAGAGGCGGGTTCCTTTTCTAATTGTGCAATTAACCTCTCTATTCTTTCTAGTAGTCCATCAAAGTGCAACTGCGTCTTGGCTGAGCTAGATATGTTAAAGAGGCGGCTGGCTTCAAACATGGTTTGAGCCAATTCCACCATCTTAGCACAGATTTTGGTTCATTCAAGCTCTAGTTCTGCTCTTGGGTAACACTTTTCATGATCAGTTATGGTTGACCCTTCTTGGATTCTTGCCTGATATGCTTTAAGCATCATGTTTAGGTCCTCGGGAGTGGGATCTGCTAGGACTGATCCTACTCTAGGGGGTGGTGGGTTTAGGTGAGGCGGGTTGGAAGGTGGCGGTTCGGATGGATTTGGGAATGGTGGAGGAGGGGTAGTGTGAGAGGGAGTTTGAGATGTGAGTTCGGTTATCTTGGCTCTCGTTTCTCTTAGGCTTTCCTCAAGTTCACTCATTTTCTTTGCCCATTGCCTTTTCATTCTTTCACGACTATCTCTCCAAGCTCTAGTCCTCTTCTTGGTTATGCTCTCGGTTTCGCTAGCCTTAGCATTTTTTACCTGGACTAAACTTTGGTTCTGTTGTAAAGCTTGAGCTCTAGTGACTACCTGTACTGGTGCAGTGGACGTCACATTCCCTGTGGAGTCTACAACTAACCCAATAACATTGATAGGAGTGATTTTCGGCATATTATTGGGATTCTTAGGACAATCTCGTAAGAGATGCTCCTTTCCACAATCTTGGCAAAAGCCTTGAATCATCACTGATTGGGTTTGTGTGGGTGGAGGTAAGGGACAATCACGAATGAGATGATCTCCCTGGCAGATAGTAGCATGGTCCTCTAGGAAATGGAGGTCTTACTTGCCTAGATTGAGGTCTAGGGTTGGGGTTTGTATACATAACGTTTGCGTAATCTAACTTCCAACTAGGTTCACTCGGCTCCTCACTATAGTAGGACTCGCCATGTTCAGGAGACTGCATGTAATAAGCCTGGGGACAATCAATATGTGTTGAATCAAAGCTATGGTCACTGGGGTCACTTTCTGAGATTAATGGTGTTACTGGGACTATAGCTCTATTCAAATTCTCTTCAGCAGCTGCATACTTTACCGGAATTACATTAGCTGGAGCAGGGGGCTGTTGGGCTAACACAGGCTGAGGCCTTTGTTGGTTTTGGCAGGGTTGCTGAAAAGGTTGTTGTGGCCTGCCATATGGCTGTGGAGGGTACTGGTTCTGGTATCTTCCATGTGGTGGATAGGGTTGAGGGTACGTTTGCCTAACCGCTTGCTTATTGTATGGGCAGTCTTTGTTGGAGATAGACGTCTGCGGAAGCACGCGAACAGCACAAGGAAGAAGAAGAAGCTTGGAGCACAACACACAATACTGAATGTATTACTCGAGAATGTACAAAGATGAGTAGCCCATTAGGGCAATAGGCGTATATACAAGCCGAGGGAAAAAAACCTCCTAAAGAGGGAAAAAAGTGCCCCGACAGTCCTAGAGTGTTCACACACATCACTACCTAAATATATCAACAAATCCCCCTTGGGAGTGATGCGGTGAACAAGGAGCTGGCACTCATGTATAAGGAAGTGCCAAGCTATGTGGAGATCACTCCACAAAAGGAAGTAAGCCCAAAGCTTTGCGAAAAGCTTCAAACTTCTCCCTAGGCAGAGCCTTCGTGAAAAGGTCTGCAATGTTCTCCTGCATGGGCACATATGCCAAGCTGATCTCCCCAGCAGAGAACCTCTCCCTGACGTAGTGATAATGCACCTCAATGTGCTTAGTGCGAGCATGGAACACAGGGTTCCTCGCAACTGCCAATGCGCTCTGACTGTCAGTGAAGATGGTGGTGGCAGAAGACTGACCAACACCCAAATCAGCCATAAGGCATCTGAGCCACACACACTCAACGGTAGCTGTGAAAGCTGCCCTATACTCAACCTCACAACTGGGAGTGGCCACAGTAGGCTGCTTCTTGCTCAACCAAGATATACATGAGCTACCAAGCATGAAGCAAAAACGACTGGTGGACACACGAGTGTCATAGCAACCAGCCCAATATGAGTCAGAAAAAGCATGCAAATTTGGCGGTAGTGATCCCCCCTTGGGATAAAATAACCCAAGTAGCCGAGTACCACTCAAGTAGCGAAAGATGCGCTTAACCGCCTTCCAATGCATGACTCCTGGGCAATGCATAAACCTGCTCATCTGTGAGACAACAAACTGAATATCTGGCCGAGTAATGCATAAGTAGATCAAGCATCCAACAGCCTGCTGATAGGGAACAACATCAAATGCATCTCCAGCATCATGAAGAGTCAATCGTAAACCTGTCTCCATAGGAGTGGCAATAGGCTTACAGTCTTCAAGGCCGAAACGCTGCAATAATGTGTCAATATATTTCGTTTGACACAAAGCCATTCCACCATCAACTTGCATAAACTGAATGCCCAAATAGTGATGCAAATGCCCCAAATCAGACATCTCAAATGAGGCATGCAAATCAGCCTTGAAATCAGCAATATGCTTCTCAATAGGACCAGTGAGCAGCATGTCATCAACGTAGACAACAATGATCAGAAGCACATCATTAGCACGCTTAACATATAAGGTGCTTTCAGTTGGACTATTCTCAAAACCATGTGCAATCAGATAGGCATGTATCTTTTCATACCAAGCACGTGGTGCTTGCTTTAAACCATATAATGCCTTCTTTAACCTGCACACCTGGTTTTCATGCCCTTTCTGCACAAAGCCACGGGGCTGAAAAACATACACTTCTTCATGCAAGTCACCATTCAGAAATGCTGTTTTAATGTCCAACTGATGTACATTCCAACCATGATGGGCTGCCAGTGCACAAATGCTCCGAACAGTAGTCATACGGCATGTAGGTGCAAAGGTCTCATCAAAATCAATGCCTCTTTCCTGTGCATAACCCTTTGCAACAAGCCTAGCTTTATACCTGTCAACTGTACCATCAGGTTTACGCTTCAGCTTGTATACCCACTTAGTGCCAATGGCCTTCTTGCTAGGAGGCAAGTCACATAAAGACCATGTACCATTCTTCATTATAGCATCATATTCAGATTGCATAGCAGCCATCCAATTTTCTGAATTATGTGCTTGTTAGCAGCAGACAAGGAACTGAAGGACTAACGAGGCATGGCAGTCAGAGAAGAGAGTCAGAAGGGAGAGAAGGCACAAGCAGACAAGGGAGTCAACGAAGATCTAGCAAATAGGCCAATAATTTTCTTCAGGAAGAAGCACGTATGAGCATTCACGCAGATCTAGCACTAAGGCAACCCTTTAGTTTTTCAAAACCCTTACACCAATTAAAAGTGATTCTCATCACTAAACACCATTGTAAATACCATTTCATATTTTTGTAGCTCCATTTTGTGCAAGCCAAGGAGTCCTTGAGCTTGAGGAGCTTTAGAAGTATCTACCTGCCAATTTTCGTATTTTTTAGATCTCGTTTGAGCCCTCAAATAAGCCCTGGAACCTAATTTTTAACTAGGCCGGACACTAGGTCTGAACAGGGCCAAAGCTAGTCAAAAACTATAAAAAGAGCTAGAGAGCTCATTTTTGTGGTTAGATTGTAATTGAAACAAACTTGTAAGAGCTTTTGAAAGTAAACTAAGAATTCCATTGCTTCTCCCTCTTTGTCTTGCCGTGTGTGCGCGTGTGTGTGTATGTGTGTGCATGCTTGTGTGCTTCTCACTCACGCACTTGTGCCTCCACTTGCTCAAGGTCTTCATACCATCCTCACGTCTTCCCGGATTGACATTAAAGGAGGTGCTACTCATCATTGAGCTACACCAAATTTTGGCGCCGTTGCCGGGGATCGAATTTTGAGGACGAGCGTGTGATGGTAAGATGTAGAGTTGACTCGTTGGAGTTGTAAGTATTTTCTTCACTTTCACCTATTTTCTTGTTTTTCCTTCACCATCTTCATCTCCATCATCATCATCACCATCTCCCACCTCCATCTCCATCATCGCGAAAATTTCTGTTTTTTGATCATATCACCTTTCCCACCTCATTTCCCTCATTTCACTTGTGAGAGAGCGAGAGAGAGTGATATTGCGTGTGCGTTTTCTTGCATGTTTCTTGAGCTTTTTGCAGGACCTTGCTGAATCACCATCCCCAGCTCCCTGCGCAGGTACGAAACTCGTCGAATCTGTCTCGCAGTCGCCAGCCTCTGTCGATCGCGATCGACAGAAAATTCGATCATTTGGTAAAACAAAGTTCACCACTAGCACAAGCATGATGAGCACTTCCCAAATCACATAAAACAGTAGAAAAATTCCGTGATTTCCTGTCAATCGCGACCGACAGACCCTGTCAATCGCGACCGACAGACCCTGTCAATCGCGACCGACAGACCCTGTCAATCGTGACCGACAGACCCTGTCAATCGCGACCGACAGACCCTGTCAATCGCGACCGACAGACCCTGTCAATCGCGACCGACAGACCTCACGACCGACAGACTGCCATGTAGGACCTTGTCAATCGCGATTGACACCGTCGATCGCGATCGACAGCCACGACCGACACCTCTGTCAGTCGCGATTGACACCGTAGATCGCGACCGACTGAAATTCAACGACTGATTGACTTTTACGCGTAGCCACATGTCCATCGCGACTGATAGGCCCCCGATTGACTGAAATTTCGGCGAAAAATCCGGAAAACGTGTCGATCGCGATTGATACCGTCGATCGCGATTGACAGCCACGATCAACTCTGTCGATCGTGACTGACAGCCCCGACGGACACCTCTGTCAATCGCGATTGACAGACCTGTCGATCGCGATTGACAGGCTTTTTGGCCAAAAATTAGGGTTTGCTTTTGTTCAAACTTTGGGATAAATTTTGGGGCAAATTAGTCAATCCATTAGCATTATTGGAGGTTCCTACACTTGTGTTTTGGGAGAAAATCCTAGGATCCGTCGGCCAGATTGAATCCTGTCTTAACCCCCTAAACCCTGAACAGTCATAACTTCTTCATACGAAATCAATTTTTTGAGCTCTAGGGCTTGTTGGAAAGCTTGTGGCATATACTACACGCCCTCAATTGTTTTTTATAAAGATAATGCATTGATTTTTAGAGAGGGAATTTTGAAGTTAACCATACCCAGGGGGATCAAAGTCAGGGGTCTTTAGAATTGTTTTCTTAAAAATCACTATGCAAGTTTGTGTTTGTGCTACAGGACTGAAAATCATCGGTTCTGTCTTTGGAATTTAAATCTTAAGGTTAACTTTGGAACTCTCACAAGTGTAAGTGCAAGCTTGGGAACACACTTCCTGGGCACTCAAGGGCAACCAAGCAGGAAACAAAAGGTTGGAAACTTTTAACCCCTCTGTCAATTCATAGTTTAGGCTAAGAACGACTAGAGGTAGGAGTAAGTCAGAGCGACGATAGGTAGGTATCAAGTTGAAGACTACCTAAAAACTCAAGTTCAAGCTAAAAACCTAATCTCTGTACTGTCGATAACATAAAGGAAAAGAACCTAATGTGGGACGATCAACCTGAAAGCACGAAGAACATTCAAGTATTCCTGACGACGTAATATCAGACAAGACCTTAAACACGAGAAATAACTAAAAAGAATCAAGTGACTGACACCAATTGATCGGCAACGAGGTTGTACTCTGGGCAAAAAATTGGGCTACTTAAATAGGCATATGAACCTTAGATCAGGACGACATCTAGTAAGGGAGAGACAAAGCCTTAGGTCTTCAGAGCCTAGTGTCAACCACACCGCTAGGTCTTGGACCCAGCAGTTGAGTCACCCCTCATACTACCCAAGTTCTGAGACTAGTGAATCTGCGATGTCTCAAGGTATGGAGAGACCTACAGGTAGTTCAGGAGTGCCATACTTGCACAGGGTAGAAGGCCCGTACAAGACTCAGCTGGAATACCTTAGGACCAACTGATTAGGTGCTAGCATCTATGAGGACGGCCTAGGAAGATCCGTGGTCCAGATTAAAAACCCTGACCAATCCATAGGACTAGAGCACCCAGCTGTCAAGTTTGAAAACGGAGCATACTTGGACAAAGAAGGAACCATATACGTAGTCACCAGTCACCCAGATAGGACGGACGAATTTGGAAATGTGATCCCAGAAGCGGACTTAGGGGACCTAGAGCAAGGAAACATGGGTACAGAACCTAGAACCCCTCGAGGCAAATCGGTTCTCACTAGGATTATAACACCAGAGTGGATTCCCCAGGATAATAAGAGCATAGATTTGCTCCTCAATCGAGAGACTGACGAAGCCTTTTGGAGGTATAAATCCAATCAGCCAACTGATATAGGAACTATCATGATCTATGAGTTTAAGGATCCTGATAGCCCAGGTAGAGTGACCTACTTAGATCACACTTCGGAGAGGATCTTTGTGGTGACAGAACATGATAGGCATGCTTACACTTGGAAGGGTGAATTCGTTTTCCCCCAACCAAGATCGAATGTATCCTATGGTCACCCTGGTGCTGGAACATCCCAAGCTCATGGAATGCAAAGAGATAGAAGTAGAGATAGACCAAAAGTAAGCTTTGCCAACCCAGTGGGCAGAGAAAGAACAAGGACGGAAACAAATAGAGTAGAACCTAAGATACTTAGAGCTCACAGGAATCAAAGGAATGCGGATGAGTTCCCTCTACCACGACCTAGAGAGCACACAAGAACCTTGAGACCGACTCAGCTAGTTAAGTCCATGAAGAATTACTTCGATGGCACCGGAGATCCATACGATCATGTGGCCGAGTTCAGGCAAGTCTTGCGAGCTGAACAAGTGGAGGATCTATTCACGCAGTACAATGCCTTTGGTCTGACCCTTAGGAACACTATCCTGACATGGTTTCAGCCACTAAATGAGAGGCAGTTCAGGAGCATAGACCAACTCCTAGAGGCTTTCATTATTGAATTCTCTAAGAGTGGCATAAGGCATAATACCTCCTCGCTGATTCACAGCTTCAAGCAAACCCCTCAAGAAACCGTGAGACTTGCAGGAAGAAGATTTAGGCAATATCTTGAAAGATGCCCTGTTTCGGAGTTACCCACACCAGCCAAGCAAGTAGCCTTATTCTTGGATGGATTGCTAAGTACCAAATTAAGATCATATGTGTACTTGAAAGACCCTAGGACCATAGAAGAGTGTGTACGCATGTGTATTGACATTGAGGATAACCTAGGGGAGGAGTTAGAGCTTGCTAAGATATACAAGGATTCAGATAGTGCCTCAAGCCTCTCTTCCACGCAATCCACATCAATCGAGGAACTTGCAGAGAAGGTAGCTCAGAAATTAGGTGTAACTAGCAAACAAATCCCAAGGTTTGCCCCTGTGAAAAGGTGCTATACTTGTGGTGGTGACCACATGGCGAAGGTCTGCCCCATTATGGCTCAGCCCCAAGTAAATCTTAGTAGCCAGTACTGCACCATAGAACGGAGATACAGCAATCACACCGCACAAGATTGCCCATACAACAAGCAGGCAGTTAGGCAACCCTACCCTCAGCCGTACCCGCAGCAAGGAAGATACCAGAACCCGTACCCTCCACAACCATATGGCAGGCCACAACAACCGTATCAGCAACCCTATCAAAGCCAACAAAGGCCTCAGCCAGTGTTAGCTCAACAACCACCTGCCCCAGCTAATGTGATTCCGGTAAAGTATGCTGTTGCAGAAGAAAACCTGAATAGAGCTATAGTCCCTGTAACACCCTTGATTTCTGAAAGTGACCCGAGTGACCATAGCTTTGATTCTACACATGTTGATAGTCCCCAGGTGTACTACATGCAGTCTCCAGAACATGGTGAGTCCTATTACAGCGAAGAGCCAAATGAACCTAGTTGGGAGTCAGATTATACAGACGTCATGTATGCGAACCCCAACCCTAGACCTCAACTTAGGCAGGTAAGACCCCCATTCCCTAGAGGACCGTGCTACAGATGCCAAGGAGATCACCTCATTCGTGATTGTCCCTTACCTCCATCTACACAACCCCAGTCAGTGACGATCCAAGGCTTTTGCCAAGATTGTGGAAAAGAGCATCTCTTACGAGATTGCCCGAAGAACCCCAATAATATGCCAAAAATCACTCCTATCAACGTTATTGGGTTAATGGTAGATTCCACAGGGAGCGTGACTTCCCCTGCACCAGTACAAGTAATAACTAGAGCCCAAGCACTGCAGCAAAACCAGGGTGTAGGTCAGGAAAAAAGCCCAGAAGTTAGTGAAACAGAGAGTACGACAAGGAAGAGGACTAGAGCGTGGAAAGATAGTAGGGAAAGAATGAAAAGACAATGGGCCAAAAAGATGAGTGAACTTGAGGAAAGCATAAGAGAAACCAAAGCCAGGATAACTGAACTCACATCTCAAACCCCCTCTCACACTACCCCACCACCACCATTCCCATCGCCATCCGACCAGCCACCTTCCAACCCGCCTCACCTAAACCCACCACCCCCTAGAGTAGGATCAGTCCTAGCAGATCCCACTCCCGAAGACCTTAACATGATGCTTAAAGCATATCAAGCCAGAATCCAAGAAGGGCCAACCATAACCGATCATGAAAAATGCTACCCTAGAGCCGAGCTAGAGCTTGAACGAACTAAAATTTGTGCTAAGATGGTGGAATTGGCTCAAGCCATGTTCGAGGCTAGCCGCCTCTTTAACATCTCTAGCTCAGCTAAGATGCAGTTACACTTTGATGGACTGCTAGAAAGAATAGAGAGGCTAATTGCACAATCAGAAAAGGAACCTGCCCCTCAAAGAAAGGAAAGGGCAAGAGAACGGATAAGCCAGCCTCTTCAGGAAGCCCATGTGCCTCCTCAAGAAGCTTATCTTTCCCCCCAAAAGGCAGATGAGCCTCCCTCGAAAGCTTACGTACCTCCACAGGTTGCCTACATTCCTTCTCAGGGAGCGTATGAGCCTGTTTGGAAAAGTAATAGGATAAGTAATCCTCCCCAGGAACCTTGTGCTCCAGCCATCTATGAGAACGAGGAGAGAGCCAACGATAGAATAAGCCCTCCTTCCCAGGTTGCTTATGTGCCTAATTCTACGGAGCCAGACACTTCTTCTTCTATGAATCGGTTTGCACCAGACTTCCTACGAGAGATTCAAGAATACAAATGGGATAACGAAAGTGAAGTCGCCCCTCCCTTTGAACTTGTGGATGATGCACACGATCAATTCCCACAAGACATCCCATCTATTTACGGGGAACATGAGAGTACTCAGTCTCACGAGAGATTGGACTTTGAGTCTAATTCCATACAAGAGCTACCCAACTTCACAGGCCCATGGGAAGCAAAGTCCACGTGTTGCAGTTAGCTGTCAATCCTGTGGAAGCATATCTCATAGGATTGGGAGGTGTGGAAACCCCTTGCATGGGCGAGGTGGAACTTCCCCTCTGTATTCATGACGAGGCAATGACAGTTAAAGTACTAGTGTGTCAAGATGAGGATCTCACTGAACCCCTTGTCTTGGGTCAAGACTGGGTCTATGACCAAGCAGTCAACTTAAACCTAAGAAGTGGACTTCTTCAGGTTTGGGTCAATCATAGTCGAATTACAGTAGAGTTAGATAATGGAGCACTCAAGGAACTAGGAAAGGCAAAGACTCCTGGTCCTTCCAAGAGTACACATGAAGATGACCATGTTGTTCTTGTCCAAAACTATGTGTTGCAGAGGAATGATATTCGCAAAAAAGGAGTCAGGGATGCAACGGAACTCCCTTCTTTTCCAAAGGCCAGAAGGAGGCAGCAACCAAAGATGGATCAAAGGCAGAAGAAGTAGAGTCCTTCCTATGTTCGAGATCAAAAGTACCTGCGCAGCAAAATGTCCCAGCAAGTGAAACAAGTGTGGGTACGAAAAGGCAAACACCCGGTTGCACTCAAGCCAACCACACAGGCAAAGCCTCTTATTAGTCACCAACAACACGATACTAATAAGAAGTCTTTCAGAAATTCTTCTGCTAACGTGACATCTATTTGGGTGCCCAAAAAGTCGATAAAGGCTAGCCCACAATCAAGACAAATTTGGGTGCCTAAGGCTTGTTTGCGGGTGCAAGTAGCTACACCGAGGCCACAACCTATACAGCATAACCCATCCACTCGCACAGCCAGTATTCACTCGTTTTCAACACTCAGGAACACACCAAGACCCATGAGCACGCACATAATCACTTGTAAATGGGTCCCTAATAGGCCTCATTTTCAAACCGAGACACCGATAAAGCTCTCTAGAGTCTCTACGAAACCAAGAGCAAAACCCATCCACTGCATTTGGCAGCCTCAGACTTGTAACAAACCCCCGGACCCCATTTGTAAATCCATGATAACTTACTAACCACATCACTATCACACTACATCATTCCACTTAACTCTTAGGTCTACCGAACGGCTAACCGCACACACACTCGCACCGAGCACTCACTAACCCATTATTCGCTCCCGACCCTCATGTTAATGTTGTAATGGGAACAACAACGGTCCTCCCTTGTCCTGTACAATGTTAACACCTGTTTGTATATTCTCACAGAGACAGGTAGCAAGCAGTAACATGGCAGATACGGTAGGAACTAGCTCCCAGGTAGGCACCAGCCCCCAAGTGGTGGACATCGAAAGCCTTCCGATCGAGGAGGAATTAAAGGAAAGACCAGTGGCATTAAGGGCATTACATGCCATACCGATTCAGAATCCTCCACAGGGTCCCACAATGCCGGTGGGCAAAACCTCACACTGGTTCAGTGACGTTGCTGGACCTCTGGGTGAAGGCACATACATGTGGGAGTCCGAGGTAGAATTCAATGGACGTTGGGGCAGATACCATTTCTTTACCAGGGAGTTTGAAAAGCTACAGAATAATGAAGGATTGAAGTCGATATGGAAGAAGGCTGGGCTTTATGATTACTTCAAGTTCCAACTACCAAAGCCAGACTTTCTAAGGTGCTCATACTTAATTAGTACCCTCACTCCAAGCAAAGACAAGAAAGGATACAACTCCTTTGTGCTCCCATCACTCACAAGGGGCAACGAGCTGAAGCGTTTCCGCTTGACTATCAACTTGGTAAGAGAAGCTCTCGACATGAAAGGTATGCACATTCCAACAGAGAAAGAGACTATGATTCCAGACAATATGAAGAACAAGAATCTGACGAAGTTGAAGGACATGGTTGCGATGACACCTACGATCGCCATTCACTTACGCATGGTCATGCAACATTTCGCATTCCCCGCGCAGGAAAGGTTCACAATGCCTCCCAAAAAGATCTAGTTTAGCCTCTACTTAGCGGATGCTTTTGATTTGACAATCAATATGCCCCACTGGATTATCGACCAAATTCATATGGCTCATCAAAGATGGTATAAGAAGCAAAAGTCTGTATTGTATGGTTGCTGTGCGCTAACAAGAATTGTGTATAGATGTCTCGCATATGATGTACCAGTGCAGAGGGCTCTCATTTGGACCAGAGCACAGGAGTTTCAACGTAGATTGTCAGCTGGAGGGCCTCCCTCAAAGAAGATGAGAGACGCTGTCCAGATGCCTTGTGCACAAGCTCGCGGTGCAACCCTAACGCCTGAAACAACCCCAAGACTTCCCCGACGAGTACAACCATTTACTATCAGGTTACCCAGGCACAGCACAGATGGCCCTAACCTTGTGTTTCCACCAGTACCTACTGATCTGGAATTCCCGCATGGATTCACTTTAGAGGATCTAATGGATGAAGAAGTTGCCAGAATCATCGAAGCTGTTAATGCGGAAGTCGAAGCAGAGCAGGGTAGTGGACAGCAAACTGCCCCAGACCAAGCCCAGCCCAGTCAACCGGACGTAGTCAATGTGGACGATGAAGAAGAAGCACATGAGGAGGCACAGGGTGGACAATCAGAAGTAGAAGAACAAGAGTATGATCAGGAAGCCCTACAAGTATTGGAAGGTGCCCCAGCCTATACTAACGCATTAAAGAAGCTCTACGATACGATGAACCGAGTTCAAGAGCAACATAGACTATCATTAGCTGCAGGTAAAGCCCTCATGAACCAGATTCTGGAGGAGGAAGGTGTGGACGAGCAATACCATGCCACCTTGGAAATGATATCGGACGCTTTGGGAGTACCTGAAACGGTGCATACTGCACTAGTGCAATCACGAAGGACAGAGAAAAGATATGGCAGACGCCCCCCACGAACGGGAAAACGAATGAATGTATTAGGATCAGGACCACAAGGCACCCCCACAACCACTGGCACAACACACACTGTTCACGACACCGAGGAAACCCACACATCGAGTGCACCTCCATCACCTCCCTTGCCACCTTCTCCCCCACATCCGCCCCATTCACCTCCCTCTACCACTGTAACCTCTACTGTCACCACCTCCGAACCCACCACACACACCGACGCACAAACCATCAGTCAACCCACATACTCTATTTCCACTGAAAACATAAGTCTAACCACAGCCACGGTAAACACCACTACTCCGATCACACTTCCTGGGAGTTCACAATTACACACACCTCTATACACGTTCACAACTCTCACCGCAACCACAATCCCCATGTTCACAGTCACTCCCACCACGGCCTCCACTTTTGAATCCATGGAGGTGTCACCCACCTTTGCACCTCTCCCACCCCCCATTTACCCACAATCTCCCATTCCCCCACCTCCCCCCTCACCCTTCTCCAGTACTGCATCCACAATTCCCTTTCCCTTTCCCTTCCCCTCTGCATTCAACACCATTTCTCCCACCATCCCTCTTAATAATGTATTTAATAATATGTATCAATGCATGTCCCAACTTCAGCAACACTACCAACACCTTGACAACCAACATACAAGGCTTTTCCGAAGCCACGCAGATCTCCAAGCATGATGTAGGGATCTTGAAGAGCAGAAGCAGCTACTACAACAGCAGCACGTGACATTACAGGAACAATATGCACAATTAGTAGGCAACCCACCCCAAGCAGATGATGAAGAACGACGACACATGGACGAGCTGCTACATTCTCAGATCACGGAAAACCTTAAGCTTCGACGGAACTTGGGCCTCCTACACAAGCACATGTCGACAGCGCTAGAGGAGAATAAACGATTACAGAAATAGAACGAAGAAAATCTGGAGGCGACCATGGAGGGTTCCCCACAGGAGATTGACCCCGAGCGATTCAAGGCAATTCCCTCTGAGAATATGAAAGTGGTATTAGAAACTCATGCAGATCTAATGGAGGTCCATGCCGCTTTAGAAAAAGAGAGAGATGATTTACTAAGGCAGTTGGCCACCCAACAGACATCACCAAGCAAGATCACAACCGCAGAAGATACATCTGAAGAGGTCACTAAACTCCGGGCAGAACTTGAGGAATTACGTAGCAAGGTCATGCAATACGAGCGTCAGCCCTCCCCTCTGGTAGAGCCCGAGCCTGACGATCTTGTGCCTATTGAGGTAGAAGAAACATTCGAGGATCCCTATGTCCCGATGCCAACACCCGGGGGTAAGCGAACAGAACAGGGCATGGACACAATTGAAATTGAGGCACCTGAATGGATGCAAAAATTAGAGAAAGTAGCCGCGACGCATGATGATAGGGTGGCAGTCCAAATCGCACTGATGTCACAATTGGAGGAGGTTGTAATAAAATCCGATTATTTTAAGAATCTCTCACACCATAGGTGGATCGGCCCATCGGACGACCTGTATGTTCCTTTTTGCGTGCTAATGGCGGATTATAATGCGGAGATCAAGCACCACACCTCAAGGGAACCAACCTCTGCCACACAGTTTGCACCTGACGACATCCCAGAAAGTGCCAAGCAGGGACATATTCGCCAACCGACTTGGAGAATTCGGCTGCTTGAAACCTACCCGGAAATGGTAAGAACATGGAACAACATGCCATTGTACATCAAATATAACCCATGTTATTGCCCTGTATTTCGAAGGAGATCATGGCCGGAGTACACACAAACAGTGCTGACGATTAAAGGATGTGAGAAGTGGCTCAATTATGTGTACTTCGCACCCCTTAAGGGCCCACCTACTATTGGATATATGATTTCGACGATTCGACATTGGGGGGTCCGATTCAAGAATGTACCTGATGTCATGACTCAGATGTGCCTGAAGATTTTCGAACTTATGTTGGTCACCTTCAGGACCTTCAAAAATGTCAAGGAACCGCATCTCTCAGCACTAGGATTTAATGAAAGTAATCAGGACCTTGTATACGACATGAGCACAACCCCATCGATTAATGTTGTGTATGCATGGCACGCTCGCATCAAATATCTACCGGCCTGCTTCAAACAAACGTTTGAAGAGATGTTTGTCACGGGATTCTAGGAATATCACTCCGAGATATTCATTCCCAGACCATCCCATCTCTTGCAGTTGTTTGTAGTGGAACAAGCTCTCCATTCCGAAAAGCTACGTATACCACATCCAGAGGTTCCTGGGCCGGTAGATTGGGATGCTCTACTCACAGATTTGGCCAAAGGATTGAGAATTGCCGAACATCACTTAGCGCAGGATGTCGTCGAGTACTACATCCAAAAACCCACACAACAAGGGTCTATCAGGGACGACAGACGTGAGAGAGGGGGGGTGTTAGCAGCAGACAAGGAACTGAAGGACTAACGAGGCATGGTAGTCAGAGAAGAGAGTCAGAAGGGAGAGAAGGCACAAGCAGACAAGGGAGTCAACGAAGATCTAGCAAATAGGCCAATAATTTTCTTCAGGAAGAAGCACGTATGAGCATTCACGCAGATCTAGCACTAAGGCAACCCTTTAGTTTTTCAAAACCCTTACACCAATTAAAAGTGATTCTCATCACTAAACACCATTGTAAATACCATTTCATATTTTTGTAGCTCCATTTTGTGCAAGCCAAGGAGTCCTTGAGCTTGAGGAGCTTTAGAAGTATCTACCTGCCAATTTTCGTATTTTTTAGATCTCGTTTGAGCCCTCAAATAAGCCCTGGAACCTAATTTTTAACTAGGCCGGACACTAGGTCTGAACAGGGCCAAAGCTAGTCAAAAACTATAAAAAGAGCTAGAGAGCTCATTTTTGTGGTTAGATTGTAATTGAAACAAACTTGTAAGAGCTTTTGAAAGTAAACTAAGAATTCCATTGCTTCTCCCTCTTTGTCTTGCCGTGTGTGCGCGTGTGTGTATGTGTGTGCATGCTTGTGTGCTTCTCACTCACGCACTTGTGCCTCCACTTGCTCGAGGTCTTCATACCATCCTCACGTCTTCCCCGATTGACATTAAAGGAGGTGCTACTCATCATTGAGCTACAGTGCTTCATCAAAAGAAACATGCTCATTCTCATCACAAAGACTAGACACAGCCATAGCATAGCAATCTGATGCAAAGGAGGCACTATGAGAGCCTGAACGAGTACAATATGACAAAGGTGCATCTAATTTGCTATCACGCAAAGTCTGCACCAGCCATTTTGGCATAGTTTTTGCCTGCTCAATATCAGCTCTCTCATCAACAAGTGCATCATGTAAATCTGCATCAGAAATGGAATGATCTGCATCATCATATGAAACATGCAAAGGCTGAGAAGTTGCCTCATTAGGACCAGCACTAGACTGTCCACCTGTAAAAAGAGGCATCAAAGTATCATGCATGTCTTTGGAGCTAACAGATGTCTCCTTAGTACATGAAAGCAATGGCTGAATAGCATCTTCCACAAAGACAACATCACGGCTAACCAGAATGCGTTTAGTCTGTGGATGATACAGATGATAGCCTTTACTTTCAGAACTGTACCCAACAAAAATACATTTTACTGCCTTATCATCCAATTTTCTGCGATGTTGTTCAGGCACTAATGCATATGCCAAACAACCAAAAACACGCAGATGAGCAAAAGATGGCTTACGGTCATGCCAAGCCTCATATGGAGTGATAGACTGCAACGCTTTAGTGGGACACCTGTTCAATACATATGCTGCACACATGACAGCCTCAAGCCAGAAACTATGTGGTAAAGCCTGACTTTTGACCATGCACCTCGCCATCTCCATGAGTGACCTATTCATTCGTTCAGCAACTCCATTCTGTTGAGGTGTATACGGCACTGTACACTGGTGTTTTATCCCACGTTCAGCCAGAAATGCATTAAAATTTGAAGACATATATTCCCCCCCTCGATCAGAACGGAGGGTGCCCATTTTGCATGCTGACAGATTTTCAACCAAAACCAAAAACTGTTTAAAGCACATGAACACTTCGGACTTTGCTTTGAGTGGATATACCCATGCATGCCTGGAAAAATCATCAATGAAAGTCACGAAGTAAAGGTAATTACCAAAAGAGGGTGTCTGCATAGGACCACAGACATCACTATGTACAAGCTGCAATTTCTGCGTAGCCCGAACTGAACCATCTTTTGGAAAGGATGAACTCTGCATTTTGCCCAAAATACAGCCTTCACAAACATGTTTTCTAGGTGCCTCAAGTTTGGGCAAAGAGGACACCATTTCAGATTTCTGCAGGCATAGCAAACTAGCAAAATTCAGATGACCAAAGCGTGCATGCCAAAGCTTTGCATCTGACATAGCCTGAGAATCATGAACTGCACATGCCGAATCATTCGCAGATCTTTCATAGTCTATGAGCTTATACAGACCACGACATAAAATGCCAGAAGCAATAATCACATCGCCATTTGAGAGATCATGAAGTGTACACGTGTCATCAACAAATTTCACAACCAAGCCAATCTTGGCTAATGCAAAAACTGATAACAGATTCTTCTTGATCCCTGGCACAAATAAAGCATCTGACAAAGTGAAAGAACTACCATCAGCAGTAGTCAGAATGATCTTACCAACTCCCATAACAGGATAAGAGGAGTTGTTGGCGCATGTGACAGTATTCCCTGTAGGGGCAGGCTCGAGTGAAGAGAAGAAACTACGCTGCAAGGTAATATGTTTGGTCTCCCCACTGTCAAAGTACCAAACATCTGAGTCTACTACAGACATGCACTGATCATGAGAAGATGGGTGAAAACTGCAGACAGTAGTAAATGCCCAAACGAGCTCAGATCGCGATTTCGGCACCACAGAGCGAAGATGTTTTGATCTCGGAAACACCCTGAGTATGCTCACCAAATCTCATGCGAATCTGAGACTACAAACGGAGGAGTGTCGACGGCGCCCTAGAAGAAGCGACGACCTGCTCTGATACCAATTGTTGGAGATAGACGTCTGCGGAAGCACGCAAACATCACAAGGAAGAAGAAGAAGCTTGGAGCACAACACACAATACTGAATGTATTACTCGAGAATGTACAAAGATGAGTAGCCCATTAGGGCAATAGGCGTATATACAAGCCGAGGGAAAAAAACCTCCTAAAGAGGGAAAAAAGTGCCCCGGCAGTCCTAGAGTGTTCACACACATCACTACCTAAATATATCAACAGTCTTGTGCTGTGTGATTTGTGTATCTCCGTTCTATGGTGCAGTATTGGCTACTGGGATTCACTTGGGGTTGAGACATAATGGGACAGACGTTAGCCATATGGTCACCACCACAAGTATAACACCTCTTTACTGGGGCAAACCTTGGAATTTGTTTGCTAGAGACACCTAGTTTTTGAGCTACTTTCTCAGCAAGTTCCTCAATTGATGTGGATTGCGAGGAAGATAGGCTAGAGGCACTATCCGAGTCTTTGTAGGTTTTGGAAAGCTCTAAGTCCTCCCCTAGGTTATCCTCAATGTCGATGCACATGCGTACACACTCTTCTATGGTCCTAGGGTCCTTCAAGTACACATAAGATCTCAATTTGGTGCTTAGCAATCCATCCAAGAATAAAGCCACTTGTTTGGCTGGTGTGGGTAACTCTAGACCAGGGCATCTCTCAAGATATTGCCTAAATCTTCTTCCTGCAAGTCTCACGGTCTCTTGGGGGGTCAGCTTGAAGCTATGTATCAATGAGGAAGTATTATGCCTTATGCCACTTTTAGAGAATTCAGTGATGAAGGCCTCTAAGAGTTGTTCTATGCTCCTAAACTGCCTCTCGTTTAGTGGCTGAAACCATGTAAGGGCAGTGTTCCTAAGGGTTAGACCAAAGGCATTATACTGTGTGAACAGATCTTCCACTTGTTCAGCTCTCAAGACTTGCCTAAACTCGGCTACATGATCGTAGGGGTCTCCAGTGCCATCGAAGTAGTTTTTCATGGACTTAACTAGCTGTGTAGGTATCAATGTTCTGGTGTGTTCCCTAGGCCTTGGCAGAGGAAATTCATCCGCATTCCTTTGGTTCCTTGGGGCTCTAAGTCCCTCAGGTACCGCTCTATTTGTTTCCGTTCTCATTCTTTCTCTTCCCACTGGGTTGGCAAAGCTTACCTCAGGTCTATCTCTATGTCTGTCTCTTTGAGCTTCATGAGCTTGGGATGTTCCAGCTCTGGGGTGTCCATGTGATACAATAGATCTTGGTTGGGGGAAAATAAATTCACCTTTCCAAGTGTAAGCATGCCTATCATTCTCTGTAACCACAAAGATCCTCTCTGAAGCGTGATCTAAGTAGGTCACTCTGCCAGGGCTATCAGGATCTTTGAACTCATAGATCATGATTGACCCTACATCATTTGGCCTATCAGATTTATACCTCCAAAAGGCTTCATCGGTCTCTTGGTTTAAGAGCAGATCAATACTCTTATTGTCCTGGGGAAACCCACTCAGGGTTGAGGATTCTAGTAAGAACAGATTTTCCCCGAGGGGTTCTAGGCTCTCCTCCTATGTTCCCTTGCTCTAGGTCACCTATGTCTGTCTCAGGAATCACATTCCCGAATTCATCTGTCCTGTCTGGGTGACTAGTGACCACATATATGGTTCCTTCTTTGTCCAAGTATGCTCCGTTTTCAAACTTGACAGCTGGGTGCTCTAGTCCAATGGATTGGTCAGGGTTTTTAATCTGGACCACATATCTTCCTAGGACATCCTCATAGATGCTAGCACCTAATCGGTTGGTCCTAAGGTATTCCAATTGTGTCTTGTAAGGGCCTTCCACCCTGTGCAAATATGGCACACCTGAACTTCCTGTAGGTCTGTCCATGCCTTGAGACATCTCTGATTCACTGGTCTCAGAGCTAGGGTAGTATGAGTGGTGGCTCAACTGCTGGGCCCAAGACCTAGCAGTGTGGTTAACACTAGCCTCTGAAGATCTCAGACTTTGTCTATCTCTCCCTAGATGTCGTCCTGATCTAAGGTTCATATCCTCGAATGAACAACCCTTATTTTTGTCCAAGTACAACCTCGTTGCTGAGTTCTTCTGTACCAGTTACTTGGTTCTTTTTTAGTGTGTTATCGTGTTTATAATCTTGTGTGATATCCCGTCGTCAGGAATATTTGAGTTAATTTTCCGCACTTAAGTTGATCGTTCCAAGTTAAGTTCTTTCTCTTTAAAGTTATCGGTCACACACAGGTTATCTCTTGAACTTGATTTCTTAGATGTCTTTGATTTGTCTTGTGCCTATCATTGTCCTGACTTACTCCTAGCACTACTCGAACTTAGCCTAAGCTAGGAATTGACGAAGGGAGTTGAGAATATACCGACCTTACTTGTTGATCCCTTGCGTTATGACGCCTAAGAACTTGGTTCTCAAGCTTGCAGAAAACCCTTGCTTTGGATGCCTTCAAATGCTCTAGATGGACCTGTAAAAGTCCCACGATTAGCTCAAGACTTCAATTCAAATGACAGACAGATCACTTTCATTCATGTAATTTGGATATCAATTATGTCCCCTGTCTTTATGGAAAACAATTCTAGAGATCCCTTGGTTTGGTGCCCCTTGGGTATGGTCAACTTCAAAATACCCTATCTAATAATCCTGATATTAATTTTCACATAACCAGTGAAAGTTTTGGTTGTACTCCCCAGGAGCTTTCCAACAAGCCTAAGATCACCCCGAACGGATTTCGTATGAGGAAGTTATGACTGTTCAGGGTTTTAGGGTTAAAACAGGGTTCAAACAGGCAGACAGATCTCAAGATTTTTCTCAAAACACACGTGTAGGGACCTCACAAATCACTATTGGCTTGCTAAGTATGCCCGCAATTATCCCAAAGACTTGGAGAAAAATACCCTAAATTTTGGCAGAAAAGCCTGTCAATCGCGATCGACAGGTCTGTCAATCGCGATTGATAGAGGTGTCCGTCGTGGCTGTTGGTCGCGATCGACACGTCAGTCGCGATCGACAGTGTCAATCGCGATCGAGAGAGTCGGTCGTGAGTCCTGTCAATCGCGATCAATGGTGTCAATCGTGATCGACACTTTTTCCGGGATTTTCGCCATAATTTCAGTCAATCGGGAATGTGTCCATCGCGATGGGCACGTGGCTACGCGAAAAAGTCAATCAATCGTTGAAATTCAGTCGGTCGCGATCGATGGTGTCAATTGCGACTGACAGAGGTGTCGGTCATGGTTGTCGATCGCGATCGACGGTGTCGGTCGCGATTGACAGGGTCTGTCGATCGTGGGTGTCGATCGCGATCGACAGAATCTGTCGATCGTGGCTGTCGATCGCGATCGATGGTGTCAATTGCGATTGACAGAGAAATACGGAATTTTTCAACTATTTTTAGTGCTTTAGAATGTGCTCATCATGTAGATTATGGTGGTGCACTTTGTTTTACGAAATGGGCGTTTTTTCTGTCGATCACGATCGACAGAGATCGACGACACACAGACAGTTTCTGAGTTTTCCGTACCTGCGCAGCGTGATGGAGGGGATGATACGGCTGGATCCTGCAAGAAACTCAACAAACATGCAAAAACACTGCTCACAATATTGCTCTCTCGCTCTCTCTCACAAGTGGAATGAGGGAAATGAGGTGGAGAAGGTGATATGATCGAAACTGAAAATTTTTGCGATGATGGAGATGGCGGTGGGAGATGGTGATGATGATGATGGTGATGATGATGGTGAGGTAAGAAAGAGAAAAATAAGAAAAGTAATGGGATTACCTACAATGCCAACGTCTCAAATCTACGTCTTACCATCACACGCTCATCCTCAAAGCTCGATCCCCGGCAACGGCGCCAAAATTTGGTGTAGCTCAGTGATGAGTAGCACCTCCTTTAATGTCAATCCGGGAAGACGTGAGGATGGTATGATGACCTCGAGCAAGTGAAGGCACAAGTGCGTGACTGAGAAGCACACTAACATGCACACACATTCACACACACACGCACACAAGGCAAGACAAAGATTGAGAAGCAATGGAGTTCTTTAGATTACTTTCAAAATGCTCATACAAGTTCAAATCAGTTACAAGCTACCCCCAAAAATGAGCTCTCTAGCTCTATTTATAGTTTTTGACTAGGTTTTGGCCATGTCCAGACCTAGTGTCCAGCCTAGTTAAAAATTAGGTTCTAAGTCCTATTTGAAGGCTCAAATGGAGTCTAAAAATTTTGAAAACTGGTAGGTAGCTACTTCTAATGCTCCTCAAGCTCAAGGACTCCTTGGTTTGCACAAAATGGAGCTACAAAAATATGAAATGGTATTTACAATGGCTTTTAGTGATGAAAATCACTATTGTCGTAGGGATTTCTTCTAACGATTTGTCATACACATCTTCAAGCTCCCTACTTGCTCGTTCTCCTTGTGTGTCCACCTCTTTGATATGCTTTAGTGTTCTGAAAAAATATTGGCCTACTTGCCAGATCGTCGTTGACGACTCTGCCTGCTTGTGCCTTCTCTTCTTTTTGACTCCCTTCGTAAGCTTCCTTGCCTTGTGAGTCCTTCAGTTCCAACACCATGTTACAAGGCTTATTGACTAAGTACAATAAAGCTTGATAATCTATGAAGAACTTGAATTTGTTGGCGAAGAGATAGTGCCTGAATTTCTTTACAACGTACACCATTCCTAATCCTTCTTGCTCCGTAGTTGTATAGTTTCTCTCGGATGGATTGAATATGGAAAGGCTTGTTCCAATTCAGTGTTTTCAGAATTGGGGCCGTGCTAAGTCGCCTTTTTAACTCGTTAAATGCCTTTTCACATTCATCAATCCAAGTGAATTGAGTCAACAATCCATACAAGGGTTTGGCAATTATGGCATACATGTGGATATATCGACGATAGTATCCACAATGGCCCATAAATGCTTGCACTTCTTTTGTATTCTTAGGTCTAGGGAGTTCTAAAATGACCTTGATCTTGTCTTCATCTGTAGATATTCCGTTTCTAGACACTATGTGTCCTAAGATTGTGCCTTGTCTTACCATGAAGACATAGTTCTTGAGATTCAGGCAGACTCTATACTGTCGGCATTTATCAAATATCTTTCGCAATTCAGGGATGTGCTCTTGCCTTTGATTTGAATATGTACATAGGTATGCATACACTTCCATACTCTTCTTTAGGAATTCTTTGAAAACGTGACACATCAATCTTTGGAAAGTAGCAGGTACATTAGTGAGTCCAAAAGGCATCACTCAGAAAGCATAGACTCCCCATTCAGTTGCGAATGCGGTCTTATGTTGATCCTGAGTGGCAATAGCTACTTGGTTGTACCCAGAGAATCCGTCTAAGAAGCTATAGACTTCTTTCCTGCAACTCTTTCCAAGAGGTGATCAATGATAGGTAATGGATAGCTATCACGGATCATGGCTGCATTGAATTTCTTCAGATTAATGCATACTCTCAGTTTTCCATTCTTTTTAGGCACAACAACTAATGGCGACACCCATTCGGTATGTTCTATCTCATTGAAATGAATCAAGCTGCTAAGATCTTGTCTATTTCTTCTTTTATTTTAGCAGCATAGACTTTGTTATAGGTGTAAGGGCGTTGTTTTGATGGTTTTACCTCCTATGTCATTGGTATTCTATGAGAGCAAATGGAGGGTTCCACACTCTTGAGATCCTTATGGGTCCAAGAAAATACATCTCGATACTCCCAGATCAATTGTATTATTCTTCTTCCTCCTTGATTGACACATCCTTTCCTATGTATGTACATCTTTCTTCTCCATTTTCTAACGTCACTATGATCTTTTTCATTTGTTCCTTGTTATCGTACGCTTCTCTTTCCTGTGCCTCTCTCTTAGGCATTTGAATAGCTATTTTTCTCTCTTCGACTTCATACCTTTTGAAATGCTCTGGAACCTCAAAACGTTCAGGGTTTGGTTTGATCTTACTCGTGCTTTCCTCCCACTTTGGTACTATAGGGGTTGCTTCTATTGCTAATACTTTGGTCATTCCACACTTTTCTTTGGTTCGAATGGCTTCTAGGTAACGTTCTTCAGAATCAAATTCTGGTTCCATTTCTATGCTCTTGTATTCTTCTTTCCATTCCTTTTCCAATATTTCTCTTGCTTCTGCTTCTTGAAGGACAACCATGTACAAATTTACATCATAGCCTTCATCATCCACACATTCATTCATCATCAGAACTTCTTCATTCACACATACATCGAGGGTTGCTAGGATTTCCATCCATCTGTGTGGTTCAAATGTTTCATCAAGGAAGATTTGAGGTATGTACATTGGGTCTTCTAAGGGTTGATAATTAGGATGTCCTATTGGCCATAACTGCCTTTTGTTATCCTCTTTCTTGGCTTCTTTACACATCCATAATTGGGCATCCTCATGCATCCAAGATTGATTGCTTGATCCAGCACTATGGATAGACAAATCATCCTCCTCTTTATGTATGGGGTTCCATTGTAATGGTGGTACATCTCCGTATGCAAAGGTGTGCAAGTTTATCTTGGTGGTGTTTCCTTGATTTTGAAGATATAATGAGTCTCGTCTCCAATCTTGTACTACCCTAAGTCATCTCATGAAGGGTCGTCCTACGATCATCTCATAGTTATTTGCTTTTCCAAATTGATAGATGGCTAAAGTATGCTCAAATTCAAATCCACAGGTGGTTAATTTGATCTTTTCCAATATTCCCAATGGTTTCTCCACATGGCCCTCTGCTAACTAAAGCTTCATACGAGTGGGTCGTAGGGCGGGCTTTCCCCATTTCTCCCAAATTTCTTTGGTAGCAATCCCTACTCCCTCTCTTGTATCTAATATGGCTTTAGTCATGTATCCATTGTAGGTGACGGGTAGATATGTGTTACCCTCATCTCCTTCACTAAATTCTCCAACCTTATCCACAGGGATTTGTATGTTAGATGGTTTTTCATTTCCCTTGCTCTCTTTTTCCTTTCTCTTCTGCTCTAATTCCAATTGTCGTGCTAATTGTTTCCATAATTGTGGTTTAACTCGGATTAGTTCTTCCACAGTCAATTGGCATTGCACTTTGGTCTTTTTAAGCTCAGTTAGATTATGTGAGTTCTTATCTGAGTTTCCCTTTCCTTTCCCTCGTATTGTGGGTGCACAGAAGATTATGGAATCTTTTTTGTATTCTCCCAAGTAATTTGGTAAGGTAGAAATGCTCTGGGCCTCCTCCCTATTTTTGTCTAGTCTCGAAACTTCCTCATATATCTCTTCCATGTTAGGACTTGGTTGATAATCTGCCATATCTAATTCCTCAAAAGGAGGTTTTGCAACTCCATTCTTTTTCCATTGATCTTTTCGAATTCTATTCCACAATTCCTTTGGCCAGTCATCTTCTAAATCAAGAACTGTGGACGTAGGTTCATCCTGGGTTTCCAATAGTTCTGGTTTATCATCTTTCTCTTTTGGTTCCTTGTCCATGACTTTAACACAATCCTGGTATTGATCCTCTGATATTCTTGTCTCATATAGAGCTGGGATAGTCTTTTCTAGGGGTGCTTGTGCTACATCTATGAGTTTTCTACATATCATAAGTCTCTCCTTTTCTAACTCCCCTTGTGGGTAAAGCTTTTTATGTTTCTCTACATTAGGTCCATTCTTGATTCTAGCTTGGTATGCTTTCAACCACATGTCTAAATCATCTGGTTTTGGGTCGGCTAGAATTGATCCTGGCTTCTCTGGATCTCATGTCTATGGTGTAATGGGAATTTCTTCCTGACCTTCAGGTCTTTTAGATTTCTTATTGCTATGCTCATGCTTCTTGTCTTCATTATTTTTGTTTTTCATCCATTTTTCTCTAAGTTTTTCTCTCCTTTCCTTCCACTTTTGAATTTTCGTTGCTTGGGTACTCTCACGTGGGTCTTCTGAATCTTCCACTATTTGAATCCTGGGGTCTATGGTTCTACAATTTTTTTGGTTCTAGGTCTGGTTGTTTTCCTTCTTGTTTCTTCATTTGTGCTTGTGTAATGGCCTTTAATGGTACAGTGTATTCCTTGTCATTACCCGATGCTTCAATCACTTCAATCACATCAGGTGCAGTGTCCTGAGTCTTATTGGGATTTTCTAGGCAATCTCTGAGGAGATGTTCCTTTCCACAATCGCTGCAATACCCTTCCCAAGTTCTAGGAGGCGGTGGGTTGTAAGGCCAAGTGCATTCTCTGATAAAGTGGTCTCCTCCGCATCTATAACACGGTGCTCTTGGCATAGGTGGTCTGATGGGTGGTCTTACGGGTACCTGTGCTTTAGATGCACTGTACATTAGTGTCACCACCTCTTGTCCATAAATATTTTCATAACCTTCGTATCCATTGTATTGCGGGTCATAAGCTTGCTCGTACTCCATTATACTAGCATCATAGGAATAGTACTCTCCTGGGGATTGCTCGTATCCTGAGTTTGTTGATTCTACACTGGCTATTGGTGGATCTGGAACTATGGCTCTTTCTAAGTTTTCCTCTGATTGGGCATACTTGACAGGTACCACATGTTGGGGATGTGACAGTTGTGGTCTTAACACCGGCTGGGGTTGTGTATATTGTGCTTGCTCCTATGGCCTAGGTGCTCCTGGTGGTCCTGGGTAGGGATTATACCCGAGAATCTCCCTGCTTGGCTCTCTAAATGGGTGGCCAGATGGTCGATACTGAGGTGGGTGTAAAGGCCGTGTCTGCCTATTGAATGGGCAATTCTCTATGGTATGGTTGGTGTATTTTTGTTCTATGTGGCAATACAAGGCGGTTCCTTGATTGGGCTACCTATTATAAGGGTACTCTTGAGGTACACCTGTTCCTCCTCGCACACACATGTGAGTGGGGTGATCACCTCCACACAGACTACATCTTCGCAACATGGGTATTCTTAGAGAAGGATGTTGCTAGCTCCTTTGTCCTTGAACTCCTAACTTCTTCGCCACTAACTCTGCTAATTCTTCTATTTTACTAGAGTTGGATGTAACCGTACTCTGAGTGTCTTCTGATTTAGTAGGACTGGTCATACTCTTGAGATCATCTGCTAGGTTGTCCTCTAGATCAATACACTCTTGGAGACATTCACTCAACATCTGTAGTCTCTTTACATAGACTGAGGTTCTTAGAGTTCCGTTCGTTAGTCCATCCAAGAATAAAGATATCATTTTTTGCTGCATTGGTCTTTCTATTACTGGGCATCTATCAACATACTAATTAAATCTTTGGGCAGCTAATTTTATAGTTTCATTCACTACAACATATGAGGGGCATACCGACGCTGCATATACCGACGGTCATAGTCGGCGTCGGTATAGCCCTCGAAAAAAATGACTAAGAGATATTGACGGTCAAGTGACCGTTGGGATGACCGTTTTAAACGGATTGTTGGTGTGGCCCGTAGCCGTCGGTATAAGCATCGGTATAAGCGTCGGTATAAACATCGGTATGAGCATCGGTAATTTACTGGCATCTACCGATGCGTATATCGACGTCCATACCGTCACCTATACCGGCGGTGAATTTTTAAACATACCGCGAACCCGAGAGCAAAACTTCACATTTCTGCGCGTGTTTGAGTACTGTCGGTCTATTGTCGAACTTGCGCGTGCAAACCTGCATTGTCTTGTGCACACACACACGCGGATCTCTCTCTCTACACACACACACACTCTCTCTCGGCTTAGATCTCACATCTTGGTAAGTGTTGTGCGTACTATTAGCATTTGTGTTTCTCTATGCTTTAGGGTTTCTAATTTCTCTTTTCGTTGATTTTGCAGAAGCTCGTTGGCGTCGATTGCTTGGAATTGGATGAGAGACGACCTACATTACACTTTGACGACAACAATTCAAAGAGAGACATACTTGTAAGTGATTCTTTTATTCGCGATTGATAGAGAGAGAAGGAGAGAGAGAGAGAGAGAGAGAGAGAGAGAGAGAGAGAGAGAGAGAGAGAGAGAGAGAGAGAGAGAGAGAGAGAGAGAGAGAGAGAGAGAGAGAGAGAGAGAGAGAGAGAGAGAGAGAGAGAGAGAGAGAGAGAGAGAGAGAGAGAGAGAGAGAGAGAGAGAGAGAGAGAAGAGAAAGGAAGATACACATTAATTTACACATGCATACATACACACATACATGTACACACATGCATGCTTACATACACACACCTATACACACATGCATGCTTACATACACACACACATATACACATATGCATGCATACACACACACATAAATTTACACACATGCATACACACATACATACACACACATATATACACATATGCATACATACACATACACACACACATATACACACATACATACACACACGCATATATACACACATATACACACATGCATGCATACATACACACATATACCGGCATGCATGCATACACACATATATACACACATGCATACATACACACATATACACACATGCATGTATACATGCACACACATGTATACACATGCATACACATATACACACATACACATACATGCATGCATACATACACACATGCACACACATGCATGCCTACGTACACACACATACACATACACACACATACACATACACACACATGTATACACATGTATACATACACACACACATGTACACATGCATACATACACACACATATATACACACATGCATACATACACACATATAATCTTATTTTTATTTTGAAGTTTTTGTTTTACATCAAATATATAAAAATAGGATTAGGGTTTTAGGGCTAAATATTTAAGATTAGGGTTTTAGGGTTTTAAATAGGATTTGGGTTTTAGGGTTTTAGGTCTAGATATTTAAGATTAGGGTTTTAGGGTTTAGTATTTCATATTTAAGTTTAAGTCTTTCTGATTAGGGTTTTAGGATTTTAATACGTAGATAACATATATACACAAACACACATATACATATAATACATACATACATACATGTGGATACACATGCATACAGAAATATACATATTTTAGATTTAAATCTTTAAGATTAGGGTTTTAGGGTTATAGCACCTACATAACATATATGCACACATACACATACACATATAATACATATATACATGTATATACACATGTATACAGAAATATACATATTTTAGGTCTAGATATTTAAGATTAGGGTTTTAGGGTTAAGTATTTCAGATTTAAGTCTAAGTCTTTCTGATTAGGGTTTTAGGATTTTAATACGTAAATAACATATATACACAAACACACATATACATATAATACATACATACATGTAGATACACATGCATACAAAAATATACATATTTTAGATTTAAATCTTTAAGATTAGGGTTTTAGGGTTATAACACCTACATAACATATATGCACACATACACATACACATGTAATACATATATACATGTATATACACATGTATATAGAAATATACATATTTTAGGTCTACATATTTAAGATTAGGGTTTTAGGGTTTAGTATTTCAGATTTAAGTCTAATTCTTTCTGATTAGGGTTTTAGGATTGTAATACGTAGATAACATATATACACAAGCACACATATACATATAATACATACATACATGTAGATACACATGCATACAAAAATATACATATTTTAGATTTAAATCTTTAAGATTAGGGTTTTAGGGTTATAACACCTACATAACATATATGCACACATACACATGCACATATAATACATAAATACATGTATATACACATGTATACAGAAATATACATATTTTAGGTCTACATATTTAAGATTAGGGTTTTAGGGTTTAGTATTTCAGATTTAAGTCTAAGTCTTTCTGATTAGGGTTTTAGGATTTTAATACGTAGATTACATATATACACAAACTCACATATACATATAATACATACATGTAGATACACATGCATACCAAAATATACATATTTTAGATTTAAATCTTTAAGATTAGGGTTTTAGGTTTATAACACCTACATAAGATATATGCACACATACACATGCACATGTAATACATATATACATGTATATACACATGTATACAGAAATATACATATTTTAGGTCTACATATTTAAGATTAGGGTTTTAGGGTTTAGTATTTCAGATCTAGAATTTTAAGATTAGGGTTTTAATTAAATATATATAATTAAATATATAAAATTAAATATATAAAAATAGGATTACGTAAGGAAAAGAATCTGAATATATAAATAAATATATATATAAAATAAGATAATTATATACATAAATAAATATAAAAAGAACTAGTGTTTTAAATAATTTGATTAAATATTTATAATTAAATATATAAAATTAAATATATAAAAATAGGATTACGTAAGGAAAAAAATTTGAATATATAAATAAATATATATATAAAATAAGATAATTATACACATAAGTAAATATAAAAAGAACTAGTGTTTTAAATTATTTAGTTAAATATATATATTAAATATAATTAAGTAAAGAAAAAATATGAATATATAAATAAATATATAAATACACAAACCCACATACCTATATACCTATCTATATTCACATATATATACATATACACATATATATACACATGCATACATATATATACATGTTTTAGTTCTAGGTCATTTGGATTAGGGTTTTAGGGTTTTAACACGTACATAACATATATACACACATACACATACACATATAATACATATATACATGTATATACACATGTGTATAGAAATATACATAATTTAGGTCTAGATCTTTAAAAGTAGGGTTTTAGGGTTTAGGCATACATATAACTTAATTAAGAGGAAAAAAATCTGAATAAATAAATAAATATATATATAAAATAGGATCAATCAAGAAAAAATCCGAATATATAGATAAAATAGGATAGCTATATAGATTAGGGTTTCAAAACTAGGATTTTAAGTTTTTTAT
Source organism: Ceratopteris richardii (assembly GCA_020310875.1). NCBI lineage: Eukaryota > Viridiplantae > Streptophyta > Polypodiopsida > Polypodiales > Pteridaceae > Ceratopteris > Ceratopteris richardii. Next base: position 28,095,869 of record CM035438.1, read on the forward strand.
GTATTTAAGTATTTAGGTCTTTAAGAGTTAGATTTTTAGGTTTAATAAAAAAACAAATGTTCTAAAATGTCCATATTGTAGTAGAAGAGAGAATGGCATGTCCTTGCACACAGTGCAAGTATCAAATTTATCGAAAACGACGGATCTGTACTGCACATGTACTGCACTTGCCAAGGAAACTAACGCAAAGGAAAGAGCTCAGTTTCGAAGAAATTGTTCCACTCGATTTTTGCCTCTTCCAGAAAATCTTCGACCTCTCCCACCTTTTCCAACGAGCAGATGGCTAGATGCAGCGGTTTCACAAGCAAATGCAGCGGGTGAAGATATCTCTGAAGAAGAAGAAGAACTCGCAAAAGGATGTGATTGGGAGTATATCAAATACGGTGCACTATGGTCTCATGCACGACACTTTCGAATCGCACGAATCGATCAAAACCGGTCTACTTTTGATAGTGGAGTGATGGTGAATTTTTTGCAAAAAGTAGAGCGAGTGCAAGAGATGATAATGCTCTAGAAGCGAGTTAGATTATTGTGGTGTGATTCAAGACATCTTGAAACTATCTTTCAGAAAGTTTGATTACTTTGTTTTTGACGTGAAATGGTTCAAAGTAGTCACCTCTAGAAGAAACGCAACAGTGAGACGAGATGAGAGCGGTTTGCTTCAAGTCAACTCCACAAGATTATGGAGAGATGAAAGGGATACATTTGTACTTCCCGAACACTATGAGCAAGTTGTTTTTATACCAGACTCAAAAGACCCAGGGTGGCTATTTGTTTTACAAGTCGCTCCACGTAGTAGATAAATTTTTGAAAATGCAGATGTAGAAGAAAGTCCATCTCTAGTGGACTCAGAGATTCATTCGATAGTTGAGGAGGAAGAGATCATTGTTCGAGAAGAAGAGGTCATTGAAGAAGAGGTCATTGTTCGAGAAGCTGAAGCAATAGACGATGATCAGGAGGAAACCAGCATAGCAAGCGATTTAGAAGCCATCAATTTAGAGATAGATATTCTCGGTGCTTTGGATCTTCAAGAAGATGCTAGAATAGAGGACTTTTGAATAAAAGACTTGTACGTACTAATTTTTGGTTTTTTTTGGTTTATTCCCTATATTATTTTTCTTATTGCATGCTAATTATTTGAGTTCTTTTATTACAAAGCACGATGGGAGACAGTCCTCCAGTCACTCCACAGTCCATGACAGAGGAGTAGTTTTTGGAGTTCATCTCTCAGGTTCCTCCTGCGTATATGGCTGCTGCATCACAGTATTGGATCACTCGTGGTAGCACTCCTCCATGCCTCACTCCTGGCGGCCTTACTCCTGCCGGCCTCACTCCCACTGGCGTCACTCCCACCGGTGTCACTCCCGCCGGTGTCACTCCTGTCGGTGTCACTCCTGAGGGTGGTGCAACTCCTGTAGGAGGTATGTCTCCTAGCTTTGTGACTCCACCACGACCATGTTTGCAGCCATCTCCTACTGGGTCTACTAGTAGACATGTGCGTTCGACACCTCAACGCGATACAGGGTCTGGCTCGTCTCGTAGATCGAGGTCACGCTCTGGAGCAGGAGGTTCTAGGAGTGGATCTACAGGTAGGTCTGGAGGCGGAGGAGGCAGTTGTTGTGGAGGCAGTGCGACGGACGTTGTGTCGCCCGCTTCTACTCCTAGGACGAGTACCTCAGATGTAGGTACACACGCAGTACACCATGTACACCTTGGGGTGCTCATGACCATGATGACTCCAAGGTATATGGTATCCGAGATGGAGCTCCGGTGATGCATGCGGCTGGCAAAGCAATGCGTGCACGCATACGACAGCTTTGCTCCATCCAGTTTGGACACTCCATCATGCAGAAATGGAGTGAACAGGATAAAGATCGGAAGAATTATATCACACAGATGATTTACCAGGAGTTCCGACCAGCCGATGGACAGTCGATTGTCAATTCAGAGTGGATTCTGCATACCGCACGTGAGGTCATGTCGCATCGAAGATCCGAGGCTCGTGATGCATTTAGAGAAGGCTTACCAAAGCCTGTGTGGCTAGATGCTGAGGAATGGGACATGATTTGTGATGAGCAGCAGTAGACTCCTGATCGATATTGCCAGTAGCGAAATGCCGCAGCCACACGTCTAGACACGATTGGACTGTCACATTTGGGCAGCGGTGGATATGACACTATGCATCATGAGTTTGTAAGTACCATATCGTTTATTGAATTTATTTGTGTTAAATTTCTGATATATATTTCTCTAATCTTTTTATATTTGTTTCAACAGCTGGCAATGGGTCGTCCTCCAACACGATCGGAGGAGACTTATGGATATAATCATGGGTTGACTGCAGTATTGCTGGACTTGGAGGGAGGCGGTGCGGTAGTTTCATGGGAGCATTTGCGATGAGGTAATTAATTTATAAACTTGGTTTTTACTTGTTTGTAATTTTCATGTGAATTTATCTCATTCCATTAATGTTCTTTGTTGCAGGACTCTTGATATGGAACGTTCTTTGCATGTGTATGGCAGTGGAAGACCAATATTTTGTATTTGATTTCCATATGGCAATACATTGCTTTGCCACATTTTGTAAAAGCGTCATATATGACAGTGGTTTGCCACACTCTTATACATGCTTCATTATTGAAATATATAACTTCTTTTGTACATGGTTCATTGTTCATTCTGATTATCCATCTCTTTTGTAGACAATAATACTCTATTTCATGAAATCATATTTCGGTTGTCATTAGAGTACACATCACATGTACTCGGTTTTTTTTGGGCAGAGTGTATTGTCTTTTGTTCAGCAACATCATGGTAATGTTGCTATAGCAAAAGACAAAACATTCTGCCCAAAAAAAATTTTGCAGGTATGGTCGTCGGTATACGCGACGGTACTCCCAGTAGTGTCATCGGAATAACCGTCGGTACACCTATACCGACTTTTTGGTACCGACGCCGAAACCGACCTTTACACTGGCGTCGCCACAAATAAAGCCGTGTTCATTTTCCTCGGTGAAAACCTCGGTATACCATCGATCTGTTGTAGTGATTGGGGTTCTGTTTAAATCTATGGATTAAAGATGAGGAGTTGTGTATGATCCCTCTTTTGGTGAATTCCCCTATGAACTCTTGAAAGAATTGTTCAATATCTCCAAATTGGTTGGGATCTAATGCCTGGAACGATGTCAGAGCCGTTCCTATGAGAGTGAGTCCAAAGGACTCATATTGCACAAAGAAGTCCTCCACTTGTTCCGCCCTTAGAACTTGTTTAAATTCGGCTATGTGATCGTATGGTTCTCCCAATCCATCATAGTGATTTCTCATACATTTGGCCACCTGAATAGGTCTCAATCTTCTCATGGGCTCTGATTTTCTTGGCTTTACAGGGATTGCTTGTCTAATTGGGGGTATTCTAGGTTGCACTCCTAGTGGCGGTCTTGGTCTTACTGGTGGTTGGTATTGGTTGCCTAATCGCAGGTGTGTCTGATTGTGTGCTTGCATTCGAGGCATCGTAAATTGTACATGGGTTCTGTTTGGAACACTCAGATGGCTTGTTTATCCTGACATAGTATGTGCCGACTCTTGCTATATCCCAAAAGGGTTCTGAGAGGTAGTTGCCTACTCTCGCTGGGGGAACACAGGCAAGCCCATATACTTTAGTCGAGCTCTATCTAAGGCATCGACAAGCCAATACCTTCTTTGGTTTTTTTCTAGGTAAGTTACTCTAGACTCGTCTTTCGGATCTTTTAACTCGTAAAAGGTCATAGGACTTTCTTCGTGTCCACGTGCAAGTGAATCAGTTTGTAGCAATAAATATGATCCATGGACCAAATAGACCTCCAGTAAATAGTCATCTTGAGGTATCAAATCCCCTCTCAAGATTTGTTTCACTATTGACTTGCCTCTAGGAGTAGTTACTAACTCCTCAGGGTCCGGTCTTCCTGAATTTTCTTGTCCTCCTAACTCTCCTCTCTCATTGATCAATTCTGGGTGTTTTATCACTACGTAAATGTGACCCAACTTATCCATGTATGCTCCTCCTTCATACTTGACAGCAGGTCTAAGCACAATAGTGGAATTGGTGGAGCTTACCATTCGGGCAACTGATCTATTTAATCCATCCAGGTAGATAGGAATCTCTTGGGCATTAGTAGACACATATTGTAAGGAGCTGCGATACTCCCCTTCTACAATAGACATGAAGTTTCTCTCGGGAAGAGGGCCTTGCATGTCTTTTGAAGTCATAGGTATCTCCTCCTTTGAATCACTAGAGGTGTTGGAATAGGTAGAGCGGTGACTGACCTGAGCGATACTTCCTACTGAAGATATGACACTTCTCCGGCTACTTAGAACCCTTCCAGACCTCAAGTTCATCCACCCTCATGGGGCTTTCTTGGGCTATAATTCTCTCCCTAATTGGCTCCTCAAATGCCTCAATTTTACCCTTGAAAATCCTCAAGTGTTCTGGACGGTACCACTTTGGTGATACTGCACTAGGAGATACCAGTTTGTCGACGATATGATACTTTGGTAGGAAACAATACGATACTAGAGGATTGAATGATACGATACCGCTTTTCACTTGATACGATACCATTGCTCTAGGCGATACGATACTATGTGCTTCAGGCGATACAATACCACCCAAAAAGCATGATACGATACTACTGTAGAGCACGATACGATACTTGAAATCCTAATGATATGATACCAAAGCAGTTAGTGATACGATACCGCAAACCTGCATAATACGATCCCAAAATTCGTCACGATATGATATCAAGAACACACACGATACAATACTGGTGCTCTATCACGATACGATATCACAACAATGCACGATACGATACCCGAGTTCTGCGCGATACGATACTCCCTAAACGGACAATACGATACCACGAGGGGTAACGATACGATACTGGATTTGTACGTGATACGATACCACTCGCTCGATGATACGATTCCGTGATCGGGACGATACGATACCAAGTGGATCGCACGATACGATACCACTGGCCGACCGCGATTGCGATACCAACTTGACGATACAATACCAAAAATGGTATTGCGATACCTTAAGTGGTATGTGACGATACGATACTTCGGCAAGTATCGCGATACAAGGGAATTTTTGTATCGCGGTACCAAAACTCAACCGATCGTGATACTACAGCCAAAATAGCTCTAGATGTAAAATTTTTTTCACCCCCGATTTCTCTCTCACTCCTCACCCTCTGTCTTACACAAGAAAACTCTGAAAACTCTCTATCCCACCCCGCGATATCGGATGCGCTTCTAATCACATGTTAATGCACTTCTACAGTGTTTTTGATATTGAAAACTTGAGGTGGCTTACCTTTGTGATACCCTACTTGAGTCTTGAGTGCACTAGCTAGCTTGGGAGGGTTGGTTTGCATGATACCACAAGCATGATACAGGTCGCTGTCTGTAGATGATACCACTCTTTGAGCAAGTGAGAAATGAGCTACAAATTTTAGGTTTTTATAGTTTCTAATGATTGAAGCCTATCCTACACTAACTTAGTAATTTTTTGGGATTTTTTTTGGTACTTTTCCACTTACTTCTACTCCAATTCTCTTCTTGACCTAACCCTAACTCTTTCTTCTCTCCCTCTCTTCCAACCGTAAACCTAAAAACTCATCAGACACACCTCCGAGATGTGAAGTAACAAGTGCGAAGTGTCTGACTACTGCCACTGAACAAATTCACTTCCACAAGTACGCTTTTTTCACTCAGAGCTATAACCATCACAAAGGCACCTTGGTTGGGCATGTTCCCCGGAAATGGCACCAAAAACGTGTGTACCTAAGTCACGAAGTCTTAGGGACTTGTGTCAAAGAGACTAAATCTTGTTTGCCACACAAGTGCATATAGTGGTGGATTGATACACGCTTAATTATCAATCCGATGAACCGATCTAACCAAGTATGCGGACTTGTCCGCACATGATGGAAATTGAAGTGGTTCAGCCAATATGCATGAGAAAAGACTAATCTACCTCTCCAACTCACTTAACCTCTGAAAGTGTCTGTCGCGATACCACTTACAATAGTAAATACAAATTGGAATGTTTCTTCCAGTTGCGAACTATGAATATGGCCAATAGTGGGTTCATTTTGAAGCTCTCAACGAGACGCATCTAATTAGTGTATTTTCACTCAAATCGGACAACCGCTCTTCAAGTTATGACCAAAATAGTGAATGGTGGGACACACATACACTCACTCCACAACTCGTACTTGCTCACACACACTACAGTAGCTCAAAAGTGAGGAGGAGGGGTAGACAATAGCCTACTCACACATTCCAAGCTTCACACACACAAAAGATCACGGAGAAGATGAAAATCTGTAGGAAAGAAGCAAATTCAAAATTCAATAGCTCTCCTTCTTCACAATGGCAAAAAGTACTTACAAAGAGTCACAAAGTGACTTATATACATGTGCCCTAAAAATGGTCCTTTCACACAAGTGACTGGCACTTTATTGGCTAATCTCTAATTTCCTACTATTTTACAAGAAATATATTACAATGATTTGGGATTATGCATCTAGAGGACTCCTCTAGTGCATTTACATAGCTTTGAGGGAATTTCCTAGGATTTTGAAGAAGAAAAATATGCCCAGTAATTTGAAAATTTTGGGCTCCCCTTTTGTGCCTCTTTGCTATGCAACAACCTTCTTCCATTTCATGATTCATATGGTGTCATCCCATCCAATTCTTTAGATGGGAGTCTATTGATAAGATAGGTGGCTGTGGATACAACCTCTACCCATAGGTAGTTGGGCAATTTCTTCTCATTGATCATGGACCTTGCTGCCTCCACAATGGTCCTATTCCTCCTTTGAGCTACTCCATTTTGTTCTGGAGTATATCTGGTGGTGATTTCTCTTTTGAAGCCTCTATCTTGGAGATATGCATCAAAATCATGGGAGAAGTATCCTCCCCCCCTCTATTTGACCTTAGCCTCTTTAATGTTTTCCCTGTTTGGTTTTCAACAAGAGCAAGATATTTTTTGAAACAATTGAATACTTCGTCCTTGTGCTCCATAAAATAAAGTATGGTCCATTTGCTACAATAATCAATGAATGATACATAATACCTAGATCGTGAAATTGAAGGGTCTTTGCTAGGTTCCCAAACATTTGTGTGGACTAACTCCAATCAATCACCATGAATGTAACCTTTCTTCATAAATGGTTGTCTATGAGACTTCCCAAATTGACATGAACTGCATTTGTATATCATATGTTGCTTGGATATATTTGGCAATCCAAGCACACTCTGATCCCTGCATATTTGTTTTAAACTTCTTTCTCCTATGTGAACTAATCTTTTGTGCCACATTTCTAGTTCTGATAAGGTTTGTCCTCCATAATTGAAAAGTTCTATATTTCTAGTATCATGTACTTCAAATGTAAAGAGTCTACCTGCCTTTTCTCCTTTGGATATCTTCTTGAATCCTTGTTGAGGATATTCAAAAAATGCTCCATTTCTTATAAACCATACCTACAAGCCTTTTTCTACAATTTGTCCAACACTTATCAAGTTCTTGCTTATAGTAGGTACATACAATACCTTACTAAGTAGATTCATGTTTCCATATGAGGTCTTCACATTCCCAATCTTTTCAACTGAGTGCCTTGTATCATCTCCTGTCTGAACCTCATGCTTGTTCCTTGGATCCTCCAAGTCAGATAGCAATGCCACATTTCCTACTACATGACTTGAACAACCAGAATCTATATAAAACAAATGTTCATCTGCTTTACCTTGCCTCATGGTCATGTTCATTAACAAAAGTGAGTCTTCTTGTGCCTACTGTTCAGTATAAATGTTGTAGTATATTCTTCCTCTATAGCCTCCTTGGTTATTGTAGTTGTTGTAGTTGTTGTTATAGTTGTTTGATCTTCCTCTTCCATAGCTTCCTCTATTGAAGCCTCTTCCTCTCTGATTTCTAGGGTTTCTGAAACAATTCTCAGTTGTGTGATTAGTCAATCCACATATGGCGCATGGAGAGGTGCTTTGGAATCTCCCCCTACCTTGTCTACCTCCTCTGCCTCTTCCTCTTATACCTCTACCTCTTCCTACAAAGTTAGCTTGAGAGGTACTAGCTTCATCATCATATTTCTTGCCTTTACCTTTACCATCTTTACTCTTGTTCTTATCAGTGTATAGGGCAGAGGATTGATTACCTTTCAAGTTATCATTGTTCTTCACAAGCTTGGCTTCATGAGTAAATAGTTGTCCCATTAGAGTATTGAAGTCAGGTACCTGCATGTCCATGTATAGATCCATTGCAGTAGTGAATGCTTCCCACTTGTCATTTGCTTTGATTCCATTGATCACTTGTCTCACAATTTGCTCCTCATCAATGAATTCTTCAATGCTTCCAAGTTTATCAACTAAGTCCATTTTAGTGACATAATCAGTCACATTCTGTTTGGGCATCTTTTGAGTGTTGTGAACTCCATCCACAGTTGATTCTTTCTTGCTCTAGTGCTTGAAGAAAAGAATGATTCAAGTGCATTCCAGGTTTCTTGTGATGTCTTAAAATTACTAATATATGGAGTAAGAAATCAGAAACTGAGTTGAGAAGGTATGACCTGGCCAGTGCATCCTTTGAGCACCATGTTGATAACCTTTCTTGTTCTTCTTGAGTGGGTTGCCCTTTGCTTCTAAGTATTGGCATTGACTCATCTCCAAATATGTAACCATAAAGATTTCTACCTTGTAGATATGCTTCCATTCTAATAGACCAAGCAGAGTAATTACCTCAATCCAATTTTTCAATTGATGATGGGAATCCATCTCCCATGTTCAGTTGATGATTGCTCTATACCACTGAGAGGAGATGGTTGGATACACTCTAGAAATGAGATGATGCAACACTCTACACCTGCCAATGTTACTTTAGATTACCTTATTAGACATCTTTAGCTTCCTAAATATGCATTTGGACCCCTAATGTGCTTTGGAGCATCACCCTCAATTATTTGCATCAAAACAAACTACCTCCAAGTTAGAAATAGTTGTAAAACTTTCTATTTATGGATTATAATCTCCTCAGTATTTCATTTAGTGCTCACTCACTGATTACAATTGACCCAAGAGCTTTTAGCCATATCTAATTGGACCCCTAAGCTTTCTATAGGAAGTTATTTCACTAATTTAGAATGAGTATATGCTGCATCTGTGCGCTCATTTCGCATTCATTCGAGAATGACAGACAACAAACATAGGCAGATTGTAATGAACATATCTCTTACATATCTGAAGTTAGGGGTGTAATCTGGACATTTTAGGAGAATGACAGACAACAAACATAGGCAGATTGTAATGAACATATCTCTTACATATCTGAACCAAATGATGTGAAAATTGATAACACAAAACTAGAAGGTCTAAGATACATGTATCAAGTTGAATCACAGTAAAAGAATAAGCATACACAGAGAACTCCTCAAACAAAGTGACTGAAATTGAGAGTCTAGTAGCAGGTAATAGTGAACATGAGATAATTGCATAATCTGAAACAAATGTGTAATATATTAAATGTATGATACAAAATTGATTCTGTAGGCTTACTCATACGTGTGTGGGCTAAGTATGCCCACAATCCTGAAGCTCAATGTGTATTTGTTCTGCTCTATCTTTCGCGACTAAAAGTCATGAACTTTAATAGATGAGTTCAAATTTGAATTTTGAATCTGCCACCTAAAAGTGATCCTATCTTTTAGGCTCCTAATCAATTTGATTCCGATCACTTGGTTTTTGTGAGTTACAACTCGTAAAGCTATGAGATTCTCTCAAGCTTTTCCTTTTACATTTACCTTGAGTTAAACTCAAGATATTTACAAGAGGTGTTCACATAAGACTTATGAATGTTCATGCTCAAGATATGAAGTAAACCTTTGATCTTTTGGCCAAGAATCAAGGCTTGCAAAATGTATCAACAAAGGAAAAATCCTTCAGGTTGCATTCATCGAGAAGTCTCTCTTATGACAACCGCATAAATCTTTGCTTTCTCTGAAGTGCAGGAGAAGATCAACAAACTATCCGTGAAGACATTGAGCATGTATCGATGCACAAAGGATGGAAAATAGGCCTGATCCAACCAATCATCTAATCACTCTCCTTCCTTCTCAACAATGGCTTATGCATAGCCTCAACATTAAGTTGGTATGGACCCGGTATATGTCTTCTAGATGATGCATATAACAATCTTCTTGACCCCATACCATGAACAAAGGATATCCTTTTTTTTTATATTTTGTTCAATGAGTCTCACATAAACCAAAACATTACTTTACAACATGGATGACCAAACAACAATATGAAAGGGTTAAAAAAACAGATCCATAAAATCAAAACATCTTAGACGTATACATATCTTTTTATCATCACCATTTGTATGAATTTTGACAGAAGGTCATTTAGATCAAGGAGTACATGTTTCCTTGTATTGATTGGACAATGAATATTTTCTACATCTCAATTAACAAAAATTATAAACAAAGCTTTAGAATTACTTATTGATATGAATATATGCATAATCTTATAGAATACATGTTACTTGGATATTTTTTCCATTTCATATAAATAATGGATTTCGATTTGCAATAACATTTAAATATACAAAGAAGGAAGAAAGTAGTTAATAAATGTGTTAGAATTCAAATAAAAAGACTACACATATTACAAAGTATACTGGTAGAATCCAAAAAGGGCTACCATATTGTTTCTTGAGAAAGTTACATAGCTTATTTGATGTTTGAGAAGAGCTTTACTCATGTATGGTACTTGTTTCACTCTCCAAATGGCCAAGAAACTTTCCACCATGACCACTTATGAAATATTTATCTTTATTTATATCTATATAAAGAAAAAGTAATTCAAAAGACATAAATGAATATTGAATACAATGTAGAGAACATATCAATAATTATTTTTTCAATTAATTTCTCTTTCTCAAATGAATAACTTATGCATACAAAAAAAACCAAATCAACAAAATATTTTTACAAAAAAATTGAATATAGATTCAATGAAATGTTGAAAATGAAGCTTGAGTTGGTTCCTAGGACCCTAGACCCTAAACTTAGGCTCACATCATCAACCTTAAGTTTGAGCTCTTAGCTTTGGATTGACTTTAAAAAGGAACCTATAATCTCGTATGAATCAAGAAATGTTTGAGCTTAAGTTTGAACCTCTCTTAATATAAAAAACTTACATTTGAACCTCGAAAGAGAGGACAAGCTCAATCTTAAGTTTGAATCTATTTTGTTCAAACCTTAAGCCTAAGTTTTAATCTTGAGCTTAATCTATGCATCATACATTTAAAAACAACAAGTTTAAGATTTCTCAAATAGATAAGAGATTTTTGAGCCTCAATCTTAAATTCGAACCTCACTTTATTCTTCAGTTTTGATCTTAAGCCTAAGTTTTAGTCTTCAGCTTAATCTATGCATCATAGATTTAAAAAACAACAAGTTTAAAATTACTCAAATAGATAAGAGATTTTTTATTTTAGCTTATAATATCAAAAGCACATAAAAATCAATAAAATCATCCATTTAATTCTATTTAATTACAATAAAATTTAAAGAATCATTAGCTTTTAGTCTTCAAAGACAATTACAAATGCACATCACATTATTTAACAAGAGGTAATATGCTGAATATAAAATCATATTCTTAGTACTTCTTATGAGATTAACATAAATGATTTACATGAATTCAATCAGCACTAACATAGAAAAGTAAATTCATACTTTGAAAAGTATAGAATTTACTACAATAAATTGATCTACATTTTTTCAAGGCTCATTTCCTCAAATATTCGAAGTACCTGCTATATCTTCATTCATTGTCACAATATCTTCTTTGGATTTTGCATCTTTTGATCACTTTTAGAATATTCTCCATTGGGTTGTACATAATTCTCAACATTTCATCTATATTATCTATATCTTTGTTACTAATATCTCACCATTGATGCAAAGAAAGGTCATTTTCAAAAGGTGTAGAGAAACTTGATTCTAATTGCTTTAATTCAACATCATCTAAGCATATACCAAAACATCTATGTTTCTTGGATAAACTTCTCTGAAGAACAATTCCTTGGCAATACAATGCTACAACAATCTAGCTGTCTTCACAAGCAAAAGCCATGATGAAATCATCAATGAAATTTTTATTTATGATTTCATCAGATCCTTTTTTAGCAAGAATATTTCTTAAAATTATCTTCTTTGCTTATGTTCAGAATCACTATTCCAAAATTCAACTGTCCTTTGACCCAATGATTATTGGTTTTAATCACGAATGACTATCGTTTTTAATTGCTCCAATTCTAAAAGTCATCCTTGTATCAATTTGTTGCTCCTTCAATAAGCATATGAACATGAATAATATCAATAAAAGGTATCAAAATGTATTGCATATTTGAGTTCATCCCACAGAGTGAAAAATTCAATCTAGAGAACAAGGTTGTTGAGATTCATTCAATCTGAGCATGTAAATTGTAAAGTTCTAAATCAAGTCTAAAGAAAACAATGTTGAATGGAAAAACTTGCCATGTACAAAATTTCTTTCCAACATTTAAATCAAAACCAAATCCATAAACTGACCATGGAATAATACTTGTTTGTCCTCTTTTTACCCATTGCAATGTTGAAAATACGAAAGTGGAAGATTTATGGTCTATGTGGAAATCCTCTCCTATCACATTGCAACTTGGGCAATTGCTAGCTTTAGTTCCGAAGGTCCATGAAAAATTTGAGTAGCATCTAAGTATGTCATCTGAACCAAAAGATCCTTGTGTGGCCACCATGCAGGCAACCATATATAGAGACTGTAGATCATGTTGTACCCCTTATTACAATATGGTACAAGAACCATCGTATAGATCGAGTGTTGATCGATGGTGGATCCAGGGTGAATCTAGTCTCCTTGGAACTTTGTAAGAAATTTGGATGGCTTAATTTTGAGCTAGTGCAATCTTTTATATGCATGGCGGATCAATCAGGTGTTCACGCTGTTGGTCTAGTGTGGGATATCCCTATTACGTTGCAAGGAGCGGTCTTCTCTATGACTTTTGTATTCTTAGGCATTCTGAATAACACATACAATAAGAATCTGATATTTGGTTGACCTTGGCTCAAAGAAGCCAAAGTCCTACAAGACTGGTCCAAAAAGGAACTCTTCATTAAATATAAACATCACGAGTATAGAGTACTATCATATCTGCATCTTTTGCTATAGTACTGTAACATATGGTTCTGTTAAAGGAGTCGTGCGAAGATACACACAGAGATCTGTTGTTCAACCTCCCAACCACATCCAAGTGGCTCCTTTTGTTTTTCACCACCTAGAGAGAGAGTTCTCTTTCTTTTTTCTACCTGTATCTATATAATATGGTATAATACCCATGAATATCATGTGACATTTCCTTCCCCTTAAGAGCCTTTTCGTCCTCGAAAATGTGCATGAAATGTCTATAATGGTAGACGAAAGTGATCTGACTCCCTTGAACCCCATGTATTATATGTACATGGTCATCTCTGTGGGTTGTTTACTCGTATTCTTCCCCTTAAGAAGTGTTATATGTGATCATCTTAAAGGTGGGAAACCATCTGAGTGGTGCCTACTATCTCCCATATACACTCAACTTCCAAACTATCACTCCCATGACCTATAACATCACCAAAGTGAACTAAGTCCATATGATGTATCCTCTATGGAGTAATAATATGCAAAGCAAGTGTAAAGTGCCAAGCTCATAAGCTTGAATCTACCGTAATGGAGATAATAAACCATAGAATCCTGTGAAATATAGAACAAAGTCCCATAAAAAGTGACTCTAAACCCATCTAGGACTGAATGATAAATTTCCCTCATACCACTCTAGGTCTTCCTAGATTTGAGTGTAATCACAAGTAATAGTTTAATCTAAACTACCTTGTGAGTTGTGCAAATCCGTCATCTAGCTCATATGTAACAATGTCTTGGTAGTAAAATGCAATCTCTACATTTCACCAATCAAGAAGTCTGTGGTTTGTCATCCTTTACCATTGGAATAAGTTCTATTGGAAGAGCATCTACTAGAACTAGTGCAAACTCTTAAATATTCTCTTCCTTGTAGTTTGCCATATGAATGCTAAAGCATTCACTTGGAGATCCACATAATACATAAGTATCCATCCTCCTAATTGGCGCTCATACATCATCCTCATGATGTAACACCAAAGAAGAGTTTGGTTCCCCAGTAGGTTAGATCTATCCCTATCTCCCAGAAACGCTACTCTACTCCCATTCTCGCTAATGTCAATAACTAGATCATTTAATCCAGTCAAGGACCATCACTGGAAATAAACATAACTACTTCTCTCTAAAGTATCCATATGAGACTTGATCTAACCATCATGATTAATTGATCTCCCTATTATCTTGATAGAAGAGTGCCACTCCTATCGAGACAATCTAAAAGTGAGAAAGTGAAACTCTCTCTATCTCTCTAATCTCATCTAAGGAAAAGAGCTATACTATTGGAATTTATTCCACTTTCCCTTTCCCTTTGAAAGAGATTCTGTTGAATTCATTTTCTCTATTCATCCATAATTGAGAACCTAAACATAAGTTCTCCATGTTTTTTCCTTCCAAAATAGTGGAGAATCAAACTCCCATATGAAGGAAAATTACACTGAAAAGTAGAATAAATGAATTCCTTCTAGAATCTAGACTAAGAGATAGTTTCTAAACACCTCTTTTCTCTGAAGGGAAAACATACTTTATTCTTCTAATATGAAGAAATCATGTTTTCCTTTCCTTTTCTCTCTCTCAGAACAGGAGCTAAAGTGAGACCTCTGAACTAAAGTGAGATCTCTCCTCGATCTCTGAGATGATTCCCACTTTATCCTTTCCTTAAAAGAGAAACTTATGAATTCATTTAGTCCTCTCTTCCATAACTAATACATAATCCCTCACTACATACATTCATATGAAGATGGAGAACAAATCTCCCCTAGATAATGAAGGTATATGTAGTGAAGAGTGGAGAAAATAAATTCCTTATAAGGGTCAACACCCTCTGCTAAAATGATCAGCAATAATATGACATGATACCATAAACACATGTGTATCCATAGTAAAGAGATATCTTTGCCAACCATCCTTTGTGTATGGATCTGTACAATCCAATCAAACTAATGGATTATCCTTCCAGAAAACTTCAAAATGAGTATGTGATATCAATGGTGATAAAATCACCTATCACATTCTCTACTAGAAGAATAAATCTTCCCTAAACTATGAAGGATAACTTTCAATCCTAAGGAGATGTCTACTAAGAGCTCTCCTCTGATCTAGTGAGACATGTCACCATGAATGATGAGTCTTTTTCTCCCTGGCCATAGAAGAAGAGTGCTCAAAGGAAAGTTGTTTGCACTGTCCCATAGCAGTGAAACTTTCTTCCAATTCATGATGTCATACCTACATTAAACCGAATGTATATTCCATATATATGTAGTTAGTTTGGTTCTAGTCAATATGTGACAATGGATATCCCTTTTTGTTCCAAACTAACTTGTTCCTAGGTACCAAGACTAAGTCTCAGTACTTGTCTCTAGATCCTGATATACATATATGTATTGGGTACCCCAACTACTCTTAACTAATGGATCTATGCTCTGATTCATAGAGCTAATGCCATGCCTGTGGCCTTCCTAATCATCACTCGAATCACATAAGAATCCATCGATGATTTCTCATGAAACCCATCTATATGATCCCATCTAATTGGTTTCCATAGTAGTGTAGCAGAAATGCTTCACTACTTGCTCAAGTGATGTGCATGAGTGAAAATAGTCCCTCTTTGGATATTCGTGGTAATACCCCATAATCTCCCAATCATACTCTGAGACTCTTATGAAGATAAGTAAATCTTCACTACTTTGGAGATTATCATAAATGTATCTCCCATGCCTATATGCAAATTCCTATTATCTATAGGATTTCTTGTGCACATTTCCAATGGTGAAGGTGTATCTCCTTCCCCTTAGCAATCCTATAGTCTAAATCCATAAGGATTATGTGTAGGGATCCTATTACTACTGAAGTTGCCTTATCTATAATACTGTGATGGTACTAAGTCCATCTAATACATGCTTACAAGCATGTTAACACCTTAGTGATGTTTGCAGAAAAGGCATGTTACTATGCCATAATATTCTTACCTAAAGGTAAGAACATATATAATGCCATGAGGTGGGAAAAATTTCGACAGCATTTCCCCAAGGAAATGGAGTCCCAAAAAATTTTAACGATAAACTCAATGGCACATAGACCATCCAAGAACATAGGGCTTGACAAGCCCATGGCATGCACACCATAAACTCATACATGGACCCCATAACTTGCAAAAACATAAAAACAAATGCTAGCAATAATTCTCTTTGTTGCATAACCATGTAGTTCCTGCAATCATCTTTCCTGCAAACAATCAAAACGTGTACTTCTCGCATGTTGATCCATAATTTTTGAATTGAAACAATGATCAACTTGGATATATGCACTCCAATCCATGCATGTACATACAAAACATGCCATAAAGTAAAGTAAGATGCCTGAAAATATAAAGCATACATCCCTGAATTATTTGCTATTGGAATTCCATGCATCCAATCCTTTTCGAGGAGCTTCGAGACCTTTGCACCTTCCTCCTCAGGTCCTAATATAAACTTTGAAGTGTTGAAAAACATCGGATCACTTCCTAAAACATAGAGCATGGTCAGATGATTACCAAAATAATGCAAATTTATCCCAAGAATGCATTTGTAACCCCTCTTTAGATTCGCAAAAACTTTTTTAGAACCTATAAATAATCATAAAATGAAATATATATCATATGCAAGTGGCTCGAAGTGAAACTACTTAAATCAGCTTCCCAGTTTGTAAGATATGGCTCCCAGAAGGTAGTTGCCAAAAAACTTTTTGAGACTTTGCAGACCTACAAAGACTTGTAAAAATAAATACTTTCCAAAATATCTTTTTCTAAACTGAAAATAGACCTTGTGATCTTCAAAATGAGCCATATCACATGCAATTTGGAGTTTTCTAGCTCAAGACATGGCCTTTCCAAATGGGATATGCCAAACTAGTGGACTGTTGGAGGGGCTGGAAAAACTGTGAAAATGTGATCTTTAGAGTGCCAAAAAGCATTCTTCCATCACGAAAATCCTAAAATTCTATCCATAACCTAAGAGAGTAGTATGTGAAGATGCTTGGGCCTATTTTCACCTTTCCAAATCCTCCCTTAGTGCATGCTAATTTTCTCCCCAAAAGAGGCCTAAATCAAAATTTTTACTTTCACGCAAAAAGTTAAATAGTAGATCATAGCAAGCTTCTAATCCACTCCTAATGTGGATTTATCTTAGATTTTCTTGTTTTCAATGGTAATATATATACTATAATCCATGTATATATACATCAATCGATGGGAAACCTCTCAAATGATCTCTTTTCTTACTCCCAAAAGTAGAGATTTGCTAAAATTAGCACCTGATTTTTTTTCCAAAATGTGGAAAGGGGGTCTCTGAGGAAGTAAAATTCCTCTTTAACTTAATATTTTGATGAATCTAATGATTCCATTATAAATTCCATATGCCATATTCTCAGTATATATAATTTTTCCCATCCATGCCTAGCTAGTGCACCTCTTTTTCCCTCTGCCAAAATGGGAATTTCTTAGATTCAGGTGCTGAAATTTTTTCTCAAATAGTGATGGAAGGGGGTTTTGTGGAGCTTCAAAATCCCATCTTACTGAGGTGTATTTTGGATTTCTTAATCTTCGATGGAAGTCAATACATGAGACTATGTGTATGCATGTTTTTTCACATCAATCTAAGAAAAATCCCACTTTGTTTTCCTTTCCCAAAATGGCTCCTTATCCAAAATAGCTCTTGTAATTTATACAAAAATCATGAAAATAGGCTATTTTGGAGGTACCTACAACTTGTGCTTTTTTATATTTTGAGGGAATCTTTGACTTAAAATGAGTATATATATCTCAAACTCTCCATACATGTGATTTCCCTCCAAGAGCTTGACTGCAAACCCTTCTTTGCCCTTCTCAAAAATAAAGATTTCTACAAAAATTTAAAAATACTCAAACCTAGAACTTGAGGCCATAAGTGCTCCTTGCTAGAATCATTCAAGATGCCATAAAGGTCCTTATCTTCCATAGAGAGAGCATCATCTTCTACTACTACTCGATGCCTAATTTATCGTCTTCCTCCTTTCACATTTGTGTGTGGAAGAAGTTGCTGAAGACTTTCCTAGATCGCCTCATGGCTAATTCAATGTCGGAATATCTCTATGGTTGCATGAATGCCTCACTTCAATCTTGCTTCAAAAATGATTAATTCTTGTGGGAGAATCTCTAATCTAAAATGATGCACATCTCGGATGACATGGGGTAGTTGGCAAACATTGTATCAATCATATTTGCATAGAGAATATGGCATTTGTAGATGTAAGGGAGATTGGATAAGGCATGCCCCTTGCATCTTAGTGGTGAGAGCTAGGCATGGATCTCCTGCTTTGATACCACTATCATATATGCATAAATTGCTATACTGCTATAACATATGGTTCAGTTGAAGGAGTCGTGCGAAGGCACACATAGATATCTGTTTTTCAACCTCCCAGCCATGCCCGAGCAGCTCCTTTTGTTTTTCACCCTCTAGAGAGAGATTTCTCTTTCTTTTTTCTACCCTTATCTATATAATATGGTATAATACCCATGAACATCATGTGACAAGTACCTTTAGATACCATGGAATTAGTCAAAGTCCATGCACTCTTGCATATTACAGAACCTCTCCATATGATGGATGGATTGACTGATTATGAAGAAGGTGAATTCCTACGAGAGAACTCTCACATTTAATTGAGTTATGGTTATGCTTTCTTAAGTGCCACAAATATAGGCTCTGGTTGAATCCAATGAAGTCTATCTTTCTTACTCAGTGTGAGAAATTTTAGGGTCACATCATTTTGGCCCAGGGCATCTAGGTTGACCACGACAAAGTGAAACTAATTTTAGAAGCTCCTGTCCCAAGAAATGCTAAGGAATTCAATTTCCTAGGATAAACATGGTGACATGGCTATCACCTATGGTGGTTGGCACATCTCACTGTCCCCTTGAACAAATTAATTAATCTTTCTCTAAAAGACTTTCACTAGTCATCGGAGTGCCAACTTGCTTTTGATCAACTGAAGACCTTATTGACCCAGGCCCTTATTCAGCAAGTGCCCAAATGGGAGCTACCTTTTCACATTCTAGTTGATGCTTCAGACATAGCTGTTGGCAGTGTCCGCACTCAAGTTATGGACAAGTGTAATAGACCAATTTATTATGCTATTAGATGACTTTATAATGCAAAAAATAACTATTCAATGATGGAATGGGAGTGTCTTGAATTAATATATTCGATTAAAAATTATCATCATTATTTATTAGGCTGGAAGTTCACTTTCCATGTGGATCACACTTCTCTCATCTATCTTGTTCAAAATTAGGCGGATAACTAGTAGACTGGCCCGATGGGTCCCCCAATTACAAGAATTTGACTTTGACATTATACATCGACCTGGTATGCACCACGTCTTGCCTAAATTTCTCTCTGGATTAGATTTCGATGAGGCACCTGATGTGATTGATATGAACCCTCTGGCTATTTATATGGCCCAAACCTCTAGTGCTATGACATTGTGGAATCTTGCTACCATGTACTATGATACTATTTACTAGTTTTGGAAGGCCGAAATCTTCCCAAATTCTTTATCTATACCAAAACATCATAAACTAGCAGCCGACAATAAGCGGTTTACCATCATAATCAATAAACTCTATCATTATGATATCTCTATTGCCTAGCTCCATTGTGTTCACCTCCACAAGGTGCCAAAAATTCTTGCCACTACTCATTCCAACCCCATTGGCAGACACTTCTTGGTGGATCTGACTTTACGAAAAGTACTATAGAGTGGGTTTTGGTGGCCTACCATGATTAAAGATGTTTGATAGTACTATACCTGTTCTGGCTAAATATTTTTCTCTTCAACCTGTTATGCCTTTGGAATCATTTTAGAAATGGGGATTATACTTTGTTGGACCTATTTCTTCTCCCAAATTTTCCACCAATAATTGGTATATCTTGACCTACACCAACTATGCAGCCTGATGGGTTGAATCTTGGGCCTTAACGAATGCTACGGTGGTTTTAGTAGCTTGATGTCTGACCTGGGAAGTCTTTCCACATTTTGGTTTACCATTGGAGTTGGTTTCAGATTGTGGTACGCATTTTTGAATGATTTAATTACAAATTCGACAAATAATTTAATATTGTCCACAAATTTAGTATGCCTTATTATCTGCAAGTGATAATAATAAAAATTTACTCAGTATGCTTTGAAAATTAGTTTATTTTTCTCATGAGTGTTGGGATTAACTACTTCCTTCAATTATGTGGGCTTATCATACTACGTACAAAGTAGCTACCGGGTTCACACCTTTTAAATTGGTGTTTGGAATTAAAGTTATAGGGCCCATGGAAATGGTGGTTACCAATCTTCATGTTGCCATCAACAAAAAAATATCACTGAAAGAATCGATTTATAGCCGAGTTGATGACCTCCATGTCTTGGATGAAGTCTGCTTTGAGAGCTTTTTACTGATACATGAGATGCAAATTTGACAAGCTAGAACTCATGATCATTTTCTCAGGAAACCACTATATCAAGTGGGTCGATTTGTCTTAGTCTACAAGTCTAGATTTGATTGTAAAGTTGGAAAATTTAAATTCAGATGGTTCCAACCCTACCAAATTGTCGTGCAACTCGGTTCGACTACATTTTGGTTGACCACTCTGATTGGAGAAGTGTTATGCAACTCCTTTAATGGATCAAAAATATGAACTTTTAGCACTCTCATCGATGCATACGGATTCTGGTAGCTTTTTAATGGCACCCACCATCCATGTCCCTTTTTCATGCATTTCTCTATGTACTTTTGGTTGGTTGATGGCATTTCATTACCTGTTCTCATTTACATGATGGTCGTTTCATGTAGTTATGTCATCTTCCTCTTCTCCATTTCTATTTATTACTCGGTGTTTTATTTATATCCTTTATGGTGTGAACTATGTGAGTGTTTCTTTGTGTTTTGTGTATCCTATGTGCCTATGAAGTTGTCTGTGAACCTTGCAACCATGGAGCCCTTGGCTCATCTTGCTGGGTTCGGTGATGCTATCGCTTTTACCTTGCAGAGTACTTTCAAGTACGAGGCTTGTTGCAATTTTCACAATCGCCATTGTATGCAGTGCTTGCTCACCCCTTGTCTATGACCATCATTCGAACCATTGCACACTCCCTAGTTTCTGTTATCTCTTGGCCCATGGTCAAGTTGTACTTCACGACTTGTATCATGTCACATGATGTATATATGGGGGTCTTGAAGAGCATGGCACATGGCATCGTTTGGATTGACTCCACATTTGGTAGAAGCAAGGAAGACCAGAATCTCTCATTATTCGAGATGGGAAGCAGAGGAGCTCGACGGTTGGGAGGAGAACCGAGGAGATCTTTGTGTGTGTTGGCAAGAAGATGGTTGCACTGGTTCCTCTAAGGATTCATGAATGTGGTGGAAAAAGACTTGTATTAGTACTGCAGGGCTGAGGAGTTGAACCCATGCTAGTAGGAAGGGAAGCACTCCAGCTATTCACGTTGTCATGGATTTCTGATGGTCGTTGAATGAGTGCAAATCCTACATACAGTCATAGCCGGCCACGATATCAAGAAAGATAGGATAAAAGACTATAGCCCTTGTCCTATTATTGGAGCGTGCTGTCCCGATGTTTCCCTCGTTCAAAAGTCTGGTTCAAGAGGAATACCATCTCCTATCCTTGTTTTTTCTCAGCTTCCACAAGGCTAACGAGCAGAATTAGAGCACCTGTAAAAAGATGCAGTAGTTGTAGAGAAAGGAAGGTTTTTCCTGGTTGGAGGGAGCAACCATCACTTCCATGAATTCAAGAGGCAAAGATATTGAGACGAACCATAATACACTTTATTGTGACTCTTCTATGAAATCTTAACATATCAATATAGAAAAAGGAACAAGTTTCATTACCTCACATGATTTAGGGGGATACACTGATTTTTGTTGAAAGTACTGCTCGCAGTAATATTAATGACGATATCAAAACATCTCATAGTCTTCCTATTGATGAGCTGCTATCATGGCATAAGGTGATCAGGAAGGAGCTTATAAAAGTTGCTAAGGATGGTGAGAACGTGGTGTCATCATCTATTGAACATCTTCCCAAGTTTAATGAACGGTTACAATACTTAGCGTAGGTGTGCCACATTTTTCATAGGAAGTGATGGGGAGCTTTATGCTGAATGGAAGAAAGCTCCAACATGGCTCCGCTGGGATAATAAGGTTCCTGGTGTGCAGGTCTTGCTATCACGACAACAAATTTTAACTCGTCAAAGTGGTTTTGGTCTAACACAAATGGGACTTGAAAAGTATTGGAAGACTGTAGATGAGTTGATGTGTGCTTACCTTTGAGACTCTCCAACTGCAACCAAGGACCGCTCATATGTGCACAACAAAGGTTCTTTCACACTCTCAATTGGCTCCATGAGCAACAATATGTAAAAGAGGCGGTTCAAAAAAATCCAAGACGGGTCACTTCTCCTGGTGTTGCTGGCGTATTTTTTTTTGGATGTTGTGCAGACAAGGGTTTCATCGGCAAGCTTAAACCATGATAATGTTATAAAGTGTTATCTTTTTCTCCTAACATCATACATGATACAATTTTTGCTCCCATTTCATTGGGATTCTATGGAAAACTTCCTAGTGATATGCTCACCCAATTCTACAGCCACAAAGATGAGAGTGTCATATATGTACAACCCAAATTGAGGCTACTACAAACAAGGAAATAATTGCAGATTGGTGTATACTCATGATTTTGAGAAGGGAAATCTGGGCCTTGCGCTAATAGAAGATTCAAAATCAAGACGGACTAATGGCAAATTTCTTTCAGCTATACTATTAAAACAGATTGAGCAAGAGTTGAAAAAAAAACTCTTGAAAGGCAGACAAGCTTTTGTTTTCTCTGCCTCCTTTCCTCAGCTTTATTTTGGAAAATCCTTACACACCAATGGACACTTGATGGAAAGTCTAGCACTATGGAAAAGCAAGGTTGAGTTGTAAGATATAAAAAGCTCAACCACTAATGGAGATGTTAGTCCCAAGCAAACTCGCGTGCTAAATCCAAACCTATCAAACTAGAATGTTAAAGCCTGTTCAAGATGCCTATTGGACTCGCATTATGACAAGCGTTACAGCAGAGATCTTAAGGAGCGCTACCACCAGAGAAACAAAGAAGAGTCATTCAAGGAAGTACTTATGAACCCTTGATTATGTTTGTTTGAATTCCTAGATATGTAGATAATACTATGTTCATTCATAGGAAACAACTAAAGCATTTGGATGGCTTTATATTTCATTTATTATGTTTCATAAGAAAAAAAAGAAACATTTGTGTGCAGTTGAACATGCAAAGTATATACACCTATTTGATGGTTTGTAGAAAATGATTGCAGTAAGTACAAGATCATGTAACACAGATTGTGTTGCTAGCATTTGATGGTTTTGCAGGTTATGGAGTTCTTGTATGAGTATATTGCGTGCATGCCATGGGCTTGCCAATCCCTTTGTTATAGTGAATGGGCTATATGCCATTGGCCACAAGGCCTTATACTTGACTTTTTTTATAATTATTTTTGGGACTCCATTTCCTTGGGGAAATGCTGTCAAACTTTTTCCCACCACATGGCGTTAGATACGCACTTACCTTTAGGTAAGAATGCTGTGGCATGGTAACATGCCTTTTCTACAAACATCAATAAGGTGTTAGCATGCTTGTAAGCAAGTATTTGATGGACTTAGGACCATCATAGTAGTATAGATAAGGCAACTTCATTAGTAAATAGGATCCCTACACATAATCCTTATGGATTTAAACCATAGGATTGCTAAGGGGAAGGACATGTACCTTCACCATTAGGAATGTGCACAAGAAATCCTATAGGTAGAAGGAAGTTGCATATAGGCATGGGAGATACATTTATCATAATCTCCAATGTAGTGAAGATTTTATTATCTTCACAAGAGTCTCACAACATCATTAGGAGACTATCGGGTAACATGAGGAATACCCAAAGAGTGACTTGTTTCACTCATATACATCACGTGAGAAAGTAGTGAAGATTTTTTGCTACACTACTAAGCAAAGAAATTATATGGGATCATATAGATGGGTTTCATGAGACATCATCGATGGGTGCTTATGTGATTCGAGTGATGGTTAGGAAGGCCACATGCATGGCACTAGCTCTATGACTTAGAGCATAGATCCCTTAGTCACGAATAAATGGGGTACCCAATACATTTATATATATTGGGATCTACAGAGAGGTACTTAGACCTTGTCTAAGTACCTTTCTCTGGTACCTAGCAACAAGTTAGTTTGGAATAAGAAAGGGATGTCCATCATCACATGTTGATTAGAACCAACCTAACTAGTTCAAGGACATGGGACTCATTTGAGTCCACCAATATGATTTGAAGATATTGGACTCATTAGAGTTCACTTACATATTCCATTGTATATATGTGGAATATACATTCGGTTTAGTGTAGGTATGACACCATGAATAGGAAGAATCTTCCATTGGTATGGGACGGTGGAAACGACTTCCCTTTGAGCACTCTTCTTCTATGGCCAGGGAGAAAAGGACTTGTCATTCATGGTGGCATGTCTCACTAGACTAGAGGAGAGCTCTTAGTAGACATTTCCTTAGGATTGGGAGTTATCCTTCATACTTTAGGGAAGATTTAGTCTTCCAATATAGAATGTGATAGGTGATTTCATCCCCATTGATATCACATACTCATTTTGAGGTTCTTAGGGAGGATAATTCCATGAGTTTGATTGAATCCTATAGATCCTTGCATAGAGGATGGTTTGCAGAGATAGCTCTTTAGTATGGATACACATGTGTCTATGGTATCATGTCCTATCATTGCTGAGCATTTTAGGAGAGGGCTTTGACCCTTATAAGGAATTTATTTTCTCCACTCTTCACTACATATACCTTCATTAGTTAGGGGAGATTTGTTCTCCATCTTCATATGAATGTAGATAATGAACGATTATGCATTAGTTTATGGAAGAGAGGACTAAACAAATTTTCAAGTTTCTCTTTTAAGGAAAGGACAAAGTAGGAATTAGCTCATAGATTGAGGAGAAATCTCACTTTAGCTTAGAGGACTCACTTTAGCTCCTATTATTTGAGAGAAAATGAAGGAAAGGAAAACATGATTTCTTCATATAGTTAATACCACTGTACCACCTTAACACTAGCACCGACCATGGGGCATGGAGTAGCTAGTCTGAGAGCAGATTAAGGTATGAAGAAAGAATCCTATAATATATGCCTGTAACGCATTATGAAGAATCTCACTTGAAGAACCGAAGTGATAAGCATCCCTGGTAAGTTTCTAGCATGTTGGGAACACCTCCCAGTGGTAGTGGTGAAGGAAAATCTTCAGAAGAAAAGCAAGATATATGGGCTAGTGGAGTGCCACCTCAGTATTTTCTTGCTCAAGGAATACAGAGTATACCAGAAGTGCAACCAACTCCATTTGCAGAAAGTATGGTTGGTGGAGTAGTCGTTGATTCCGATGAAAGTTTGGTGAATTCCAGTGGTAGCTTGTTGAATTTCGGTGACAAATCCACTTCGAGTCTTGATTTCAGAGAAACTAGTGTATTGGTGGATGAAATTTTTGATGAAAAGTTCATCGCAGACACAAAATGCGAGGAATGGCAATTGAATTTAGACGTGTGTGATCGACTCAATGATATTATACTACTGAAGAACTTGCAAAGTGGCGATACGACCCAGCAACAATTAGGATCAACTTGTTCAAATCATTCCAAATTGATACTTCCTCCTGATTTAGACAACATGAGTGGCATACCCATTACCCTCTAGGGAGCAGTGTTCAAAATGAATTTTGTAGTTTTGGAATTACTTGAATCAATTTTGGATTACAACTTATTATTTGGAGGGCCCTGGTTGAAACAAGCAAAAGTGTTACAGGATTGATCTGCACATGAACTTATTTTCGAAAGCAATCATCAGAAATATGTGGTACCCTTGGATGATATGAAGCCTTGTGACCTTCATGCTCGACCTTACGTGGCCGAACCCGTGCATATGTTGGATGGAATTTCACATGATGAAGAATAAGCTTTCCTAAATGTTGACTAGGATTTGTTAGCATTGGGCACCATTGATTTATAAGCCCTTGTGGATAATTGGACTTCAATCGCTTGTATGGTATTTCCTCTTACCGAAGGAGTGGAAATAGTTATGGATCAAGTCTTGGATGCCACGAATTTGCAACAATTATTCCATCCATCTGAGGATATCTCCATGCCCCGATAGATTTATGTATCGGAAGATCAACTAATCACTTGTAATTAATCTATGGCCGATTAAGCTTAAGGCTGGGTTACCAAAAAATTTTCAAGGTGAATTACTACAGTTGCTGAATGAATTTGTTGATGTATTCATGTGGAATTATCGTGATATGAAAGGATTGGACCCTCGCATCTACCAACACCATGTGATGCTCAAACCGGATGCTCGACCAATTAAACAACCCAATTACCGAATGAATCCCAATTATGCTGCCCAAGTGAAAGCTGAATTGGATCGACTGTTGAAAGTAGGCTTCATTGTTCCCATTGAGCATGCGGAATGGACCTCTCCTATTGTCATTGTCCTAAAGAAAAACAAGCAATTACGCATTTGCGTGGATTACCGGAAGTTGAATGCAACGATGGTGCCTGATCCATTTCCACTTCCCTTTTTGGATACTATGCTAGATGATGTTGTTGGACGAGAAATGTATTCCTTTTTGGATGGTTATAGTGGCTAGAATCAGGTGCGCATGGCTGAAATGGATATTCCAAAGACTGTGTTTATTACGAATTGGGACGTATATGCTTGTACGGTGATGTGGTTCGGTCTCCACAATGCTCCAAGCACCTTTCAACGATGCATGTAGGAATTTTTTTCTCCCTACTTAACTACATTTGTGCGGGTGTATTTGGATGATTTTTTTTTATCTAGTGATGCATCGAATCACCTCTATCACCTAGGTTGTTGCTTTTCTAAGTGCCAGGAGTTTTGTTTGTGCTTAAATCCCAACAAATCGGTCTTTTCAGTTTCTTGTGCAAATTGCTCGGTCATATTATTTCATAACAAGGCATTCAAGTGGATCCTGATAAAGTGAATGCAGTGTTGAATGCAGCTGCCCCTACGACACTAAAAGAAGTTATGAGATTCCTTGGACAAATATGATGGCATGGATGACATCTTCGGTGGCTCGCTCACGTGGATATACCACTTAATCAGTTGATTACTAGTAATCCTCGACAACATTAGGGCGAAAAACGGCCCAAAAAGGGCCGTGTAAGGATTTCAATTAGTTGTGCTTAATCGGGATTAAAGTTGTCAAATCCTTTAAGAAATTCCGTGTAAGTTCATTTAAAACGTATCTTATGCAAATTTTGAAGAGAGAGAAACTCGTATCATATAATCATGAAAAGTTTGTGTGATATCTTACGCCTCGAAGTTTGTGTGATATCTTACACCTCAAAAGTTGAATTTTCCTCTTGTTCACGGACCTATATAATGTGTGCTGATGACGTTTTGCGCTTTTTTTCTCTACTTTTCATAGCAAGCCTGTTTCTCCCTTTCACGTCATTTTAGACACTTGCTGGTCATTTTTCATAGCAGACCATGGAGAACGTTAACCCAAATACTCTCCCTGAGCTTTCAAACAATCGAAATCATTGTAAAAAGTTCCATATCAACATTGCAGTTAGTCAGGAGTATGCGACGACAAGAAACGTATTTCGAAGGGCTCTTCATCCTCTTGAAGTGGATGGATTGCGAAAGGAAGGCAAGAAACATATCGACATATGGACAGATGGATCTGTTTATCCAATTGATCCACAAACTGGAAGGTACCCCCCTTTTCATAATCTTCATGATCTGATTAGATTTGTGGGAGATGGTGAGGATGGTTTACGAGGCTATTGTTCAAGGCTCTGGGATATTTCAAGGAATTATGTACAATACATAAACTATTTACAAAACACACTACACCAGAAGAATTTACATATGAGAGAGCTAGAAAACAAATTATCCACTTTATCTTCTCAGTTAGAGTCTTTTAAAAAAATGAAAGAAACTCCTATAGGTTTGAGAATGCGGTCAAAACGAGTAAAACCTTTTTTAGATTTGACCGTAAAATCTGGCCAGAAAAAGAAAAGAATGAAAATTGTTAGAGATCATGTGACAAACGTGTTAGGTTTCAATATGTCGAGCAGTTTTGAGCGCATACATTTCTGTAATGAAATTTTGAGTCAAAATGATGTTTTAAGACTATTGAAACTAAATGAAAATACATGCTTGAAACGCTTTGTTTTTCAAAAACTCATGACAGAAATGAATCTTTTACTTAGAACCATCTCAAATTCAAAATATTTGTGATAGTGTCGGAGTGAGTAGGAAAGGTTATAGAGCAATTTCAAAAGTTTGGTGTGAATTTTTAAAATTTAACAAAGTTAGAAGTTTTGGATTGCCTAGACCCCATCATGTAGGAAAGTTTCGGCTCTGCTTGAATAAGAAGATCACATCAGTATTTGGTGAATATAAACATATTCACGGTAACATGCCTTACGAAGTAGGAAAACAAAAGTTACATTTCACTTACAATGCATTTAACAACATATGGATAGATGTTATAAAACTTGAAACATACATGGTTCAGTTCTATAATATAAAAGAGCATGAATGTTCTGGTCTATTGAAATTTGTAATCAAACTTGATGAAGCTGAGCTTAAAAAACATCAAAAGATGGAGAGAATAAGCATTGCACTGATGAACAAAGCTTTGGACTATAGCCTTGGGAAATTGGATACTCCATCTCTCAAAGTACAATCAGAAATGGAGTTATGGTGGGTTGGTTGTGCTCAAGTTCCATCTGAGAGCCTTAAAACACTTAAATGGTTATTCTCACAGACAAACATTCCAAATGTTATCCAAGGGCATCATGCAGGAGAATTGTTGAATGTCAAAGACTACGGAAACTTTCAAGTTCAGTGGCATTTGAGTGGAGACCTAAAGACACTCAAATGCATGTTTGGTATAAGTGGGGGAGCAAATTCTAAATACCCTTGCTTGTACTGCATGCAAAGCCCAGGCACAAATGGATGGATTACTAGAGCTGAGGGTGAAGAGGCTCCTTCTAGACAAAATGTTATTCTTCATAACTACTCATCTTCTTCAATGATTTGGGATCCCATACTTCCAATAGCATTGACAAATGTACACATATGTACACTACATGCAGAGTTAAGAATCATTGACAAGTTGGTCCGTCTTCACTTGGATTATGCATATTCTATCAAGCCTACAACTCTTGCAGATGAATGCATAAAAAAATGTGAATGTCTTCTTTCAGAAATGGGGTTTCATGGTGGTGATGTTCATCTAAGAAAAGATCCAAAGCTTTCACAAAATATAGGTGATGTTTTACAGGATGTCTCAATGGGAGGTGCAAAAGCAAGGAGATTCTTCAGCAACCATGATGGAAAACAACTTAATGCCATGTGGAATTCATGGAAAACATTTTGTGAGGTCACGACTAATGTAAAAAGCAAACCAGAAATAACAAAAAAGAGAATGGAGGTGTGGGTCAAACTAGATAATCTTTTAAAGATCATGAGGCAGCAGTAACATCAAAAAGTTATGTGACAGATTTCAGAAAGGCGACCACAGAGCTTATAGAAACCATCATAGAGGCATGGGGTGCCAAAGACATAACATACTACTTGGTGAGCTCCAAAGATATTTTATTCAATTTATTTATTTTTAATTGAAATAATGATCTAATGAAATTCTTCTGCTTTCCAGCATATTCTTCTTGTGCATGGTGCATTCTTTGCAGAAAAAGAACCACTTGCCATGTGGAACACCCAAGGCATGGAAAAATCTCATTATCAAGCAAGGACAAGCTTCTTTAGGTGTACAAGGAAAGGAGGAGGAGTAACAAAGAGCAATGCCTTCAGAGAGCTTTTTGATTGGTTCTTTAGAAGACAATTACAAAGGACCTCATGCCAAATATAATCAGAAGGATATGGCTATCACCAGACAAATCATGTATCAATATCACAAACTGAAAAAGACCACATTTCAAACAGAGCTTTAATATTTGCAATGTCTTTTATTTCTTTGAGAAATAAAAGATGTCATGTATGTACATTTCATGATGTATTATGCTTTGAAAAGAAATATGTCTACTACCATCAGATGACTTTGACCAGAGAATCAATAACAATTACACCAAAAAAATTTGCAATGTCTTATATCACATTGGGCAATTTCTGTATATGTACATTTGTTGAGATATAGAATTTGAAAAAATCAAGTCATTCCTTGAGCCTTTTGAAAGAGCTTGGCTCTAGCAAATCACCTCTATATCTCAGGAACTCTTTTCTCCTGTATCCAGCAATGCTTTTTAAATCTGACACCCCTGCAGCCATTGCATAGCTTGAATAACAAAGAAAGTACCCTGCCCTTGAAGCATTGAGTCCAGGGGCATATCCAAAAATTCTGAATGCAGTTGCTCTTTCAAGCAGTAAAACTCTGAAAGCATTAAAGGGTATTGGAGTAAAACCCATGTATTTTGATAGAGTCCTCAAGCAGAACAATGCAAAGTCTGGCTCCTCACTATAGTGCTTGTGAATAACACAAAAAGTGGTTGGGTTCAACTTTGGAAGATAGTGGATAATAGAATGAATATCCACCTTTGCTTTTCCTTTCTCTTCTAAGGCTTTTCTTGTTCCCTTGCCCCTGCCAAGGTAATTGTCTTCATCCAATAAAGTTAACTGTGATAAAAATGAAAAACATGGTTAGATGAATTGCAAGCACACTTAAGGAAACATGTGAAGTAACTTGAAACTATTAGAAAGAAAAGCAAGAGACACGATTGATGCAAGCGATAAGGGTCTTCAGAGAAATTCAGATTGTTGTTATCGTTTGCATCGGTCGTCATCAATATCTATTTGCAAACTGCCTAGAAACATCTAATGTTTGATAAATGAGGGGAATTCCCACAAGCAAGACATGTATTATCATTGTTGCATGCAACTCCTAGACACGACCGATCCAAGCGATAAGGCCCAACGGAAAATATCTGATGGGCCTAATCGCTTACATCGGTCGTGATCCATTTCTGACACTTCGAATGGAGAACTTGGACAAATCTGATACAAGGAAGAGATTTTGCATTGGTCCCATCTCATATCCTTAACCTAAAGATCTTGAGAACATAGTTAACTGTATACCTTGACGTCATCTTCCTCAAGTCCAAACACGACCGATGCAAGCGATGAGGCCCAGCGGAAAATATCCGATGGGTCTAATCGCTTGCATCGGTCGTGATCCATTTCTGACACTTCGAATGGAGAACTTGGACAAATCTGATACAAGAAAGAGATTTTGCATTGGTCCCATCTCATATCCTTAACCTAAAGTTCTTGAGAACATAGTTAACTGTATACCTTGACGTCATCTTCCTCAAGTCCAAACACGACCGATGCAAGCGATGAGGCCCAGCGGAAAATATCCGATGGGCCTAATCGCTTGCATCGGTCGTGATCCATTTCTGACACGACCGATGCAAGCGATGAGGCCCAGCAGAAAATATCCGATGGGCCTAATCGCTTGCATCGGTCGTGATCCATTTTTGACACTTCGAATGGAGAACTTGGACAAATCTGATACAAGAAAGAGCTTTTGCATTGGTCCCATCTCATATCCTTAACCTAAAGTTCTTGAGAACATAGTTAACTGTATACCTTGACGTCATCTTCCTCAAGTCCAAACACGACCGATGCAAGCGATGAGGCCCAGCGGAAAATATCCGATGGGCCTAATCGCTTGCATCGGTCGTGATCCATTTCTGACACTTCTAATGGAGAACTTGGACAAACTGACACAAGATAGAGATTTTGCATCAAGCCCATCTCATCTCCTTTGCCTTTAAATCATGAGAATATATTCTACTACATACTTGACCTCATCTTCCTCTTCAAGTCCGAACACGACCGATGCAAGCGATAAGGCCCAACGGAGATTATCCGTTAGGTTGTATCGCTTGCATCGGTCGTGGTCATTTTCTCACTTAAAAATAGAGATCTCGGACAAAAACTTTAATTGATAGAATATATCAAACAACATACCTTGACCTCATCTTCCTCCTCAATGAGCTCTTTTGAGTCAATACAAATTGTTCCTTTGTCCTCAGCAACATCCAAGAATGAATAGCCACGTCCAAACGAGTATATTCCAAGTTGCTTCTGATGCTCATCAAACTCTTCATCAGCAAGTTTTGGCTTCTCTGAGATAGCTTTCTCAAAGCATTTTGAAAGAGCTTGTGATGAATCTTTGAATTCTTCATTAGACAAATCCAAATCAAGACGCAAAAATTCCTCTCTTCTTTCTCCTTTCTTATTGATGAATCTCTTTGCAACTTCTTCTGCCTCAGCTATAGCTGCAAGACAGTAGTCCTCCCTTAGATTGAAAAGTTCCTGAATGTAAAATAGAGGTATGAACTCTTTCCCAGAGATAAAGTAAAAAGGTAGATTTGGGAGAAGTAGGGACTTCTCAGACACTTGAACTTCTTCAGTTGGCTCCCTTATTGCAGTCTCTGCTTTAAAAGTGGCCACATCAAAATCGTTGACCTGCTCTTCTTCTGCTTGGAGATTGATCTCCTCAACAATCTCCATGACACCTTTCATAGTTTTTGAGCTAGCCTCAAGTGCCAGCTCTAAGCAAGGCTCGTCTTCATCATGAACATTTTCCTCCCTTTCAACTGAGATATGATCAAGCCATATCAAGAAAGCAATGTTTAAAGGGAGCAAGCAGCAGTCCTTTTCATGCTCTGGGCATAAATCAAGATTCCCTGGCAAAGGGGATATCCTTCTGCATTTTCTTGTGATTTTAGCCCTATCTATTGGATCCTTCCCAAAGATGTGAGGATGGACATAGGTTTTCTGAGAAATAGAAAGGATCCTCTCATTGACCAACCCCAAGAAAATCTCCCACTCATCCTTAAGAAAACTTTTCGAGTTCTCTAAGAGTTTTTCAAAATCAATTTCGGGGTTGAATATGGTCATTGCATCAGGAAAATAATCTACACTTAAACCCTCTTGAACCATGAAATCAAGAAGTTTCTCTGATGGAGAGACACTAAGGATCTCATTCATTACCTCCATCTAAGCTGCAACTTCTCTTGTATTTCTATTAGGAGAACACAACCGATGCAAGCGACCAGAGCGAGTCAACGTAGGTCAAACGGCGAAAATCGCTTGTATCGGTCGTGTCGGCGACGAAAGAAAAATACACATGTAGGTGAGAAATTCTCTGAAGGTTGAAAGTTTGAGATTGTGAAGAAATAGGTATTTATAGGCGAGGAGGGAAGAAACGGTCGAATGAGGTGGACCAATCACAGAGTGCCACGTGGCAATGTGTACGTTGCCCGATGCAACGGATAGATGATGTGGATCAATCAAATCATGCCATGTGGCAAAATACGTTGGAATTCGCAACGGGTATCTGACGTGGACCAATCGGGGCATGCCACGTGGCACAACGGTCAACTCAGTTTTGGGACCTATTTAAGCTTCCCTATTCATTTGCTTTTTTTTTTTTGTCAACACTTGCCAAGCGTGGAGGTTCCATTGCCACCAAGTTTTTTGGCTACTTCACAATTTCTATAGAGAGCGCTCTCTCCGTAAGGTAATGTGGACACGACCGATGCAAGCGATTAGGGACATCCGAGATTTTTGGATAACCCTAATCGCTTGGATCGGTCATGTTTTTTAAATAGCATCGAGTCCTTGATCATACCTTGCAAATTTTGGTTTCTTTTGTGTTGCTTGAGTATAACGCATTGTTACCTTTATTTTAACTTCTATTTATTGAAATATGATGATGAATTCAGGGACGACCGATGCAAGCGATGAGTGACATCCGGGCATTTACGGATGACTCTTATCGCTTGGATCGGTCGTGTCTCTAGTGAGACAAGTTCTCTGAAGGTTGAAAGTTTGAGTTTGTGAAGGAAGTAGCTTTCTATAGGCGAGGAGGGAAGAAACGGTCGAATGAGGTGGACCAATCATAGAGTGCCATGTGGTAAAGTGTACGTTCCCCGATGCAATGGATAGATGACGTGGATCAATCAAATCATGCCACATGGCAAAAGACGTTGGAATTCGCAACGGGTATCTGACGTGGACCAATCGGAGCATGCCACGTGGCACAATGATCAACTCAGTTTTGGGACCTATTTAAGCTTCCCTATTCATTTCCTTCATTTTTTTCTGTCAACACTTGCCAAGCGTCGAGGTTCCATTGCCACCACGTTTTTAGCCTACTTCACAATTTCTATAGAGAGCGCTCTCTACGTAAGGTAATGTGGACACGACCGATGCAAGCGATTAGGGACATCCGAGATTTTTGGATAACCCTAATCTCTTGGATCGGTCATGTTTTTTAATATCATCGAGTCCTTGATCATAGCTTGCAAATTTTGGTTTCCTTTGCTATGCTTGAGTATAACGCATTGTTACCTTTATTTTAACTACTATTTATTAAAATATGATGATGAATTCAGGGACGACCGATGCAAGCGATGAGGGACGTCCGGGCATTTACGGATAACTCTTATCGCTTGGATCGGTCGTGTCTCTTACAGTGGAACCAATCATTGATTATAGTTTTCCAATTATCTTTTTCTTAGTGGTAATTGAGTATTTTGCATTGTAAGATATATTTTATTGATATTTCATGATAAATTTAAAGACGACCGATGCAAGCGATCAGGGACATACGAGCATTTCCGGATGACTGCTATCGCTTGCATCGGTCGTGCCTCTGATAGTGGAAAGAGTCATTCATTATAGTTTTCCAATTATCGTTTTCTTAGTGATAATTGAGTATTTTGAATTGTAAGATATATTTCATTGATATTTGATGATAAATTTGAAGATGACCGATGCAAGCGATTAGGGACATCCGGGCATTTCCAGATGACTGCTATCGCTTGCATCGGTCGTGCCTCTGATAGTGGAAAGAGTCATTGATTATAGTTTTCCAATTATCTTTATCTTAGTGATAATTGAGTATTTTGCATTGTAAGATATTATTTATTGATATTTGATGATTAATTTAAAGACGACCGATGCAAGTGATCAGGGACATCCGGGCATTTCCGGATGACTGTTATCGCTTGCATCGGTCGTGCCTCTGATAGTGGAAAGAGTCATTGATCATAGCTTTTTGAGAGTAAGTTTTGACAGTGGAATATTCCACTTTTCCTAATTCCTTGCCTAAAGATTGATTTTTTGCAGAGTATGGCTAGAACCAAAAAGACAGCAAGGAAGTTGT
Organism: Ceratopteris richardii; assembly: GCA_020310875.1. Taxonomy (NCBI): domain Eukaryota; kingdom Viridiplantae; phylum Streptophyta; class Polypodiopsida; order Polypodiales; family Pteridaceae; genus Ceratopteris; species Ceratopteris richardii. The sequence goes on from CM035438.1 coordinate 28,131,555, forward strand.
ACCCTGAGGGTCAGGACAAGAATGCCCAAGGGGAAAATGTCCAGGAGCAAAATTCCCAGAAGGTTCAAGCCAATGTGCCAGACAAGCCTTCAAAAAAAAGGGTCAACTACCATGTTAAGTCTTTGAGGGAAATTAGAAGAGCCCAAAAGTCTGTGGGATTGTTGATCCCAAGACTTCCATTTATGAGAGTTGTCAAGCAGATCTCAGCCAACCTCTGTTCTTTGATGAAGACCTCATCCTTTGTCAATGTGAGGTGGCAAACTCAAGCACTGTTATGCCTGCAAGAAGCTGCAGAGGACTTTGCTATTGATTTCATGAATGATGCCTACTTATGTGCTGCTCATTCTCATAGGGTAACACTAATGGCGAAGGATTATGTTATTGTTTCAAGAATAAGATATAAGTTTGATAAAGCTCTGGTTCCTATTGATCACCACGATAAAAAATTCTTCGATATTTTAAATATACCTCCAGCTCAAGCACCTAAAACAACAGTTGTCATTGAAGAGATCAACGCTCAAGTCACTCATGATCATGAGACTAGAACTGCAGCAAATAGTGAGGAGGAGAGGAAAAAGCAGGGATTATTTACAGAGGAAAGTGCCATCTTAACCCAGATTCAAAAGTTACAGAAAGCAAATAAAGAGCTCCTCAAGAAAGGAGATGGGCAGGTTATAGTTAATGTTGCAATGCCATGGCAAAGTGAATTGTTTCTTGACATTAGACCTGAAGATAACAAAATGTTGAGGGAGCTTCATCTTGAAATATCAGATAGTGTGGTCAACATTTCACTCAGGTATATCTAGAGGCCTTAAAATGCTTTTGTTTTGCATAATTTTCTAGTTCCTTAACTGCATTTTTATTTCTTGATTTGTAGGGTTCTTCTTCAACAATGTGAGGAAGCGGTTCAAAGAAAAGTATTTATTTTAGATCCTCTGGTGACACAATGTTTTTTGCATAAACATGGAGATGCCAAGTCCTTTCTACGGGGTTTTACAGAAGAAGTAGAATGTGTAATTTACCCATATATTGAAAAGTAAGTATTCATCTTCATTTTGGAAACATATTTGTTTCATTTAAGAAAGTATATTTACATGCAACTCATTGACAGGGGCCATTGGAGTTTGATTATTGTGGACTTCAATGCATATCAAGCTCTTTTCCTCAATTCTCTTCCATCACAACATGGGAATTGCAAAGTGTAAGTTACTATATATTTTGTTGTTCTCTATTTTAAAGCCATGCCCCGTTTTGATTTTCACTTTACAATGCAGTGCTGCAAAGCTTCTCAAGATGCATATTGATCAGAATTTTCTAGGAATAGCTAAAATGAATGAACAAAAGCAATTTGGATACAGCCAAATTCATGTGCCATTGCAGAGAGACTCAACATCATGTGGTTGGAGAGTGATTGCAAATGCTGTAAGATTCTTGGAAAGAAGGTTCCACAAACCTGAATTGAATTTATCAGACTACCCGGAAGCATGGATCATCTTGATCAGAGAGAGAGCAATAAATAGTATCATGAAACATGCAATCTGCCCATATGATCCAGACTCACCTCCACCCCCTCCACCTGATAAAAAACAGTCTGAAGATAAAAAGAAAGGGCTTCCTCTTCACTCACCACTAAAGCATGGGAACAACATAAAGAGTCAAGCTGAAAGCTCCAAAAAGGGACAGAAGCAACAGAGAAAGCAAGGCTCTAAAAAGGATAGAAAGGGTTAAATCAATTTTTGAGTCTTAGATTGAAATCAATTGTAAAGCCAACCGAGGTTGGAAGATTTATTTTTTAACAAATTGTATGTAGTTATGCCAATCTTCATCTGGAAGATGGTCACAGTTGTATTGAACCTCTTGAGAGTTTGACAAAAGTTCATTGGATGGTCCAATTAAGTTTATTAATGTCACAATTATGAATGCATTGTGGGTTTTTTACTTCATTCTTGTTGGAAAGTGTTTAAATTCGAGAAGTTACAGAAGGACATAAAGAATTAAGAGGACACGACCGATACAAGCGATACGGGGAATCGGAGAATCTTGGATTGCCCCTATCGCTTGCATCGGTCGTATTATCCATTTCATCGCTGTTGCTAGTTTTTATACTCGTGAGTCAAATCTTTACGCAAGGTCACTTCTTGAAGTCTCCCGCGGTAGTTTGCTAACACGACCGATGTAAGCGAAAAGGGCCATCCGACAATTTCATATTGCACTAGTCGCTTGCATCGGTCATCTTCACTTATCTCGTCTCCTCTGCTTTATGCCTTGAGACATGCTCTTCTAATATTGAAATACCAAACCTTGGATTGGAATTTGCACCAAGTTCTCCACTCTCTCTTATATTACTTGGTAGTTTGCATTTGTACCATGATAATTTCTCTCGCGGTAGTTTGCTAACACGACCGATGTAAGCGATAAGGGCCATCCGACAATTTCAGATTGCCCTAGTCGCTTGCATCGGTCGTCTTCACTTATCTCGTCTCCTCTGCTTTATGCCTTAAGACATGCTCTTCTAATATTGAAATACCAAACCTTGGATTGGAATTTGCACCAAGTTCTCCACACTCTCTTATATTACTTGGTAGTTTGCGTTTGTACCATGATAATTTCTCTCGCGGTAGTTTGCTAACACGACCGATGTAAGCGATAAGGGCCATCCGACAATTTCAGATTGCACTAGTCGCTTGCATCGGTCGTCTTCACTTATCTCGTCTCCTCTGCTTTATGCCTTAAGACATGCTCTTCTAATATTGAAATACCAAACCTTGGATTGGAATTTGCACCAAGTTCTCCACACTCTCTTATATTACTTGTTATGTGTACCATGATAATTTCTCTTGCATTACTTGAGGACAAAAAAGTTGGATAGAATCAAATTATTTAGCTGAGACTAGTGTGCACCTTTGATAGACTATAATTATTAAATTGAAATTAGATATTCAATTCTAGATCTCTTCTTCATCTAGAATTAACTTATGCAAGTTCCTGTATAATTATTTCTTAGTCATCAATTCACTCCTGCAAAAAAAATTCAATGGAAATATGAAATTAAGGACCTAAAAAATATCTAAGACATTTAAAATTAATAATTTAACACACATTGTTTGTAACCATCCTGCCAAGAAAATTCAATGGAAGTATCAATAGAAGCTTCTATTAGATGAAGATACATTATGTAAGAATGTCAGGGTTAACTTGTTACAATCTTAAAGGTTGGAACTTAATCACCCTTGGTGGCAGGCAGCTTATGCAAGATAATGATTTCTCTGATCTAATGTTAACTATTGCATCATCAATTGAGAATCTACACTGAGATGATACCTCATCAAGGTATTCTAGAAGCTCCCTTACATTTCTGAGATTCCAATTTGCAGTGACAATTATTTTCCTTGATTGAAAATCTGGATGAATCAATACTTCTAACTCAAATTCTGGACAGCTCTCCTCTGAGTCCAAGGCTATCCAAAGTCCAAGCTTTTTTTTCCACCTTCTATAGTCATATCCTAGAACCAGAGATTGTCGACATATCTGATATGAGATTGAAAGAGAATTGGGACTAACTTTACATAAAATAATGTCACCTAGCTTTTGAACTTCTTTGCTATCCCATTCCCTACCTAAAACATCATCAATCTCTGAAATAGGGACTCTCCTATTCAACCACATTGTTTTTGTTTTCTGTAATAACATGTTTTTAAAGCATGCTACAAAGACATGAATAGGCAAAAACCAACCATTGAATCTTTATCCTTCTCGAAATTCGGCCTGCTGACATTGCCTTCTGGATGTCAAATTTAATTTTACAGAGAAAACTTGAAACTGTTGAATGATCAGGAGCATCCCAATCTAATGAAGAGATGCAAGGACTAGGTACGTGTACAAGAATTCCATAAGAACTCCTCCCTGACGGCACTTGATAATCTGCATAATGGACAAATAACTCTATGCTACTGAAGAATTGAACAGATTTCTCTGCATACATGAGTTCTGCATATTCCTTATGAAGAACTCTGAATGTTCCTGTTAAACATTCAACAGGTTGCCATTCCACAATATTGGAAGGAAAGATATCTGCAGTACAAAAACATATGTTTCATTATACAAAATCAACTGGAATGATAGAAGAGCATTGTCAAACTTCACTTACAGTACGAAGGGAATTGCAGATGATTTTCTAGAACAAGATCCTTAGCGGTGTACACATGCTGTACTCGTGCAAACCAACCGCATCTCTTCAATTTGAAACTGAGAATACGTCCCTTCCAATGGTTTCTTGTGTTGTCTCTTTTGGCACGCTTGACTTTATGGGCACCTCTACAGCTAGGAAGCATAGTAACCCAGTCATTTACTTTCACGGAAAGAGGTTTCCACAAAGAATCCTCTCTTCTGTTGTAAACCTCACATGAACTAACGCGATTGGAAGGACGACGAGAAGAAGAAGCCCTTTGAACTTAGGAGAAGAAGAACGTTCAAAGCGAGAAACCGACGTTCACAAATTTTGGCAGTATTTATAGAAAAAAAGGCTTTGTACACGTGGAAACTTTTGATTTGATGTTAACCCTGTCGTTGAATGATCATGACATTTTGTGAACCCAAAAATATTTCGTATCTTCAAAAATCAATTCCTTCTTGGAAATTCGAGAATATGCTTTGTGTAGTGTGCAAAAGTATCTTTTTTTGCATCAAACCAAAAAATTGTACACTGAATACGAGACTCTTCATCACTTTAGCGGCGCTTTGAAAGAAAATTGTATTAAAAAAAGAAATTCTCCATACGGTTAAAAGAGACAGCAATGTTATATTCTTGTACACGTGGAAAGACGCTATTTGTCAGTTTCCTTAATCTCTCATTAGCAAACAGCCCCTTTTCGGCCGTTTTTCGCCCTAATGATTTGCATGGAATGAGGAATGGAAACTTGGATTTGATCGTCTGAGAATGCTCTTTACATAGGCTCCTATTCTACAAGCACTGAACTGGCAACTCCCGTTGTGGAGGTGATCGCAATCCGGGTGGATCGGGTCCGGTCGTGGCACACACAGGGTGTATGAAGCTAATGAATGTTGGAAGCTTTAAGGACATGAAAGTGAAATTAATGTTGAGTATGGAGAAGAGAGAGATGTTGAAATGATTATGGGAATAGGAATGTAGGAGTGCAAGTTAGATTTATGAACATGAATGATAAGAATGAAAGAGAACCACACATACGAATGACATTTGGAAGGAAGAATGGTCCATTGAAGGAGCTTCTTAAACACTTCCTAACTCCAATCCATATGCATAGTCTTCTTTGGATGATATGTATGCATGACGAGAATAGATGGAACCCTTACACATAAACCAGTTTCGAAAGGAAGAATGGTCCAATATTGGAGCTTCTTATACACTTTCAGAAACTAATCAATATGTATGGGTATGTATGGAATATATGCATGCAAGTGAATTATGATGATAGAGTTTACTCACAAGCTCAAAGAAACATCCTCACTGGTTCAACGCAATACTGCGGAGCCTTCTCACACATAGAAGAAATAGAAGACATGTAAAAATACTTAAGAGACTGAGAGAGGAGACAAGAGACAAGTGACAAGTGACATGAATTAAAAGGATTTGAATTAAGTTACATGTAAAATATCGTCGTGGTACGTCATGCTAAGCAGTCTACTGATCAAAGGTGGTTCCGACCCTCAAACCATGACAGTTCAACCGAATGTCACACGTAAGAAGGTGAGTTCCACTCCAGTGACCCTATGTCTGTCTAGGCTCGTAACGTCTAACTAAAGAAGTCTAAGACTCATTAAAATCAGCTCTAACTCACTCACACGCTCCACCGAGGGTGAGTCGAGATAGAGATGCTGGTTTCAAGAGCCTATCCTAGATAGGAGTTCTAACTTAAATTTGAAACTAGGTTCTATACTCATACTAGCTCACCTTGGATCCTCACTCGCTCAACCGAGGGTGATCGTCTCAAGGAAACCGTAAGCTAGCATGAGCCCTATGGATGCCTAACAATGATGCTCTAGGAGTTTGGAGGGGGGTTTATATAGTTTTTTGAATGAATTTGGGCCCTTGGATCTAGAGAAATCAACTCTCAACTCTAGGATCACTACTTTTGATTACAACCATTTGATTAATCAAATCAATGGCTTGGAATTGTTCTTTCTATCAAATCTAGTGTAAAGGAGTGAAATTTAGGCGCCCTCATTCTCCACCATTGGATCTGGGGATGATCTGGACCGTCGGATCAGTGCTGACATCAATTCGGATAAGATAAGCCACTATTTTTGGAGAAATGCTGCATTATTGATCTTTGATTGTAAAAAAGGTCTTCTTTTATGGAAAAAATTCGTGGATCCTCCTTCCTTTATGCTTTAGTGCATCTCCACCCTTGAATATGAGCTCATCTTGACCGTACAGCATGGTTCAATCATATTTTGACATGTGGCAGACATTCAAGCCTTCAATTTTCTTAAACTAGAAAACTGCGGTGATCCTGAAAACTGGACTTTGTACTCTTTGACCCTCCAAATAGGCTTTGATGAAGATGAAACATTGTAGGACTATGTTTTCAAAGATCTCCTTCAGGAATATGCAGAAAAAACTCCCATCTGAATCTAACTTGTACAAGTTTGACTACATTTGGAAGCTTGCAAGGTGGCATTAAGGTGTCTAGGAAGCTCGGATAGCCTTGAAACTTTATACAAATATGTAGCCACATATGGTCTTTATACATGCCAAACCATATGGCTAACATAATTTTCTATACAAGAATTTGTAGGGTCAAACTAGAAAAAATACATTTTTACAAAATGAACATAGCATCTCAATGTGCTACCAAATCCATTTTCTGCTGAAATTTGGGCTATAGACTGCCTTTGACAATCTTTACAAGTATATGGATTTTCATCTAATTTGGTGACAATGAAATTTTTGCCCTAATTTCCCAACTTTGACCAGCTTTGACCAACTTTGACCGCTACCATGGACTTTCTTGATTTCTTTGAAACTTTGTATGTGACCTTCCTTTGACATCCTTGATGTATCCTGGACTTCTCGGGGAATTCTGGCTACCTTCACCAAATATGTTTTTTTTGTAGGCCTTCACAAGTGAGAGAGGAGAGAAAATCTCGACGACATTCGCCCCCACTAAACCTGCGATTCCTCCGGAAGCGCCACTCTAGCATCTGTGAAAAACAAAATGTTCCAGGCATCAAATTCTTTTATAGGCAACATAAGAAACATGGAAGGAAAATTGATTATATGCATGAATAAGTAGGTAACGTGACATGAAGCAAAATTTGCATGAAAGAAATAATTGAAACAGGAAACATGAATATGCATGAACAAATAGGCAACATATATGCAAATGAACAAGCAACATTGGCAACAAGAAAGAAAAAAAACAAGCATCAATATGAAGTGGAAGTGGTTGTATTGAGTCGTTTTAAGCATCAGTTCCTCTCATCTTGAAGAAAATTTTGTACCTTTTTCATAAAGCAATCTACCTTAAATATGATTATAAACAAAGATTTAGGATTTTCAAGAGACATCTTTCATCTTTAGCTTATTTTAGATCAACTCCTTTCCTACATAAAGATGAATATGCTCTTTCTCTAATAACATGCAAGGAAATCTAACTAAACTCCACTAATGCATAAATCTGCTTATATAGCCCATGATTTATTCTACTATGCCTCTTTATCCTCCTTTGGCTTGCTCTTTTTTTTTTTTCCGATGATGATGATGATGATTTGGCAACTTTATGGTTACGATCACTTTTTTTGGGGTGGAAGAAAGTGTAAACTTCTTGGTAACATGTAGCTTTTTTTTTTTTTTTTTTTTTTTTTTTTTTGACGAGGAAAAGTTAAACCCCGATACAAGGTACAACCATTTTTGATGACGGAGAACAGTCGTTTAAACTCCGATACAAGTGCTGTGAGATGGAGTAAGGATGTAGAAACATGCAATAGCAGGAGCTAGGATTTCAACAATTATGCTTTCGATACTGGATACATATGCATGTTTATATATGAAAGTCATGTCACCAAAATAAACCTCCAAATCTACATGCCCTATCTTTCCACAATCCTAGATTATAATCAATTTCTTAGTAGATAAGTTACTACTTAAGATACAATTTTACACAAGTCGAGAAATCATCATTTGCCTTTTTTGACTCAAGTGATGTGGATATGCAATGCAATGCAAAGACTGAAAAAAAACCATGCATGAAACAAGCATGGAAAAAAAATAGAATGAACTTGAAAAAAAACAAAGCAACATGAACTTGAAAATTAATGATATATATATATATATTTTTCTTTTTATAACATGGATACTCCTGTTTATGAATCGGCCTCATTGTTGTCATCTTCTTCAATGTCCTCATCCAAAATGTACTCGTCATTATCACGCTTCTTGAATAACTTTATCCTTTTACCTGCAATCAAAGTTTTTAGTGCAACACCATTTAATTCACAAAGAGCATACGTACCATTGTTGTTGACTTTTGATACTATGTATGGCCCAAACCACCGTTGAGTGAGCTTTTTGTGTGCATCATATTGAGAGTCAAATGTACTATCATAAATGAGCACCCAATCTCCTACTTCAATTGGCTTAGGACGCAATCGATGAGTTTTATCAAAATAATGCTTGTTCTTCACTCTAGATTCTCTTAATTTTTCAACAGCATCATCAAGTCTTAATTTACCTTGTTCTAACTGTTTAATACGCAAACTCAAAAAATCATCAGTAGACATGTTTTCAGACCAAGGAAAATTTGACCATGCAGAAATATGAGACTGAATTGGAAACAATGGTTTTTGACAGTACATGAGTTCAGCAGGCATATATCCAGTAGTACGTGTGCATGTCATTCTATCTGCCCAAAGTGCAAAAGGTAAGAATTTAGGCCATTGTTTGATGTCACCATTACATGCTTTAGATATGGCTTTCACAATAGGTGGATGCCCTCTCTCTATTTTACCATTGGCCTCTGGGTTATATGCAGTAGTGAGAGACAAACGAATACCGTGACGCTCAAAGAACTCTTTAGCTTCTCTCGCATTTAACTCTCCACGATCGGCAACTACTTTCTCTATGTACCCAAAGCGACTTATGACATCTTCAAGCAAGAATTTGCAAACATTGTAAGTGGTCTTAGATCGTAATGCACGTCCCTCTACATGATTAGTTAAATCTTCTCTTGCAAGTACAATGTAACGCATTTTGTCAATACCTTTAGGCATAGTTACAAGATCTACTACCCACTTGTAGTGAATACAAGGTGGATAAGTAGGATGCAACGGATCTCTATGTTTGACTGATGAATGAAGTTGACAAGTAGAACATGTAGAAACATAGCTACTAATGTCAACATACATCTTAAGCCAATAATAGGTACTTCTAATTTTTTCATATGTTCCAAAAAATCCTTTATGACCGGCCCATAATGTCTCATGCATTTCCTTCATTACTTGCAATTGAAGACCTCTTTTTCCTAGGACTCGTTGTGGATTCTTAACCTTACCCTTAGCATGTCTCCAAAGATAACCATTACATAGGAAAAAGTTATAAGCTCGTTTCCTAATGTTACGGAATCTATTCGTAGTCCAGCTAGGTAATGGTTGTAGTGTACTGAGATACTTTCCTATGTCTCTCCATTCATCTTTGTACTCAGGCTCATGAAATTTCTCATACTCATATATATGTGGAACATATTCAACTAAATTCACATTCTTTATTAGATCACTTTCAAGATCATCATCAAATCTAGCTCTCGATAACATATCAGCAACTGAGTTTGACTTACCTGAAATATGAACTAACTCAGGATTTATGAACTTAATATATGAGATCCATCTAAGCATGGCTATATCAGGAGATGAACAATTGGTTATCATTCCAATGAGAGGCAAACAATCAGTCTCAACTTTGACATTTGCACCAATGAAATATTCTTTGTCTATTTTCAAAGCTGTTACCATACCCCATAGTTCTCGTTTGATCTGTGGATATTTTCGTTGTGTTTCATGTAGAATTTTGGCACCAAACCTAATTGCATATCTATTCCCTTCACTATCGTCTTGACTTATGACCCAACCTATACCAATAGGACTAGTATCAACAGTCAATATAATAGGTTTGTTAGCAGAATAGTCTACACGCTTAAGGATGGGAGCTTCAAGCAATAATTTCTTCAATTTACGCATAGCTTGAGTGTGTTTGTCAGTCCAAATAAATTTTCGTTTCTTCCTCAACAAGTCATAAAGACAATCAGCAACATGAGCAAAGTGTGGGATCCAAATAACATAAAAGATACAAGCACCAAGAAATCTACGTACCTCACTCACGTTGTTACATGTTTCAGAAATCTTGCTAATGGCATCAACTTTTTGTGGGTATGGCTTTCGACCATAATGGCCACATAAATGTCCAACAATAAGTACCTCGTTGACACCAAAAACAGATTTCTCTATGGAAAATGTGAGACCTACCTCTTCAAATCATTGAAATATTCTTTCACAATCAGAGATATGGTCAAGAACAAATTTACGACATCCAGATGAATCTAAAGTAATGTCCTTTACACGTTCCTCACTCCCTTTAATTGGAATATCATCAATGAATGGCATAGTTATATGAGGGATAAAGTCATGTAAGACCATATTCATAGCACTCATCATATGAGCCACAGAATTAGTCGCTCCTTGAGGTAAAGTACACATTCGCACTAAGCCTAAAGGAGTTTTCATTGTGGTTATGTCACGACTATCAATTGCTAATTGGAATTGGTCATATCCAGAATATAGATCACCCATTGAATAGATAGAATGTCCTAAAAATGATTCAACAAACTCATCTACAATGGGTCCTGTTCCTACATTCCTTATGGTGACTTTATTGACGGGTTGGAGATCTTGAATAAAACGTAGTTTCCCATTCTTTTTAGGCACAGTGAACCATCTGTTTGAGTAAGGTGCAAAAGATGGCTCTAAAATTCTCATGTTTATCTTCTCCTTAAGTAGTTTCATTAGCTCAGGTAAGTGAGCCTTTGGAATAGGTATAGGACGAAGATTCCATGGAATATGTGGAATAGTAAAGATTATCATGGGTGCAACTAGCTTAGGATCTACACAACCAATCTCATGAGGATACATAGTAAAGGCTTTTCCATGGCTCTGTATAACTCTCTCAAATTTATCTCTCTCTGCTGGCAAAAGAAAGTCATCATCCCTACCAATTTTCACCTGTTTGATTGTCTCATCCGTGAATGTATGTCCTATGTTTTTCTTATCCCGAAGAATTGGATCATTTTTCACATCAATAATTTTTTCATTACTTCCTTGAGGTAATGGTTGAGCTATGGGTTTGATTTTTTTGTCTGCAGTTTTGTACTTTGTTTCAACTAAGGCATCATGTGTTTGGTTAAATTTCGAGCACTTGTCAATATTGAGAGCATACTCTTGGATTAGAGCATACTCATCAAGGGAAGAAATAAGAATAATATGGGAATTAGAATTTTGTTGAAGACATAACTCTAACTCCTCAAGAGTAGAGAAACAATGAGATGTCTCAATCACATGCTCAATGTTCTCATCATGTTCCATGATTTTGTTGTTTTTATAATTTTTTTGGGTTTTTTGGATAAAAGGCTTGGACAATTGACTCTTATGAAGAAAATCTAATCTAGAATGTGGAAAACAAAGTGACAAACTATTGTACATGTTGGTTGGATGCGAGATGTCAAACCAATATCCACTGTTGTCCCGCTCAACAATGGATTCTATCCGAAATTTTGATCATATGTAGCTCCAAACATGAATCGAGGTGCACAATCACTACAAGCATGCTCATGACCCTGAGTAACAATAGGTTTCTTTCTAATTGACAATCGATTCCTAGGATGATTCACTCCTACTGTCATGACTTGAAGTGATTGCATTCCATCCTTAGACTTAAATCTAGCATAGGTAGACCCATCATCCATGGCTTTAGTTTCCATACGACTCTCACAAATAAAGGGTTGACCTAAGAGAACTTCATAGGAGCAATTATCTTGAATAAAAAAGTGAAACTCTTCTGTGATTCCTCCTATGGATATGGGCACACTAGCACAAGCTCCATACAGGGTACCTACACCATTATCTGCAGTTCTCATACGCCATCCACAATCTTTATCTATGGGCCATCGAAACTTATCATAGACTTCTCTTGAAATCACATTGATTTCAGAGCCGGAATCTACTAATGCATTTACAGTGATAGTGTTCTTATCATTTCCTATTTTAACATGCATCTCTGATGTACCTCTAGACCAAAATGTTCTTTTAAAGTGGCTTTCAGGATTGTTTTCATGATTTTCATGGTTAGGTTGAATAGGTCCTAAGAAATTTTTATTAACATTTACTTCATCATCATCAAAGTCCTCTTCATCAGATTCATCAAAGTTTAAGGCTTCATTCATAGCTTGATCTTGATCTAGAGAATCTTGCATCTCAGTATCTAGATTAAGTGGAAACCTCTTCCTTTTAATTAGCCCGATAAAGTTATCTTTAAAAACAGGCTTTGCAATAGAGAAAACTTGTTCTAAAGACATAGTCACTTGACTCTTAAGCAAAATGTCATCTAAAATCTCCATAGGATCTATTTTTCTCTCAATTTCTGAAATCAAGATGGCTTTAGGTTTTCTCTTTGGTTTCTTTTGTTTTTGCTCAGGGTCTTGTTTTTGTTCATGTTCTCGTGTTTGGTCTTCAGTTTGTTTTGATTGTTCTTGTTTATGCAAAGGCTTTGGTTCTGTTTTTCTTTGCTTTGTCTTCTTCCCTTTTTGTTTCTCCTCTTGTTTTTGTTCATTGGGTTGTGCTTCTTGTTTTTTATCTTTGGATTGTGATGTTTCTCCCTGCTCTATGATTGTTTCTATTCCCTCTGAGGTTTGTTTTCGTGTTACTCTTCTTTCACTAGGCTCAGCTTCATCTCTTTTTCGTTTTTCTTCTACATTGGATATGTGAGAAATAAGAGATTGATCTTCTATTGGTGACTCCCAAGCCGTTATTCTCCTAATCTCATCCCGTGCTCTTACTAAAGCCTCTATAGAAAAATCACCTTCCTTTGTGGGTTTACTTGATTCTACTTGTTGTTCATCAAGAGCTTCTAGTTTCACTCTAGTTCCTACGTCCATTATGGTTATATTTTCATAATGTTTTTTCATTCCTCCCTTACCATAATTTCCTTGCAAAGGTAGCCTAGATCGATAGTCACAGATTTTCTTGTCTATGTCTATTACTAGTCGTTGCTCCTTAGCAGCCTTCAATAATTCACAATCTCTCAAAAAGTGCTCTAACGAATCACACCAAGGACACCTACGAGGGCCACGCACAAAACCATTTTGATTTTGAGGATTTTGATTAACTTGTGGTGGGAAATTTTGAAATTGAGGATTTTGTTGATAAGGTATTGCTTGAACAGGATAATTAGGATTTTGATAAGGCAATTGATGTATTTGAGGAGCTTGGGGAGCAACATGTGGTACTTGAGGTGCAAGAGGAGCTTCCATATTATACAGTTGATGATTTTGAAAATTTTGATTTTGAGGATTTTGAAAAGCTATTTGTGAAGCTTGAGGATACATGTTTTGATACATTTGAGGATTTTGCACATGAGGATGAGGATTTTGCATTGAAGGATTATGCATTGGAGGAACTTGATATGCTTGAGTAGGAGCTACTTGTGGATTTTGATTGGTAGCTATAACATGTTGATTAGGCTCTTGAAAAGTCATTGGGTTCATTTGATTTTGGAAAGTTTTGGTGTAATTAGATTGTAAAGCATCTATAGACTTGGCCAAATTGGATTGTGTAGCAATAAGACTTTCCATTTGCTTAGTGAGAATATCCACTTGAGATTGTTCAACTACACTTTTATTTGGCTCTACTTTAAAACCTTGAGTAGGCTCCATCATTTGAGGAATAGGAGTAGAGTCAAAAAGCATAGCATGGGATTGTTCTCTAAATTGCTCCTTAATTTGTGGAAGGCTAGCTTGAGGAAGACTAGTTTGCTCATAAAGCATGGATTGTCTTTGATGTCTATGGGCTACAGCCTCTACTACTTTACACACTTTTTGCCAATTGTCAGTAAGACCATAGCGCTTATCTGGTTCTTCTAATCGCCGTTCAACTTCCCTACGAGTTTCAGGATGAAAAAGCTTAAGAAAATTGATCACAAGATCAGGTTCCAAAGTTATCTTATCCTCATTAGGAAGTTGTTCATAGCGTCTAATATACTCATTTTGTAAGTGAGTAATAGAGCTACTAGGCTTTGGAGAATTGACCCATCGTAAGAATCCATCTCGATTATGTTGGCTATAATCTTCAAGATAGAATTCTTTGAGCATCTCCTTTCTAAAATCACTCCAAGGAAGACTATCATATTGAGTGACACGGTTTATGATAGAGCTATCAACAATTCGTTCAAAGAATGATATCAAAAGATCTTCGGGAAGACCAAAAATCATAGATTGCTCTTCAAACAAATCTAAGTAGCTTGTGATGTTGATGCCATTGAATTTTCCCTTCTCTCTCAACATAGAAGAGACTATTCTTTGGCCTTGTTTCTCAACAATAAGGGATTTGAATCCTTCCTCCATCTTATGTGAATAAGCAAGTGATGCACGATGCTCTAGATCTCTCACAAATGCGTTTACTTCACGACGAAGATGTGCACGATACTGTGAGAAATCCAGTGCAACACTCAAGACTGATGATGATGATATGATGAGGATGAAAAATATGAAACAAAGGATATGGATCACAACCTCCCAACAAGATCAGAAGCAAATGCCACGAAGCGTTTCACGTCGGGTTCAAATGTGGAGGTGATCGCAATCCGGGTGGATCGGGTCCGGTCGTGGCACACACAGGGTGTATGAAGCTAATGAATGTTGGAAGCTTTAAGGACATGAAAGTGAAATTAATGTTGAGTATGGAGAAGAGAGAGATGTTGAAATGATTATGGGAACAGGAATGTAGGAGTGCAAGTTAGATTTATGAACATGAATGATAAGAATGAAAGAGAACCACACATACGAATGAAATTTGGAAGGAAGAATGGTCCATTGAAGGAGCTTCTTAAACACTTCCTAACTCCAATCCATATGCATAGTCTTCTTTGGATGATATGTATGCATGACGAGAATAGATGGAACCCTTACACATAAACCAGTTTCGAAAGGAAGAATGGTCCAATATTGGAGCTTCTTATACACTTTCAGAAACTAATCAATATGTATGGGTATGTATGGATTATATGCATGCAAGTGAATTATGATGATAGAGTTTACTCACAAGCTCAAAGAAACATCCTCACTGGTTCAACGCAATACTGCGGAGCCTTCTCACACATAGAAGAAATAGAAGACATGTAAAAATACTTAAGAGACTGAGAGAGGAGACAAGAGACAAGTGACAAGTGACATGAATTAAAAGGATTTGAATTAAGTTACATGTAAAATATCGTCGTGGTACGTCATGCTAAGCAGTCTACTGATCAAAGGTGGTTCCGACCCTCAAACCATGACAGCTCAACCGAATGTCACACGTAAGAAGGTGAGTTCCACTCCAGTGACCCTATGTCTGTCTAGGCTCGTAACGTCTAACTAAAGAAGTCTAAGACTCATTAAAATCAGCTCTAACTCACTCACACGCTCCACCGAGGGTGAGTCGAGATAGAGATGCTGGTTTCAAGAGCCTATCCTAGATAGGAGTTCTAACTTAAATTTGAAACTAGGTTCTATACTCATACTAGCTCACCTTGGATCCTCACTCGCTCAACCAAGGGTGATCGTCTCAAGGAAACCGTAAGCTAGCATGAGCCCTATGGATGCCTAACAATGATGCTCTAGGAGTTTGGAGGGGGGTTTATATAGTTTTTTGAATGAATTTGGGCCCTTGGATCTAGAGAAATCAACTCTCAACTCTAGGATCACTACTTTTGATTACAACCATTTGATTAATCAAATCAATGGCTTGGAATTGTTCTTTCTATCAAATCTAGTGTAAAGGAGTGAAATTTAGGCGCCCTCATTCTCCACCATTGGATCTGGGGATGATCTGGACCGTCGGATCAGTGCTGACATCAATTCGGATAAGATAAGCCACTATTTTTGGAGAAATGCTGCATTATTGATCTTTGATTGTAAAAAAGGTCTTCTTTTATGGAAAAAATTCGTGGATCCTCCTTCCTTTATGCTTTAGTGCATCTCCACCCTTGAATATGAGCTCATCTTGACCGTACAGCATGGTTCAATCATATTTTGACATGTGGCAGACATTCAAGCCTTCAATTTTCTTAAACTAGAAAACTGCGGTGATCCTGAAAACTGGACTTTGTACTCTTTGACCCTCCAAATAGGCTTTGATGAAGATGAAACATTGTAGGACTATGTTTCCAAAGATCTCCTTCAGGAATATGCAGAAAAAACTCCCATCTGAATCTAACTTGTACAAGTTTGACTACATTTGGAAGCTTGCAAGGTGGCATTAAGGTGTCTAGGAAGCTCGGATAGCCTTGAAACTTTATACAAATATGTAGCCACATATGGTCTTTATACATGCCAAACCATATGGCTAACATAATTTTCTATACAAGAATTTGTAGGGTCAAACTAGAAAAAATACATTTTTACAAAATGAACATAGCATCTCAATGTGCTACCAAATCCATTTTCTGCTGAAATTTGGGCTATAGACTGCCTTTGACAATCTTTACAAGTATATGGATTTGCATCTAATTTGGTGACAATGAAATTTTTGCCCTAATTTCCCAACTTTGACCAGCTTTGACCAACTTTGACCGCTACCATGGACTTTCTTGATTTCTTTGAAACTTTGTATGTGACCTTCCTTTGACATCCTTGATGCATCCTGGACTTCTCGGGGAATTCTGGCTACCTTCACCAAATATGTTTTTTTTGTAGGCCTTCACAAGTGAGAGAGGAGAGAAAATCTCGACGACACCGTTCCATGTCTTTGTGGATGCATCAGACATAGCAATCAGTAGTGTGTTAATGCAGCAACAAGGTAAGTGGTTTTGCCCTATTTATTATGCTAGTCAATGATTAGCCACTACTGAATGGAATTATTCTATAACTGAATGCGAATGGCTGGGTTTAGTTCATTCAGTGAAAAAATTCCGGTACTATTTATTGGTATGCCCATTCACCTTTCATGTGGATCATGCTGCTCTGGTTTATCTTGTACGGAAACAACATTTAGGGGGCAGATTAGCCAGGTGGGTGTTGTTGCTACAAGAATTTGATTATGAGGTGGTCATCGCCCGGGGCCAGCGCATGCTCTTGCGGATTTTCTATCTTGGCTTGATTTCGGTGAGCTCCCCGGTGGTATTGATGATACCACTCTAGCTATTTATGCGACGAACTCGGTTCGGGATGATTCCCAGGGGCTCCCTGTGGCACCTTCGTACTATGATACCCTTATGATTTTTCTCACCAGTGGTTGTCCCCCGAGTAATACTTCCACATTTGCTCGCCGTAAATTGGCCATGTACAGTCGTCAATTTCAGGTAATTGTGGGACAATTGTATTATATGGACCCGTCTGGCGTGCTTTTATGATGTATCTCACCCCATGAAGTTTCTTCTGTAACTATAATGGCTCATTCTACTCTGTTGGGTGGCCATTTTTTGTTCGACCTTACATACTGAGAAATTCTACAATGGATTATGGTGGCCCACTATGCATCATGACATTGCTACTTATGTCCAACAGTGTGATGCTTGTCAACGATCAGGCCAGCCTCTACAATGGCATCATTTTTCGCTTTAGTCTATTCTGCCTCTTGAGCCTTTTAAAAAATGGGGATTGGATTTTATTGGTCCCATTATGCCTCCTGCTACAGTCACCAATCATCGGTATATTCTTACATGTACTGACTATGCTACTCGGTGGGCTGAAGCCTGGGCTTTACAGTCAGCAACTACTTTAGTGGTCGCCAAATGTTTGATGAGTGATGTTTTTCCTCATTACGGGCTTCCCTTGGAGATTGTTTTTTATCAAGGTATGCATTTTGCTAACACCTTAATGCAAGTGCTCACCCGCACCTTTAAGATTTTTCATAAATTTAGTTCACATTTACTATCCTCGTGCGAATGGACTAGCCGAAAGTACCAATAAAACATTTCTTAACATGCTCAAGAAACTTGTGCTGGAATGTCGGGAGCGATGGGATCAATTCCTTCCTTCGGTCTCATGGTCTTACTGCACTACTTATAAAGTCGCTACCGACATGAACCATGCATAACTATGGATTTTACAACATATGGTATGCATATAATTAAACTCATTATGTAATATATACCTTTGTAAATTGAAGTTGTACTCAAACCTACAAACTAAAGATCATGAACGCACACAAAAGTACAAGAAAATACAAACCTTCCTTATGTCACATGTATTTCTCTCTCTCTCTCTCTCTCTCTCTCTCTCTCTCACTACAACATATGAGGGGCATACGGGTGCTGCCTATACTGACGGTTACTCCCGGCGTCGGTATAAACATTGGAAAAGTCCACTTAAGCATATCGACGATCAAGTGACCATCAGTATGACCGTTTAAATGGATCTTTGGGATGTCTTGCGACCGTCAGTATAAGCATCGGTATAGGCATCGGTAATTTACTGGAAATTATCGACGCCCATATCGACACCCATACCGACATGTATATTGAGCCCGTGTTTTAAACATATCAATCTAAATATATAAATAAATATATATATATATATGAAATAGGATAATTGTATAGATAAATAGATATGAAAAGAGCTAGTGTTTTAAATAAATAAATTAATTATATATAATTAAATATATAAAAATAGGATTTTAATTTAAGAAATATACATATATATAATACATATAACGCATATATACATATATAATACACACACATACACACAGACACACACACACATATATATATATATATATAATAGCATTAGGGTTTTTAGGCTTTTTATGATATATAGAAAATAGTCTTTAGGATTTTTAATATATATAAAAAATACAATTTTAGGATTAGGTCTTTAGGATTAGGGCTTTAGGTTTTCTTCAAGTCGACTCCATAAAATTATGGATGGATGAAAGAGATACATTTGTACTTCTCGAACACTGTGAGCAAGTTGTTTTTATACTAGATTCGAAAGAACTAGAGTGGAGAGAGAGAGAGAGAGAGAGAGAGAGAGAGAGAGAGAGAGAGAGAGAGAGAGAGAGAGAGAGAGAGAGAGAGAGAAAGAGAGATGAAAGAGAAAGATAGAGAGAGAGTGAAAGAGAGAGAGAGAGAGATGAAATAGAAAGAGAATGAGATAGAGAGAGAGATGCATACATACATACACACACATATGCATACACATACTCACATACATATTACATACACACATGCATATTACATATACACTCACATACATATTACATACACACATGCATATACATACATATACATATTACATACTCACATGCATACACACATATACATACATACATGCATATTACATACAAACATGCATATTACATACACACATGCATATTAGATACACACATGCATATACATACACACACATATTCATTTTCATACTCACATACATACATACATGTATACACACATATACATACACACGTGTACACACACATGTATACATACACACATGCATATGCATACATACATACACACATGCATATGCATACATACATACACACATATTTGCATGTACACACACAGATACATACATACACACATGCATATTACATACACACTCACATATGTATACACACACATATGTGCATACACACATGCATATGCATACATACATACACACACATATGCATGTACACACACACATATGCATGTACACACACACATACATACATACGCACATGCATATTACATATACACACACATATATATATACACACTCACATATGTATACACACTCACATATGTATACACACACATGCATACATGCACATACACATACACACACATCACATATACATACACACATACACACATATACAGGTTTTAGGGTTAGGGTTTTAGGCTTAGGGTTTATGAATTTCTCTTTTCTTTTGTTTTGCAGGAGCTTTTTGGCATCATTTCTTTGGAATTCGAGGAAGGAAAACATTAAGTGGACTTTGACGACAACGCTCCAAACAATTACATCGATGTAAGTGATTTGTTTTGTTTTCGATTGATATAGAGTGATGAGATAGAGAGAGGGAGATGAAAGAAAGAGAGAGATACATACACACATATTTGCATGTACACACACATACATACATGCATACACACATGCATATTACATACACACACACACATATAAATACACACTCACATATGTATACACACACATATGTGCATACACATGCATATGCATACATACATACACACACATATGCATGTACACACACACATACATACATACACACATGCATATTACATACACACTCACATATGTATACACACACATATGTGCATACACACATGCATATGCATACATACATACACACATATGCATGTACACACACACATACATACATACACACATGCATATTACATACACATGCACATATTAATACACACTCACATATGTATACTCACTCACATATCTATACACACACATGCATACATGCACATACACATACACACACATCACATATACATACACATATACACACATATACATGTTTTATGGTTAGGGTTTTAGGATTAGGGTTTTTGAATTTCTCTTTTCTTTTGTTTTGCAGGAGATTTTTGGCATTGATTCTTTGGAATTTGAAAAGAGACGACGTCAATTGGGCTTTGATGAGAGCATTCAAAAGAATTACATCGATGTAAGTGATTGTTTTGTTATTTATTATAAATGAATATAGAGAGAGAGATTAAGAGAGAGAGAGAAAGAGGGAGAGAGAGAGAGATGAAAGAGAGAGAGAGAGAGAGAGATAAATACAGAGATATAGATAGAGAGAAAGAGAGAGACATAGAGATACATACACACAGATGCATACATATTACATACACATATGCATATGCAAAGAGAGAGACATAGAGATACATACACAAAGATGCATACATATTACATACACATATGCATATGCTGTTGTATATTATTGAACAAGGCATTGTTAAAATGTTAAATTATTAATGTATTAATGTGTTTTTTGATGTTTTTGATATAGCAGATGAAGGTTCGTGAGGAGCGTGCAAGGCGTGAAAGGGTGGACATCAATAATCCAAATAATTATTATTTATTTTGTAAATAAACTTGCGTAGAAGGTTCTGTTGTTAGAAAAGTAATGGTTAGAATAAGGGTCGTTGTAGACCGCAGTTTCGGTTATTAAAAGCAATGGCTTTCTATAAAAGTTATCACTGTTGACAAGATCTTGCTCACGCGCATACAGAGATTACGGACACAGAAAACACATAGAAAATAGACGCAACAAGATATGAGACAGACCGCAGTATTGGGTGCAATCTCCCCCCATGCACTCTGTTTCGACAGTCCACAAAGTGCATGTATTTATAGGACTTTTGATTACGTCGAAAATAGTGGTTACATGAGGGCAGCTTCGAAAAGCAGGCGTGAAACTAAAAGTTGGTAACTTTTACAGAAAGCCATTGCTTTTAATAACAGAAACTACGGTCTACAACGACCCTTATTCTAACCATTACTTTTCTAACAATAGAACCTTCTACGCAGGTTTATTTACAAAATAAATAATAATTATTCGGATTATTGATGTCCACCCTTTCACGCCTTGCACGCTCCTCACGAACCTTCATCTGCTATATCAAAAACATCAAAAACACATTAATACATTAATAATTTAACATTTTAACAATGCCTTGTTCAATAATATACAACATATGCATATGCATATGCATATGCATACATACACACACGCACATATACATGCACACGTGTACACACACATGCATACATGCACATACATATACACACACATCACATATACATCCACACAAACACACATTTACATGTTTAAGGGTTAGGGTTTTAGGATTAGGGTTTCAGGATTAGGGTTTTAGGATTAGGGTTTTTTACTTTTACACATATACACACATAATACATACACACATGCACACATATACACATGCATACACACATACACATACACATACACATACACATACACATACACATACACATACACATACACATACACATACACATACACATACACATACACATACACATACACATACACATACGCATATGCATACGCATATGCATACGCGTACGCATACGTGTACGCATACGCATACGCATACACATACACATACACATACACATACACATACACATACACATACACATACACATACACATACACATACACATACACATACACATACACATACATACACACACATGCATACATACATACAGACACACATACATACATACATGCATACATACACACATACACATAGAGAGAGAGACAGAGAGAGAGAGAGAGAGTCACACGCACACACATGCATACATACACACACGTGACATATACATACACACATATGCATGTTTTAGGGTTAGGGTTAGGGTTTTTTGGTTTTTACATATATACACACATACACACACATATACATGCACACACGTGTACACACACATGCATACTGTTGGTGTAATTCAAGCCTTAACACTTGGCTTGGATATCAACATTGAAGATTTCACATAAAGCTTGGACTTTGAAAGTTTAGCTTGGAACCTTTGAAGGATATATCTACATGGAACAAGGATCATAGGAACCAATGCTTATTGGTTATTATCTTTTATCTCTTGTAAAAGTCAATATGACTTTAACCACTCATGTAATCACACCTACTAGTTTAATTCGTGGGAAAAGTGATTGTTTAGTTGAGAGAATATCTCAATCAATCTTTAGGTGAAAGATTCTAGGAGATTGACTTGGATTTGAAATTCAAAATCTCACTCAATCTATATAAAAGTTCCTAGGAAAAATATCGCGTAAATCCTTCACTCTTCCCGAGGTATTCCTGAGTAAATCATTGAGTGTGTGTGTGCTACACCATAGCCTACACCTCTGAGTACCATTGGGCATTACATATCATGCCAATGGGAATGTACAATCAATAGATCTAATACACATACTTACATTCAACATCTCTGTTATTCTCTGAGTGTACTCTCCAAGTCTGTCAACTTCCAAGAGGCATATCTCAAGATCTACTGAACCAAGTTGGATGATTCAAAGTGCATTGGATTCAGCGCAAAGTCTACTATACACCTACAAAATGTCAAGGCCATTGGAGCAACCATTACAGAGAAATTCCAATCGAGGTGCTCACTGGTCTGTGACTATAAGTCTCCTAAAAAATCGGGGGTGTACTTTATTTTGCTAAATTGATTTCTCAGAGTGTGGTTAGTCATTTCCTCTCATTCCACTTGCAAATGGAAGCTTACTAAGCTAATAGAATATCTCTAGAAGGAATTTTGCTAATTGTAACTACACTGGTCACACTGAGCATAACACTGAGCAGGTGTCACTACCAAAATAGCAAGTTTTTCAGAATTTTGAAGTCACAAGTAGTCTGTCTTGATTTAATCATTACTTATAACATTTGCAAAGCACATATATGGTTTCTTGGTATCATTTGGAAGCTCAAGGAGTCTACTAAGCATATCTGGAGTCAAAGTAGGGCAGGTGTGAAGCAGGTTCTGCAGCATCAACTCATTTCTTGAGTGCATCCAACCATCATTCCCAACAGTGGTATCAGAGCATATAAGGTAATCATGGGTGATGGTTTCCCTTCCTTCATTGACAAATTAGACAGGAACAACTACCAAGCTTGGTCTCTAAGGATGAAGACCTATCTACAAGGAAGGAGCTTGTTTGGATTCATATCAGGAGATGAGGAATTGCCCTCATTCAAAGCTAGAGGCCTACCCACCAAGGAAGAGCAAGAGAGACTCAATCAATGGTGTGCAAAAGATGCTTTGGCAAGGTCATATCTTCTAAACTCTATTTCTGATTTCCTTCTACCACACATAAGGAATTGCAAAACTTCCCAAGAGACTTGGGAAACCTTGTCAACTTACTTTTCATCAAGCACAAGGGCCAGAAAGAATCAGCTATGGATTGAGTTTACAACTCTTAGGAAGCAATCAAAGCAATCAGTCTCAGATTTTGTTACCAAAGTCAGGGACATTGCAGACCAACTTGCAAGTGTTGGAGAGGAGATTGAGGAAGAGCAAATAGTCAGACAAGTAATCAATGGACTAAAGGCAGATGACAAGTGGGAGAGCTTTACCACAGCAATGGACTTATACATGGACATCCAAGCACCTGATCTAACAACTTTGATTGGACAACTCTTTACACATGAAGCAAAGATCACAAAGAATGGAGAGCAATCAAAAGGTAACAACCCCTCTGCCCTTTATACTGATAAGAAGATAAAAGACAAAGGTAAAAGTAAGAAGGTTGATGAAGAAGGCTCTACCTCCCAAGCAAACTATGCAGGGAGAGGTAGATCTTCAAGAGGTAGGGGCAGAGGAGGTAAGTCAGATAGGGGGAGACCCTACAACCAATCTCCATGCAACATTTGTGGCTTGTCTAACCATACCACAGATGAATGCTACAAAAACTACAAGAACCAAAGAGGAAGAGGTCACCAAAGAGGAGGATACTCTCAAGGCAGAGGCAGGTTCAACCAATCTCAAGGCTACCATAGCTACAACAATAATTATAACAACAGCTACAATCACAATGGCAACTATCAAGGTGGATACAGAAATAGGAAAGACTACAACAATTATGCAGAGGAGCAAGATGATTCCTTATTGGTCATGAACATGACATCTAAGTCAGGTATCAATGATGATCACTTATTCTATATTGATTCAAGTTGCTCTAATCATGTAGCTGGAAATGTTGCATTACTTTCTGATTTGGAAGAACCCAAAGGCAAGCACCAAGTGCAGACAGGTGATGACACTAAACATTCAGTTGTTAAAGTAGGCAATGTCAAAACTAGTGATGGTAATCAGAATTTATTGAGCAGAGTGTTGTATGTTCCAACAATCACCAAGAATCTGATGAGTGTAGGTCAGATTGTGGAAAAAGGTCTACAGGTCAGGTTCACACAACATGGTGCATATGTGGAGGATCCAAGACATGGATTCAGAAGGATAGCCAAGGGAGAAAAATCAGGTAGATTGTTTACCTTTGAACTTGAAGACACTAAGAATATTGCTTTGTACAACTATAAAGATCAAACCCTATCAGAATTAGAGATTTGGCACAAGAGATTAGGTCACATTGGAGAGAGGACCTTAAAACAAATATGCAAGGATCAATGTGTGCTTGGGATACCTAATGTATCCAAGCAACACATGATATACAAGTGTGGGGCTTGTCAATTTGGTAAGTCACACAGATTGCCCTATAACAAGAAAGGTTTTATGCATGAAGATTATCTGGAATTGGTGCATACAGATGTTTGGGGACCTAGCAAGGAGCCATCCATATCTGGATCAAGGTACTATGTGTCCTTCATTGATGACTATAGCAGGTGGACTGTTTTATATTCCATGAAACATAAAGATGAAGTATTTAACTGTTTCAAGAGGTACCTTGCACTAGTTGAAAATCAAACAGGTAGACATTTGAAGAAGCTAAGGTCAGATGGTGGTGGAGAATACTTCTCCAATGACTTTGAAGATTTCTTGCAGGAAAGAGGCATCAAAAGGGAGATTACTACAAGGTACTCACCTGAACAAAATGGGGTAGCTGAAAGGAGGAATAGACTCGTTGTAGAGACACCTAGGTCTATGCTAAATGAAAAGAAATTGCCAAATTATCTTTGGGCAGAGAGTGTATCTACTGCCACATATTTAATTAACAGGTTGCCATCAAAGACACTTGATGGAATGACACCCTATGAGGCTTGGCATGGTAAGAGACCATCTCTGGATCATTGCAAAATCTTTGGTTGTGTTGCATATGTGCATATTCCCTCACAGGTAAGGGGAAAGCTAGACCCTAAAGCTGAAAAATGTATCTTCATTGGTTATGATTTGAATCAAAAGGGATACAGATTCTACAACCCCTCAAACAAAGGCTTCAAGGTAAGCAGAGATGTCATCTTTGATGAGAATGATTCATGGTATGAAAATGAATGCAGGAAGGTTATTCTACCTTATGACATGGAAGAAGACTTCCCCAAGCTTATCAAGGAAGAATCAATTCAGAAAGAGGACACAAGCTCAGATGATGAAAACACCATCAACATTGAAGAGTTCAAGGCTTGGAAATACAAAGGGAAAATGAAGATGAAGAAGCTAGAGGATATACCAGAATCCTCAACTCAAGCTATGAGGAGATCTCAGAGAGAAAGTAAGAAGCCTATTAGATATGGGTATGATACTTCTCTTGTAACCAAGCATTCTGTATATCTTGCAAAGGATCTCTTGAATGAAGAACCATGTACATTTGAAGAAGCAATCACTAAACCAGAATGGAAGGAAGCAATGGATGAAGAAATGCAGGCTCTCAAGGAAAGTGATACTTGGGACTTGGTACCCAAGAAGGACTCTATGAAGGTGATATGATCCAGATGGATCTACAAACTCAAGAGGAATTCAGATGGTACAATAAACAGGTATAAAGCTAGGTTGGTAGCCAAGGGTTTTGCACAAACCCAAGGCATTGATTATGAGGAGACATTTTCTCCTGTGGCCAAGATGCCAACTATCAGAGTTATGGTGAGTGTAGCTGCATCCAAGAATTGGAACATGTACCAATTGGATGTGAAGAATGCATTCTTGAATGGATGGATATCTGAAGAAGTCTACATGTCACAACCACCTGGCTATGAAGATCCCAAGAAGGTAAATCATGTTTGTAAATTGAAGAAGGCTCTGTATGGATTGAAGCAGGCACCTAGAGCATGGAATTACAGATTGACAACCTACCTCCTAGACCAAGGATTCATAATGAGTAAAGCAGATACTTCATTGTTTATCAAAAGGAACAATTCAGAGGTAATATACTTGTGTGTCTATGTTGATGACATCATTATTACAGGAAATGATGTTCAGGGAATTAGACACATCAAAGGACAGATGATGAAGGAATTCAAGATTAATG
This sequence comes from Ceratopteris richardii, assembly GCA_020310875.1. Taxonomy (NCBI): domain Eukaryota; kingdom Viridiplantae; phylum Streptophyta; class Polypodiopsida; order Polypodiales; family Pteridaceae; genus Ceratopteris; species Ceratopteris richardii. The sequence continues at coordinate 28,158,744 of CM035438.1, forward strand.
ATCTTGGATTATTGAAGTACTTCCTAGGACTTGAATTGGTCTACACAAATTCAGGTATCTTTATTACTCAGAAGAAGTACATTCAGGATATGGTCAAGAAGTTTAATTTGCAGGAAGCTAAAATCTCAAGCACTCCTATGGAGGTCAACCACAAACTCAGTGCTCATGAAGGAGAAGAACTCCAAGATATTATAGGTTACCAAAGTTTGGTAGGTAGTCTAAATTATGCTACCTTAACCAGGATTGATATATCATATGGTGTTAGTGTACTTAGCCAATTTATGCACAAACCAAGAGTACCTCATTTAGAGGTAGCAAAGAAGATAGTAAAGTACCTAAAGGGAACACAAAATCATGGTTTGTACTTTCCCTATTCATCAGACATTGATATTAAGGTATATTCAGATGCAGATTGGGCAGGTTGCAAGGATGACAGGAGAAGCACATCTGGTTACATATGTTTTGCAGGTGATAAACCAATTTCTTGGTCATCCAAGAAACAACCTACAGTAGCTTTGTCATCTACTGAGGCAGAGTATAGAGGGCTAGCAAATGCCACTCAAGAAGCTATCTGGTTGAAGCTTTTATATTCAGAATTGGGCCTATACACAAGGCCACCAATCATCTTTGGTGATAACACAAGTTCTCTTCACCTTGCAGCTAATCCAATTTATCATGCTAGGACAAAACACATAGAGGTTCATTACCACTATGTGAGGGAGAAGTTACTTAGCAAAGATATTCAATTGTCATATGTGTCTACTAATATGCAATGTGCAGATTTGCTTACTAAAGCTCTGGATGGAAGCAAGCTATGCAGATTTAAATCCATGATTGGATTGCAGGAAATAATTGAAGACTAAAGATGAAGACTTAAGCCAAAGTGTTTGGCTTGAGGGGGAGCTGTTGGTGTAATTCAAGCCTTAACACTTGGCTTGGATATCAACATTGAAGATTTCACATAAAGCTTGGACTTTGAAAGTTTAGCTTGGAACCTTTGAAGGATATATCTACATGGAACAAGGATCATAGGAACCAATGCTTATTGGTTATTATCTTTTATCTCTTGTAAAAGTCAATATGACTTTAACCACTCATGTAATCACACCTACTAGTTTAATTCGTGGGAAAAGTGATTTTTTAGTTGAGAGAATATCTCAATCAATCTTTAGGTGAAAGATTCTAGGAGATTGACTTGGATTTGAAATTCAAAATCTCACTCAATCTATATAAAAGTTACTAGGAAAAATGTCGCGTAAATCCTTCACTCTTCCCGAGGTATTCCTGAGTAAATCATTGAGTGTGTGTGTGCTACACCATAGCCTACACCTCTGAGTACCATTGGGCATTACATATCATGCCAATGGGAATGTACAATCAATAGATCTAATACACATTCTTACATTCATCATCTCTGTTATTCTCTGAGTGTACTCTCCAAGTCTGTCAACTTCCAAGAGGCATATCTCAAGATCTACGGAACCAAATTGGATGATTCAAAGTGCATTGGATTCAGCTCAAAGTCTAATATACACCTAAAAAATGTCAAGGCCATTGGATCAACCATTACAGAGAAATTCCAATCGAGGTGCTCACTGGTCTGTGACTATAAGTCTCCTAAAAAATCGGGGGTGTACTTTATTTTGCTAAATTGATTTCTCAGAGTGTGGTTAGTCATTTCCTCTCATTCCACTTGCAAATGGAAGCTTACTAAGCTAATAGAATATCTCTAGAAGGAATTTTGCTAATTGTAACTAAACTGGTCACACTGAGCATAACACTGAGCAGGTGTCACTACCAAAATAGCAAGTTTTTCAGAATTTTGAAGTCACAAGTAGTCTGTCTTGATTTGATCATTACTTATAACATTTGCAAAGCACATATATGGTTTCTTGGTATCATTTGGAAGCTCAAGGAGTCTACTAAGCATATCTGGAGTCAAAGTAGGGCAGGTGTGAAGCAGGTTCTGCAGCATCAACTCATTTCTTGAGTGCATCCAACCATCATTCCCAACACATACATGCACATACACATACACACACATCACATATACATCCACACAAACACACATATACATGTTTTAGGGTTAGGGTTTTACTTTTACACATATACACACATAATACATACACACATGCACACATATACACATGCATACACACATAAACATACACATACACATACACATACACATACACATACACATACACATACACATACACATACACATACACATACACATACACATACACATACACATACACATACACATACACATACACATACACATACACATACACATACACATACACATACACATACACATACACATACACATACACATACACATACACATACACATACACATACACATACACATACACATACACATACACATACACATACACATACACATACACATACACATACACATACACATACACATACACATACACATACACATACACATACACATACACATACACATACACATACACATACACATTCACATACACATACACATACACATACACATACACATATGCATACACATACACATACATACACACACATGCATACATACATACAGACACACATACATACATACATACACACATACACATAGAGAGAGAGAGTCACACGCACACACATGCATACATACACACATGTGACATATACATACACACATATGCATGTTTTAGGGTTAGGGTTAGGGTTTTTGGCTTTTACATATATACACACATGCATACACACATATACACATATGAACACATAATACATATGCACATACACATATATATACACGTGCATACACACATACACACACACACATATATACACGCCACATTTTGTAAAAGCGTCATATATGACAGTGGTTTGCCACACTCTTGTACATGCTTCATTATTGAAATATATAACTTCTTTTGTACATGGTACATTGTTCATTCTGATTATCGATCTCTTTTCTGTACAATAATACTCTGTTTCATGAAATCATATTTCGGTTGTCATTAGAGTACACATCACATGTACTCGGTTTTCTTTGGGCAGAGTGTATTGTCTCTTGTTCAGCAACATCATGGTAATGTTGCTGTAGCAAAAGACAAAACATTCTGCCCAAAAAAATTTTTTGCAGGTATGGTCGTCGGTATAAGCGACGGTACTCCCAGTAGTGTCATCAGAATAACCGTCGGTACACCCAGGAGGCGATGCAGCAGAAACCGGATACCGACGCATATACCGACGTTTATACCGATGCATATACCGACGCATGTACCGACGCATATACCGACGCATATACCGATGCATATACCAACGCATATACCGACGCTTTTATCGACGTTTGGACCGACGCCTATACCGACCTTCTAGTACCGACGCGAAAACCGACCTTTACACCGGTGTCACGACAAATAAAGCCGCTGTCGGAAAGTTTTCAACTTTCTAGGTAATGACCAGATAAAAATGAAATTAACTTAATTGGTGAATTCTAACCTTGTATATCATTGTTAAACAATTATGTTGATTAGAATTAACTATTTTTGAAGTGTTTGCAGATACAGGAAATGATAAAGAATACATGTTCATATTAGGGTTTACTCTAATTTCATATTTAATGAGTATTTTACATTTATACATGCTTGATTCATGGGTTTTCAACCCTAGGATTTTAGAAATTGTTATGATTTTATGTTAGTCGGGTTAATCCAAAGGGTCTTAAAAGATTCTAATGGGTTCATGTTAGGGTTTACAAGGGATCAGAAAGATTTTAATGGGTTATCAATGATTTCCAAAGGGTTTCAATAGGGTTTTGATGGGTTTTAAGTAGGTTTTTAGGGTTTTATTGAATGTTAAGGGTTAAAATAATTAGTATTTAATAAAATTAATCTTTAAAAGGAACATTTATGTATTAAAAATTAAAATATGATTTATTTTATTTATTTAATCATGTATGTGAAATTAAAAACTAAGGTTTGAATATATTAAATGCTTAACTTAAGCCTAATTTAAATGCATTATGAAATTAAGCAAATTAGGATAATTCAATTAAAATGAAAAAGAAATGGATAATTAATGAATGGTGTATGTGAGTAGTGTTTAAAGAATGGTGTGAGTTGAGTGTGTAAATAAAGTGGTTAAAGTAGTAGGTTGAAAGTGTGGTAATTGTGAGTGCAAGTTAAAAGAATGGTTTAAATAGATGATGCATTTAAAGTGAAAAAGTTGGTTGATAGAAAGGAGTGGTGAGAAGTAGTGTAGATCAAAAGAGAGGTGAAAGTAAGTTGTGTGCATAAAGCTAATTAAAAGAGTGGTGATTAAGTGTGGATTAAAGTGTGGATGCAAACGTAAAGTAGAAACCAAAAGAGTGGTAATCTCATGACTCTTTGTGTGTATAAATATGTGGGCTTTGCTCCATATTGGGGGCTCTCGGAATGTTTTTGGCAGGCCACTTCATGTTTTGTTGCTGGCAGATATAATCTAAGGAAGGAGAATTACCATCTTCAGAACGACGTCCTGAAGGAGGAGGTAGCACACGGAATTGAAAGGCACTTTTGCAGTCAGCGATGATGCTCCAAGGATTTCTGAAGATGACGATCCCACTTTTGCGTAGAAACTTCAACAACGATACGGACTGATTGTGAGCTTTTGTATTTGAAACTCAAATTCTTTTGAGCATATCGTGCGCTTCTTTTTTTTTTTGTTTCCTTCTGTCACCCGTAAGAGAGTTACCAGAGCTGGAGATTGGCGATCATGGCAATGCACAGGAGAAGGAATTTGTGTTGTGCTGCTGATACAGAGAATATGCGGAAAGATTGACACAAATGAGTCAATAAGAGACGTGGCTGACAGTTTTGCATAGAACGTTTGAAGACCTTTGATGCTGCTAATAACACTAAAATAATGATTGATGTTGCATAGAGATTTATGAAGCTTGCAGTGCTGTGGTAATTCATGAGTGCATGAGCAGGCGTGAAGCGCGAAGCAGAATTCTAACTTCTGAGATATTTCTTCACCAAGAGCGGCCAGTGCGCATTTCATCTCCACCTGCAGAAGCGCGAGTCCTGTGCTGTTCCATCCCAAAAGTCCAGAGCTGCGAGCACCGCTTTCTCTCTCCGTTCCTTCTCCTCCCTCCCTCCTCCTCCGTTTTCGACTATCTGGATCACGAACGGCATTCTTAACTGTCAAACTTTCTTCTTGTTTCTCGTCTACAGTAGCTAGAGATATAGATCAGCGTGGGAACATCTGTCTGCAGATTAGCATTCCTCATGTCAGAAGACAGTAATGGAGAAAGCAATTCACAACACTGAGAAACAGGAAACGAAGACGATGCTCTAAATTCACTCTGGAAAAGAATCTTTGATGCATTTTTTATATTAATTTATGCAAGGATAAAAAACTACAAGAAGGGAAGCTCTGAAGTTCCATCATTTTTCTAGCCTCGTCGATGTTGCAATATGTCTCTGACCAAAGAGATCTCCATATCGGATTACGGGATTAAAAAAAAAAAAAATGAGTTCAAGCTACAATCTGTGCTTGATCTCGACAACACTTGATCCGTACACTCTCTCTTCTAGCAACGCTCTGCCATACATGCTGAATTGCTCGTGTTGATCAATACGGAAGCGATGCGATCTATGACGAAGAGCTATGATGATGTGAAGCTCTCCCAACTGCGCATAAGCTATGATGACTCCGACGACAATCTGTTCTTTGAGTGAACAGTGACCATGATAGAGCAATTCGATGCTGTGTTCAATCGTTTTGAAGAACCTCATAAGCTCTGAATTCTGATGGTGCTACTATTGATGTTTATCCGTGATCATTCAACTTCTCTGCTCTGTACTTATTGTAAGTTGTGTTTTGATGAAAGTACATGTGTTGATGAAGAAACAAAGATAGTTGTTTGGATTTATAAGGTGCAGTCATTAGATGAGAGATGATATTCAAAGAGAAGTTCCAATCACTCTACTTATGCATTTGCCTGCTCTTTGGATTCAAGCTGAATACTGTTGTCATACGTTTATCGTTCCCTATAAGCCTTGCTTTAGATGTTTATTCTCTTGAAGATTCTTCGGCTTCAATTATAGTAAGAAATGCAATTATGAAACAATAAGTAATTTAAAATCTCTCGTTAAAATTCAATATTTCTAAGGGTTTATGCATTCTCTTAACAAAAAGAAAGAATGACTATGCTTCACTTTCGTCAACGGAACAGTTAGAGAAGGTTTTTTTTTATTGCGATCTATTGGTTTGATATTAGATGCTTTTAACATTTAAGGTTTTCATAAACGAAGTGTAATCTAATGATTACTTCATATATTCATTGATGTTTTTGATAAAAGAAGACTAGAACTTACAAGTTTGCTATCAAACATCAAATCCTTGACTTGATTCGGCTACCTTACAAATGTTTTGTAAATCATTTATGAATGATATTGGAAATAAATATGATGAATTGGTTTCCAAATGAACTATTAATTATTTCTTTTGAGTCTCCATTATGGAACAATCTTCTTTGAGTTCTCATCGTACCTGAGTTGCTCCAAGCACCCGGCATGCGCCGTATCTTTTGGCGATCGCCCTGATCCACCGACCGTCGCTTTCGCTCCGACATGGGTGAACCCGACGTGAACAAACGGCCTTGCAGCTCAGGTACATGTTTCTGGACTTTTTTCTCAAATGAATGCCAAGTAATGTATGTTTGATGTATGTATAACCTCATAGCTGGTTTTTCGTTTATGTGGTGCTTCTTTGATATTCAAGTGTGAGTTATGGGCAAAAAGCAGCGTACAAACATGAAAAATATACATCAATGTAAAGAATCTTTTGAAATTAATTTACAAAAGCATAAGTCAACGAGTATTGGTATTGATGAAGCATATGTGAACGCATTGATAGATCAACATTTGAGAAAATGGGAAGATAAATTCATAGAAAGGGAAAACAAGGCCAATGAAGCTCTACAAAAGACATTTAGAATGATTTTGACTCTAAATGATTCAATCAATGCTATGGTAGAGAGTCTACCAGTATTATCAAATAGTCTTAAAACTTGGAAAGAGAAAATGAATGTTGAGATTCAAGAAATAAACCAGAAGTATGAAATATTATCTAAACAAATGCAAGGATTGAAACTTAATCAAGAACATGAAGTAAGAGTCCATAATTTGTCTACACATATGCCTGATCAAACACCTTCATGTGATCTTACAAAACCTATTCCTAGGATAATACCAAAAAAATCAAATAAGATGCGAAAACGCATTATTCGATGTTTTTGGTGTGACCAAATCGGTCATACCTATGATAATTGTATTGCCTTTGAACATGCATGCAAGCATCAAATAGTTTGTCAACTTGGGAAGAAAATATGTGATGTCCATACTCATGTTCCTTTACGCTTAAACTTAAGTCGAGGGGGAATGGAAAAACTTTTTGAACAAACAAAATCAAAACCAAGAAAACTAAGAATGACACAAACATATCAATGGCGACCAAAGAAACATACAAATGATAAAATTGTTAATCAAGAAATTAAGATTTCGATGAGTAATCAAGACAAAACAGTTGATGAATCAAAATCTTGGGAAAACAAAAAACTTGAGCGAAATGAACATAAAAACATAGATACGAATGAGCAAAAAGATGAGCAAGTAATATTAATGACGAAGAAAGATGATAACTATTATATCACATGTGATCTAGAGCTTTTAGAGAATGATGCATTATTTGATCAAGTTAAAGTGAATAAATGGAAAACTAAATTGGGGTATGAGATTAAGAATCAAGAAACTAGTCAGAGGAAACCTAAAGAACTTGATAAAGAGCACATTAAGAATCAAGAAACTAGTCAGAATAAACCAAAAGAACTTGATAAAGAGAAGAGTATAAACAAAGAACAAAAGAAGATGATTGATGAAATTATTAAACAAATTGAACAAAATATGCAAAGGTCACCAATACCTTATAAATCCGGGAGTTTAGTAAGTGTTCTCCCTAAAAATAAAAAACACACATGAACGGGAGTTGTATCTCTCCCTCATCAAAAGATACGAGCCGAGAGTTGTATCTCTCCCTCATCAAAAGATACGAGCCGGGAGTTGTATCTCTCCCTCATCAAAAGATAATTATGTATGGGAGTTACAACCTACTTCCTCAACAAAAAGGTATTTATATGGGAGTTGTATCTCTCCCTCATCAAAAGATAAACAAGCACGGGAGTTGTATCTCTCCCTCATCAAAAGATACGAGCCGGGAGTTATATCTCTCCCTCATCAAAAGATACGAGCCGGGAGTTGTATCTCTCCCTCATCAAAAGATAATTATGTATGGGAGTTACAACCTACTTCCTCAACAAAAAGGTATTTATATGGGAGTTGTATCTCTCCCTCATCAAAAGATAAACAAGCATGGGAGTTATAACCTACTTCCTTATCAAAAAGGTATTTATATGAATTTGTTTTACTTTCTTTCTTTATAAAAGAAAAATTATGAATTTCATTAATGAATCAAATATGGTTTTTCTAATCAAGGTTGTGAGTGGTTTGATGCAGGTTAAGCAAAAATAGATGATTGGATATTACAAAGGAATATTATGAAAGTTACAAAGTTTGATTTATTATTGCTTTAGGTTTTACAGATGGACTATCGAGAAATATTATTGTTACCTTTCATGCAGTTTAAAATTTATGTAAACAAAGCGATATTTGGATGAAAGGCAATACTAAAGATGGAATCTATATAGATCAGGTGAAACAGTTCTAACCCTGATTAATGATTTTAAGTTTTGTTTTTCCTTGCATTATCATAATTAGAAATATACATTCTTCAGCTAGGTTAAGAAACTTCTTATAAAATTATGAAAAGAAGGATTTACACTAAAGTAGGGTTGTGCTTGAATAGAAGATAGGAATTAGAGACCTATGGCTATCATATGAATAGTTGAAGGAACCCTTAACTTGCAACTCCTAGTAGAAGTAGACTTGTTTTATATAGGTAAGCTTCCTTAAATCTGACCCATTTCGCTAAAAGAGATCCTAGTTCCTGCTTTAGCTTACCTCTAGATCCTTTGCTCTGATTAGGGGTTAAGCCTTTCCCCTTCATCAAAAAAAGTTGCGAAGAAAAATTGAAAACAGTACATTAATGGTTGCTACATATGAAAAGAGGAAAAATGACAAAAAGGAAAAATTATGATTAAAAAAATGAGATAAAAGAAAAATCAAATAAATCAGTTGTGGTCTCGAAATCACTTCTGATTTGAAAAGCGGGCTATGTAAGGCGGATGTATGCTAGAGGGGAGTTAGTTTTTTGTATCTTAATGGCAAATGGTTAGGAGATGAGGATAGAGGGCTTATATAAAACATAAGCTTTACTTATGAACAGAGTTAATAGAAGAGTTAGTATGAACACTATTTGAATGACTTCTATAAGTTTCCTTCTAAAACCTGTTTTCCAACTCATGCATTGAACGAAAAGGTTTAAATTCAAGTTTACATAATTTTATAAGTTTTCTTTCTATCAGAAGATGTACTAATGATAGAAGCATTTTTATATACAGACAATTTGAATTTGAGTCATGAATAATTTTCAAAAGAATTTGATATTGCTTTCTATGATCTGCAGGTTGGCGCATCCGGAGGATGCACAGGTTTGGCCGGGGCGAATGTCGGAAAGTTTTCAACTTTCCAGTTGATGACCAGATAAAATAAAATTAACTTAATTGGTGAATTCTAACCTTGTATATCACTGTTAAACAATTATGTTGATTAGAATTAACTATTTTTGAAGTGTTTGCAGATACAGGAAATGATAAAGAATACATGTTCATATTAGGGTTTACTCTAATTTCATATTTAATGAGTATTTCATATTTATATATGCTTGATTCATGGGTATTTAACCCTAGGGTTGTCTAAGTTCACATGATTTTATGTTCATTAGGTTCATCTCAAGGGTCTCAAAAGATTTTAATGGGTTAATGCTAGGATTTATGTCAATATCAATGGGCTAATGATAGGGATCAAAAAGATTTTAATGAGTTTCAAGGATTTCCAAAGGGTTTCAATAGGGTTTTGATGGGTTTTAAGTAGGTTTTTAAGGTTTTATTGAATGTTAAGGGTTAAAATAATTAGTATTTATTAAAATTAATCTTTAAAAGGAACATTTAGGTATTAAAAATTAAAATATGATTTATTTAATTCATTTAATCATGTATGTATGTTTAATACTAAGGTTTAAATATATTAAATGCTTAACCTAAGCCTAATTTAAATGCATTATTAAATTAAGAAAGTTAGGATAGTTCAATTAAAATGAAAAAGTAATGGATAATTAATGAGTGATATATATGAAAAGTGTTTAAAGAATGGTGTGAGCTAAGTGTGTAATTAAAGTGAATTAAGGAGTGGTCTGAAAGGAAGATGCACTTAAAGTGAAAAAGTTGGTTAAGTAAAAGAGTGGAGAGAATTAGTGTAGATGAAAAGAGAGGTGAAAGTAAGTTGTGTGCATAAAGCTAATTAAAAGAGTGGTGATTAAGTGTGGATTAAAGTGTGGATGCAAACGTAAAGTAGAAACCAAAAGAGTGGTAATCTCATGACTCTCTGTGTGTATAAATATGTGGGCTTTGCTCCATATTGGGGGGCTGGGCTCCGAATGTTTTTGGCAGGCCATTTCATGTTTTGAATCTGGCAATAGATGCTGTTGTCATCGCGACACTCTATGATCATTCTGTTGATGTGCAGCATTTTTTTCTGACGAATTCTGACAACCCCTCCACAAGATGTGCTGCTCACGTTAAGAAAGTCAATTAAGGAAGGGAACTGTACCATGTGTAGCAGTCATCTGTGAGGAAGGAGGTGGTCTCTGTGGATCTAGCTTGCCTATGGTGGGCAGAAGCGAAAAGCTCGCAACAGTTTCTGCAGAAAATTTCTCTTGCTCGATGTTTTGCTTCTTTTGCATGCTTGAGAGATTATTCGCATTCCCTTGTCCAGACTCGCAGCACATACTAGCTCAGGCTTGTTATTCAGGCGAGTGCGCGATCATATTTCCATTCTGTTGACGGAAGCCACCCGAGTTACGTTCTTCGTCTGACCCTATCAGCAGCGCAGCAGTTGAAGTGTTGTCGCGCTCTTCAGAGTAATGCACAAGGAGGTCAATATAGAACACGTTCCTGATGCGCACAACGATCTGGAATACTTCTCAGAATTAAGAGATAAACAAGTGTGTGCGTTGCTAGCCGAATAGGAAAGCAATACTGTGATGCTGATCGGCGCCAAAATTGATCAATCGAACGCAGGACAGGCGATGAGGCGGCTGCACGATCAGAAGGAGAACTTTGGCCGTTGGCGGTGAAGTTTTGATGTGCTGTTATTCTGAATCTTTGTTTTCTCCAATGCATTCTGCACCTTATGCTCCATAATCATGCTCATGCTGTCTTGATTAAGTCAACCAACACATATTTTGATGACGCATTAATTTCCGAAGATCTGTATACAAGAATTATATATTGCAGAGAGAACTTATTGAGAACTCTAACAACGCTAAAGACTAAGCTTGTCGAATAGCGATATGCATGCAATAGGCAAGGAGAATATGAGGAATCAATCTATGTGCTCTTCATTCATTTTTTATGTCTCTGACAATCTCTAATCGAAGATGGCTGAGACAGATTTCTGAGGTTCTATAATTCTGAAACATTTAGATATCTGAATAGTTGTGCTTAGTTCTGTGCTTCTTCTATCTGCTAATTATAGTTGTTGAATATTTTAGTCCTGCACATGTGCTTGATCATGCGTCATCCTCAAAACGTTATTGTCATCTGTCATTTATTAAAAATCTCTATGGGCTGATTACTTGCGACACCTTTTCCATGATCAATTATTATGAATTCTAATGATGATGCTCATCGTGCAGGTCAGTTGTTTGACATCTAGGAGCTTTGTGTGGATTCTGTCATGTTATAAGCTATTAATCACCCTAGGTAGTGTGCTATAGAACGCCGATATTGATGCTCCTAAAAGCGTGTACATACAGTACTCCTTAGTTCCTTGCACCTTGTCTAATAGCTCCATTTTTATTAACAATTTATTTGATCCATCGTTTATGCAACTTTTCTTGATCGTTTTTAAATATGTATGGGTAAACCGAAAATGAGCTTAGCATGATGAATCAGAGCAGTTACGTTATGCATAGTAAGAAATGCAATTATGAAACAATAAGTAATTTAAAATCTCTCTTTAAAATTCAGAGCAGTTACGTTATGCATAGTAAGAAATGCAATTATGAAACAATAAGTAATTTAAAATCTCTCTTTAAAATTCAATATTTCTAAGGGTTTATGCATTCTCTTAACAAAAAGAAAGAATGACTATGCTTCACTTTCGTCAACGGAACAGTCAGAGAAGGTTTTTTTTATTGCGATCTATTGGTTTGATATTAGATGCTTTTAACATTTAAGATTTTCATAAACGAAGTGTAATCTAATGATTACTTCATATATTCATTGATGTTTTTGATAAAAGAAGATTAGAACTTACAAGTTTGCTAACAAACATCAAATCCTTGACTTGATTCGGCTACCTTACAAATGTTTTGTAAATCATTTATGAATGATATTGGAAATAAATATGATGAATTGGTTTCCAAATGAACTATTAATTATTTCTTTTGAGTCTCCATTATGGAACAATCTTCTTTGAGTTCTCATCGTACCTGAGTTGCTCCAAGCACCCGGCGTGCGCCGTATCTTTTGGCGGTCGCCCTGATCCACCGACCGTCGCTTCCGACCCGACATCGCGTTCATTTTCCTCGGTAAAAACCTCGGTATACCATTGATCTGTTGTAGTGTCACCAACTCGACTGAGAAACTTCATCCATGAAAAAAATGACGCTTTAGATGTGAATTGGGTAGCCTGATTGTGAGAGTCATATCTCTCAATATATATATCCATTTTTAGAGTTTAAACATTCGTTGGAAAGCTTGTCTTGAATACTTCCTCTCTTAGAAAAAACTTATAAAATTCTTTATGCTCTGTGAGTTATTCATAATGATGGCAAAACTCTGATAGCTATGTTGTGTTATAGATGCCCTTTTCTAACTTAACTTGGTACCATGTCGATAGCTATTAACTATTCTCTCTTCGAATTCAACCTCTTTTTTTTTGAAAGTACAATGAATTGGAAAGACACACACCTAATCTCATAAAGTAGAGACACCCATTTTGAGAAACTCATGAACACCAATCTCAGAGAACTCATAGATATGTCCAGCCAAGATTTGAACACAAGACTTCCTCCGAGAAATTCAAAACATCAACCAAAAGAACCAGCGTAAATTTCCCATGGCTTCTACGGATTTTTGATATAGCAGATCTTACAGAATATACCACCCAAAATGAGGTCCAAATCTATTTAAGTTCTGCACGAGGATGTGTAAATAGAATCGAGGATGAGTTCGCGGGAGCGGGTGAAACAAAACGAGGAAATGATGATGATGAATCCGAGAGGAAGGAATTCGCAACTGAATTCTGTATTACCGCCTCTATCTCTCTCTAAATGCACTCACTCGCTTGCTCTCCTTCTCTCTCCTCTCTCTTACATTTTCCTTGCATGAGGACATGCAACAATGATCCGCAACTGACCACAGATCGGGCATTCGATGCGGCACAGCAGACAACAGAGAATGGTCGTGAATTACGAACGGTAATTGTAGAGAACGAAGGCAGCAACTGCCACGATCTTCTTGATTCTTTCTCCTCCTGCGCAGACCCTTCCCATAGAAATCGGCTCTCCATCCTCTCCCTCAGACCCTCTGATGAGAGAGTTTTGACCTCCAATTATTATTCCTTCTCCCTGAACCGATCTGTGGCTGTATTACCTTCTTCCCTCCTTTTGAAGGAAACGCGGTGAAAATGTGTTTCGCTTGATATCTGATTCGTCATCCGCTCCAGCCGCTTCTTTTTTCTTCACTGCTGCGCCCTTTGCCGGAGATGGCGTCCTCCCAGAGCGGCTATACGACGACGGCTTCATCACCCATGACGGCAGCGTATCCTTACTATGTGCAATCGCCACGCGACAGTACCGCCTCCACAACCACCTACCCGTCGGCCGCGAACAATATATCTGGTGGCGGGAATGGAGGCACCGCCGCACCTACGGCACCGACAAATAGCGATCAAGGTAGCAGGTATAGCCCATTCTCAAGCGCGCCATCCTCGCCGCTCATCAACCTTCTCTATCATCAGAGCGCGCTGGGCGAACCCCTTCACTACCCCTTTACTTCGTCCTCCTTCCCCAGTTCCCGCCGCGCTCAGCAGCAACACCTTCTTCCACATCCATCTGGTACACATGTCTTCCTTGATGGTCAAACCCGGTCTCCTTCATGCCTAATTGAGAGAGAGAGAGAGAGAGAGAGAGAGAGAGAGAGAGAGAGAGAGAGAGTTTTTCTGTATCTTTCGTATACCTCCAAACCTCTGTGAGCCATCGTATTATTTCTGTTCCTTCTAGATAACGGGGAAGCATTTGCTGTAGTCCATAATATCAACGCATAAAAGTGTGGCGAAGGTTATCCTGTTCACAGACAATTTACGAAATTCCTGTAAAGATGAAAACTTGTGCCTTGAAATAGTTATATCAACCAACTCGAGAAGCTTCCGAGCGCATGATGTAGACCAAGATTTCTTGACCTAGTATAATAAATACACCTTCAAAGATTTCCTGTGATATCAAATATTCGAATAAAATGATATCTATCACGGTATTCTTTCTGTATATACTTCCGAAGACAAACATTGAAAGAAAGTTTGCTTGAAGGAAAACTCATATAATTGCTGATTTATGTACTGAATGTATCTTGAAAAGTCACTGGCTGTTGATAAAGAATAAACAAAGATGGCATGCTGCACAGTTTCCTCTAAGGTATTTTATACAATATATACTAAGAAAAATATACGAACCGATAATCAATAACATAGCTTCTCACCGGTAATCTTCACATAAATTAATTGTTTACATAATGGCTTCTGATTCACGTTTAGTTACTGTTAAACTTGAACGGTACTATACATCGAATGTCATGTTCTTTAGGTCCTCGAATTGTCGCAGGCAAGTGGGAGACTCTATATGAAGACTCAGACTCTGAACAAGCGAGCCAACGGTCCAATCGCAACCCGGTGTTCTTTTGGTGTAGGTTAGTGTTTACATTTTATTGCACACCTGATGGGAAGATGAAGCAATATATGCTGAATATGAATCCCGTCGGCTTTGAATTGCAGGGTGTATTTCGTAGCACTAGTGTTCATGCTTTCTCTAGCATTCTTGGTTCTATGGCTCGCTTGCAGGCCGAAGAGCTCGATCGTGGAAGTTCAGGTTTGATATCTTCTAGATCGCCATTGCAAGCTCTTTCAAGTGAAGAATAATGTCTTAATTAATCAATTAAGTCTTCATGAGCGCTTGTTTATTTCCCTCTAATCTTGCATAATGTTTCGAGGAATAAGAAACGATTTGGCGCCAAATTTCCTAAAGGTAAGCAAGTTCTCACTCATATTCTTCTGCGTTTTTAGAGATTCGACTTTCTCGATGTGGAATTGATGCATGGAACAGATCGCACACTTGTACCCACTGATTTAGTATTCATTAGATCGCAGTTGACCGTACGGTTTCGAAATCCTTCCAAGTACTTCCGAATGGTGTTTGATCCTGTCAATCTCAGCTACTCCTATCTTGGCGTGCCGCTTGCTCATGGCAAGGTAGATCATATTCTATCATTTACACACAAAACCTTCACGCTAATGTTTATCAACCTAACTTACCATTCGCTTCTTGTAAACATTATACCGATAAATCTTGTATCAGCTTTATTCCGGATATCTGCACAATGTGTACAATGCAAGCATACAGATTTGCGTTTATGAGCATTTACTTATCATTATGCGTACATGCGTGTGTTTGACGTAAATATCTGAATTCTTCAAAATTGGTCGGATATTACATATGTAAACGCACCCGATCCATACGGACAGGGATGTGCACTTGAGCAAACATAAGAGTGTATCCTCTCTCTCTCTCTCTATATATATGTGTGTGTGGATTACATACACCGAGTGAACTAGTAAGCACTATGTGTTTTCGATTGCAGGTTCCGAGTTTTCGCTTGGATCAAGATGCGACGCACTCGTTCCGCGTGCCCATGGATGCAGAAGAGACTCCCATTTATGGTGCAGGTCCAAGCTTTGAGTCCTCACAAAGTGGTTTAAAAGCAGATCTAAAGATAGTGATGGACTACAGTGTAGGCATCCTATGGAATGCAGTAAGAAGGAGATTCTCTCGTGAAGTATCGTGCGTCTTTGTCTTAAACGTGGATTCTTTGCAAGTACAGCATCTATCATGCACATAGGCTTTTCACTTTACTTCATGACATTGGTTTTCTTTGTTCTTCACAATTATGGGGAAGATCCATTGTTCTGGCTCTTCCAATTATCTGGAAGATCCATTGTTCTGGTTTTCCCAATTGTCTATACAATGCTGTTAGAGTTCCAGTGTACATTCATGGATTCGCCTCATTTTTCAAATTTCTTTCTTAGAGTCAGCTTCATCATCTATATTACTGTACGACCTCTCTGTCGCTCTCTCTCTCTCTCTCTCTCTCTCTCTCTCTCTCTCTCTCTCTCTTCACACACACACCTCTCTCCAGATACACACACACAGACGCACGCACGCACAAAATTATCCCTCCTAAGGGCCGTTCTATAACATCAGAATGCGTTTAATAATATAAGTCGTCTTACAGGAAACCTAAAAAGCTTTCTCGAAACAATGGACCAGATACACAGAGCAATTTATTTTGCACCCGCATGATATAGCAATGTGTATCCAATCATTCTTGTAAATAACTACTATTGACACAACGATGTCAACAAAACTAATGAAGGAATGCTTCAGAAACCTGATTAATATCCCCAGGAAGAACGCCTATATGCCAATCTTGGATGAGAAACCTTTAGGCGTCTCTAGCTCTATGAGAAGGAACGTATTAGACCTTTGCTTTCACAAAACATGGAGCCTTTTGAGGTATACATATTTAGACGAATGTCAGGTTCATCGAAAACCATTAGAAAAAGAACACTAAATCTCAAAAAACTTGATTTTCATTAAATAATTCTTTTACGTCCTCTAGAACAACTCCAAACTACCTAGATATTGGAGTAAAGATGGATTGAAAACTCTAGATTAAGGTACAATTGCGATGTAAGAACATTAAGTGAATCAAAGCAAGAGAAAGATATATATTGTCTAAAAAGATTCTCCAACTCAGTACCTACATCCAAACACGTCATCTAGAAAATTCATTGTCTCTTAGATTGGCATGAAAGATAGGGTTGTTATGGTTGATTATATTGACGTTAAAGATACTTGTATCATGGGACTCAAATCTGTGTAAAATATCAATTTTTTTTTTGGAGAGAACAAGTAAATTAATAATGTCATATAACAATGTACAAAGGGCAAGAATATGCCCCACCAATTACAACTAGTGGCCTTTGGCAATTTGACCAATATAATAGCAAATCACATTGGCAGTGTCAAGACATAGAATAGCAGGTTGTAACTCGAATAGATCCATATGGAGGATAACAAACAACATAAGGCGAAGGCACCAAAAGGGTAACTAACAGCATACATCAACCATTTCAATCCTAGAGACGGAGTACAACTTCAACAAAGAAGCCCTCCATTGGCTGGGTCTTGCATTATTCAGATGACTGGATAGAGAGAATTCATCATCACGAGCATCCTCAGTGTCAACAAGAGCTTTAATGCCAATTCTCTTCAGAACTGTGTGCACTGAGTAAACTGAAGCACCAATGGGCTTCTTATTATTGAAGACAACCACATTTCTACTTTTCCAAATACTCCATAATATATTAGCTCTCCACATGTTCCATAAAACAAAACCAAATTTGTTGCAGACCCCCAATAGTAGCTCTTTGTAGCCAAGGTGGATGTTGTGCTTTTGGCAAAAACGCAAGAGGAACCTCCAAAAAGATTGGGCATGCCTGCAATTGAAAAACAAGTGGGGAAGATCTTCCACACTGCCACAAAAAATACATAAACCATTATTAATGTTAAACTTCTAGTCCTTAGCTCCACACCAATGTATTGTGCAATATAAGCTAGAGAAGGTAAGAGTGCTTTATGTTCTCTGGAAGGTGCCAGATGCACAAAAATCTATGAGCCCATTCATTAGCATTCCAGTTCACCTTCCACATTTTGTTAAGCTTGGGTAGGATCATATTGATTCTCCCTCTCCTGCTGTTGAACTTCTTCAACATGTCTTGAGCAACATCAGCTAGCTTGTCTGGTTTCCTCTAGACACTAATCTCAGCCCTCCTAGCCAGCATGCTTTTATGATTCAGGAGAACCTGTAGACAACTAGAAGAGTAGTGAGTATTTGAAAATTGAGCTTAAGAGTGTCATTATTCCATAGAGAAAGCCATCCTATCCAGATATGCTCGTGGAGGTAAAAGTCAAAATGATAAAAAAATTTATTGTTGGGATAGCACAAAATTTTAACCTCCATCCAAGCTTGCCACATTCTACAGTAAAATGTCCCAGGGGAGAAAGAATGGGGAGAAACTAGAATGTCCCATAGAGAGTGGGTTTTCCAAACTTTGTAATCCACAAGAGCAAAATTATGAACGTTCCTATTTTTCAGAATGGCCCAAAAATCATTAGAATTAAGAGACTGAACAATCCATTTGGCAGCAAGGTTAGCAGACATCTTAAGAGGACAACATATGACAAGAAAAGTTCTTTTTTAGGCAAAGAACAGAATTTCCAAGCAACTTTAGCAATCTTGTTGTGAACTAATATTCCTCCCCACAAGAACCTCCTGGGAAGACAAATAACCTGGTTAAAATGTTTTTTATTAGTAACCCAATGGGACAGAACGTAAACCAGGGTTGGGAGAATATAATGGTTAAGAACAAAAACTCCATGAGAAAGAGAATATTGAAAACTATACCACAAGAACAACTTTTTCCTAAATTTATCCAAAACCCATTCCCATCTTTGATGATTGCTGACTTAAAAACCCATAGGAATTCCAAGAATTCTGAACACTTCACCACATTTAATGATTTCACAACCAATGTTCTCAATGCAAGCAAGAACATGATTAGAGGAAGACTTAAAAGCCAGTTTTTCATGATTAATGTTTGATTGACTAGCACTAGAAAGGGTGTTAAGGCACTCTAAGACACTATTGGCATAGCTTTCATAAGCTTTAGTCAAGATATTAGTATCATCAGCAAAGGTTTGAAGACAAAGCTGCTTATCACTATTTGGCATAGAAATACCTTCAACTTTCTTACTCTCAACAACATCTTTAATCAACCACCCAAGGGCATCACCAGCTATGGCAAAGAGGATGGGGGATAAAGGGCAATGTTGTCTGATAGACCTTATAAGTTTGCAATGAGGAGAGAGATTCCCATTTATATCCATCCTAGAGTGGGCATTGCCAAAGAGAGTATTGATAGCTTTTATGAACCTTTTCCCAGCTCCTATGTCGTGTAGAGATTGGAGTACAAGTCCCATTCTATCCTATCATAAGCCATGTCAAAGTCAATTTGGAGAAACTCATTTGCGTACTTAATACCTTCCCACAAAGAAATAATAGCATCAAGAATAAATCTACCTTTGATGAAGCCTTTTTGCTTAGGCAGGATGATGTCTTTCATAAGAGGGCTGAGTCTCCTAGCAAGGGAAGAGGCAAATATCTTATAGATACTTGTAGGATAGGTGATAGGCCTCTAATTATTCAAATCCTCTTTTGGTCTTTTTTTATGGATCAACTTGATCACTCGAGTGTTGATTTCAATAGGAAGAGTGCCTTTGCTAACATATTTATTTCAATTTACATATGGTTTCTTTAATCTCGTCAGCAATGAGGAGCAGGTCCAGCATGGCAGCCATGTCAAGAGGATCATTTTTTTTCTTTTAAGAGCGATGCAGGCCCTGGCTCCGTGGATGTCCTCCCCCCACCTGGGAGAACTAGAGAAAACATTAGTAAAGAAGTGAGTAGCCTCCTCCAAGTTCTCCTCATCATTGATAGCAAAACCACTAGACTTTTTCATAAGCAATGGAACAAACTCTTTATTTTTCTTCTTTTTCAACAAAAAAAATGTATTATTGTTAGGCTTGTCAAGATTCCTTGCCAAAAACTCTCTTGAAGAGGAAAGAATGCTCCTAGCTTCAATGTACTCTTCATACTTCAATCTCTCCTAAAGGGATACAATCAAACCTATTTTAAAAGGGCTTTGAGAGGAACCCATCAGGTCTATCTCCTTAATAATGTCACTTCTTCTCTTAGCTCTAGCAGCCCTCTTGAGAGACTTATAGTGGGTAAAGAGAACTTGGATTTCTCTCATAGCTTTGGCCCAAGCCACCCAAGAAGAAGAAGAAGAAGAAGAAGAGGAGAGGAAGACGAAGAAGGAGACAGAGAAAAAGAAGGAGACAGAGAAGAAGAAGGTGAAGGAGGAGGAGAAGGAAAAGGAGAAAGAGAAGGAGAAGGAGAAGAAGAGAGGAAATTATACAAGAGATAAAGGGAGAAAAAAGCTTTCCAATAAAAATTTATGCAATATGGAATTATTTTTAAATTCTCAATATGGAGAAGGAAAACAAGAAGAAGAAGAAGAAGAAGAAGAAGAAGAAGAAGAAGAAGAAGAAGAAGAAGAAGAAGAAGAAGAAGAAGAAGAAGAAGAAGAGGAAGAAGAAGAAGAATAAGAAGAAGAAGAAGAAGAAGAAGAAGCTGAAGGAGAAGAAGGTGAAGGAGAAGGAGAAGGACAAGGAGGAGCACGACGAAGAAGAAGAAGAAGAAGAAGAAGAAGAAGAAGAAGAAGAAGAAGAAGAAGAAGAAGAAGAAGAAGCTGAAGGAGAAGAAGGTGAAGGAGAAGGAGAAGGAGAAGGAGAAGATGAAGGAGAAGGAGAAGGAGAAGAAGAAGGGGAAGGAGAAGGAGAAGGACAAAGAGAAGGAGAAGGAGAAGGAGAAGGTGAACGAGAAGGACAAAGAGAAGGAGAAGGAGAAGAAGAAAGAAGAAGAAGAAGAAGAAGAAGAAGAAGAAGAAGAAGAAGAAGAAGAAGAAGAAGAAGAAGAAGAAGAAGAAGAAGAAGAAGAAGAAGAAGAAGAAGAAGAAGAAGAAGAAGAAGAAGAAGAAGAAGAAGAAGAAGAAGGAGGAGGAGGAGGAGGAGGAGGAGGAGGAGAAGAAGAAGGAGAAGAAGAAGAAGAGAGCAACTAATACAAAGAGAAAGAAAGAAAAAACTTTCCAAAAAATATTTACGCATTATGGAATTATTTTTAAATCCTCAAAAACGAGGAACTCTTTGATGTCCCATGCAAGTTTTACTCCATTCTTCCTATGTGTGGGAAGCTAGATTAGTTAAATCAATAATGTAGGCTCAATTCCAACTAGATTAGTCCAACAAATAGGGAAAAAGTTCATATATACTTTATATGAAGCTCAATAAGAAATCACATTGTAGATCATTTAAATATTTAGTTTCTAAAATAAAGCTGCATTAAGTTCAGTACTTATCTTTATCTTATTTTAGAGTGGCTCTTTCCCATCTTCGTGGTCATCTTTAGCTTGAAAGATTGTGTCAAAGGATTTCCTACCTTGGGAAGATGTTTGCTCAACCTCAAGAGCTCAGAATTGAGCCGCCCAAATGAAAATATCCAATTAATAGTGCGCACGAAATTACTGAATTGGATATCTCGATGCTAGCTTGTATATCTTGGCTAATTCTTATTGCCCGGTAGACATAATTTATTATGGATCATGATATTATTGGAGATGGGGCATGGGGATATATAATCTCTTCAAGCTAAGAGATATTTCGAGATAAAGTTTCGTATAGTGAGATTTTTTATTTTTCGTAGCTTGAAATCATACTTTGTGCTATACTTGGTCCCTCGCCCTAAACTAGGTAGGCAATCCAATTCGCCAACAGTAGGAGTATCAAATCATTTTGATACTTCTCGGAGATGAGACCCACTGGCTTGCAAGTTTACATGACTTTTTTTCCTTTATATCGAGATCCCAAGTGCTCACATTTTCCAACTTTTAGAAGCACTCGATCACTTTTCCTGTATGGGGCGGTTATATTGTCTATTTCGTATTTCCCTATTTTGTGGGTCTATAACATGATCAATATTTGATATTTTACGGAGCGACAGGCAATTCATGAGTCCATCTGAAGAGTAACAATAAATGCTCTATGAGATGAGTTCCTAGTAGTCTAGTGGTCGTAGTTAGGGCTACGCTTGACTTTATCGTTGACCTCATGCAACCATACTAGTTTTCATTGATCACATTTTCGCTTGGCTAGTCATGCTCTCTCTCCCAGGCTTGAGAGAGGTATTCTCCGTGCTCTCCCCCTGTGGGGGAGGGGAACTTGGGACGATGGATTCTAGTGGTCTATTGTGTGACATCGAAGGTGGACATTTTGCTTCACAAGTACCGAACACGCCTATTCTTTCCTCTGAGGATGGGATTCTTGCTAATGGCCAATATCCTCCTAGTTTTCACCCCCTTGCAAGCCCAAATGAGGAATACATTTGTGGCAGAGCCGGCTCTGAGGTGAGGGGCAATGAAATTGTTGACTCATAGTTTTTAACACAGGCTTCATCCCCCAGGTAAGTTCTCATTCTCATGTTGTGTTGTCGTGGATTGAGCATGGTAAAACATTTGCAGATGTTCTTTTGTCTAGGAGTTCTCAGGTGGTTGCTTCTGGTTTCCCTTTTGTCTGCAGAGGCCGACAAAGGTAACTCTCCTCTGCATTTCACTCCTAAATGTTTTTTCAAGGAAATGAACAATAGTGTTGGCTTTCAAGATGATGCAACTTTAGTCATAGACAAAAGTTCGGTTTCTTAGTGGCAAACTCAACTATCTGAGCGGGTCATTAATACCCTTTGTCACGGACCCCAGCCTCCGATGGATGTCTTGAAACATTGGATTAAATCCAATTGGGAATCTAGAGGTTCAACGGTTAGACAGATTCAATATCTGCCCAATGGATATTTTATGTTCTTCTTTGATGATTCGATCAGTGTGCTTAGAGTCATTACGGAAGGACAATGGATTATAACAAATACGCCATTTTCTTTCTTCAATTGGTTTATGGGATTCAATCCTCGTGGTCCTAAACCCTCCATTGTCCCTATTTGGATAGAACTACTTGACTTGCTTGTCGACTTTTATCCCTAGATTGAAGGACTTTGCTCTCTCATAGGTAAGGTGCTAGGTCAGCGGTCGAGGGGCTCCATTAACCCCAAATCGGATCCGCAGATGCTTGTCGAAATCGATATTAATAAACCGCTCAAAGGTTCTCTGAAAATTAATGACTTCGACGGACGGCTATTGCATGAGCAGTGTTATTGGAAGAAGTTTCTAATCCGCTTTTTGTGACAGATAAAAGAGTTAAAGCTCTTGATGCTTTTCCATTTAGAGCCACGAGCTCAAGTGAGTCTGTTGATCGGGTTGGCATGAAGGATTATGTCCCTACAATCAAGGACCTCAAGGATTCAGAAATAGGTTGGACAGTTGTTCGAAACAGGAAAAAAATCCCAATGCTTTATGTTGCTAATTCTAACATTCCTGCTAATGGTTCTCGGCTAGAGACTAATAATCTTTTGGCATCTAAGTACTGCATGTTCATTGAAGAACTTGCAAAGATTGATGATGCAAAAATCAATGGGCCCCAATGCCATGGTAATGATGTTGATGATCTGAGCCTTAGCTAGAAAGAGAATTGGGCACCGTCAGGTCAGAAAATCTCTAGAACAAAAAGGAAAGATAGTCTATTGAAATCCAAAAGGGAGGATATTTTGAAAAACTCGTTGTCTTTGAATAAGCTCACTAGAAACATTAAGAAATGATTGTGTATTCGATGACTAGTTTTTGCTCCTTCTTCTTATTTCCCATGAATAGTCTAAGCATCATCTCTCTTAACATAAAAGGGATCACTGATCCGACTATAGCTTGGTGCATAAACAAGTGGATGTTTGACCTATCTTTGATGCCTGACATTATTTGTATTCAGGAGTTTAAGCACTCCGGACCTAAGTTGAATTGTCATTTAATTAGTGTTTCTAACAAACATTCTTGGTCGTACACTGATCACCCTCAGGGAAAGGGGGGATTTGCTATTGGGGTAGCCAACGAGATTAGTCATTTTTTGCCAAAGATAAAATCCAGAGCCCTTCTCATCAGTGGGCTGGTGTTACCCTCTACAAGCCTTTTGACTGCACTGTGATCACTCTCTATGCTTCCAATCGTCCCCATCAGAGAACCCTCTATTGGGAAGAGCTGTCCCATCTGGTTGGCCTCCTTATTATTATTGGGGACTTCAATATGCTTACTGCCATTAGTGATAGATTTTCTAAAAAAGGAACTGTCATTTCTGGCCAAGAGTGGCAAGAGTGGTCTAGACTCATTACCAAGCATGACTCATTCACCTAGAATAATAGGCAAAAAGGCCCCCAATTCTGTGCAGCTCATCTTGACCATGCTTACATAAACCTTGCTCTATCCCATCAATTCTAGGACATGAAAGTTGAGCTTGACTAGTCTTTGTGCATTTCGGATCATCTCCCTATTAGAGTGTCCCTTAAGCATAACCATCCTAATGCTAGATCGGGTTGGCCACATTTGGACAAGTCTCTCCTCACCCCTGTGTGATAGAAAAGTCCCCAAACATCATCTCCCATTGGTTCAATAAATTTGCTAACCCGTCTTCGCCATCTTCTTCTTCATCTTCTTCTTCCTTTTCCTCTTCTTCTTCTTCTTCTTCTTCTTCTTCTTCTTCTTCTTCTTCTTCTTCTTCTTCTTCTTCTTCTTCTTCTTACTCTTTATTTGTGATATATTGATACACATATACATATCACAGGGGTCTTCAAACCTACATCTTGCATAAAAAGCTTTCACTTTTGTCTCCATTCTTGAAAGAAGTTACTTTCACTGGGAAATATGAAGATCTAGAGTTGATTTAAACTCTCGTTCTTACATTTTCTTATCGATCTTTGTAAATAAAATATTTCCTCTAATATATTATGGCATGTGTGATGAAGATTTTAGGATTATGTCTTCTTATGTTACTTTGATCATATATAATATGTATGGACACATATATATGTTAATTTGTAAATGACATTTGAAGATGTAATTCTACAATGCTTCTAAGTGTCCATAAATTAGGAGGCATGTTAGCCTATCAAAATGATAGAACAATCACAAATTTGAATCTAGCCTCCCCATATAGTTTGGGTGTTTTCCTAGATGCTTTCAAAGACTTTTTCATAAAGAAAGAAGTTTTTGATAACATTGAAAATGCTAGGTCATGATCTTTTCATATAAAACTCCACATAGTCAAAGATATCTAGTATATATTGTGTAGCAAGTTGGTTTCCTTTTTAGGATATATTATAGAATGGATAATTCATCAAGAGAAGATAAATCTCCTTTATAGTCATCTTGATCTCATAGCTTTCCCATTATCGTTTCTATTGATAGGTGACCATGAAGATTTATGCATGTTTCTGGGCTTCTCTCATATAGCATGTAGAATTGAATTTTATTAAAAGCTATATCCAACATCTTGTGTTTGATTTTACTTAGATTTTTTTAATGATTTCTTACTAGTTCAAGGCTCAAGTTGTTTAATCTATCTAATATTAAGTCTATATTTTAATGAACCACATGTTTTCCTCAAAGACTAACAATTCCATATGGTATTAGGTATGGATGTGTAATCATGTTTGAGTGCT
Source organism: Ceratopteris richardii (assembly GCA_020310875.1). Lineage (NCBI taxonomy): Eukaryota > Viridiplantae > Streptophyta > Polypodiopsida > Polypodiales > Pteridaceae > Ceratopteris > Ceratopteris richardii. The sequence continues at coordinate 28,184,560 of CM035438.1, forward strand.
ATTCAAATGCCAGTATTATTAGATCTAGATTTATGATTAAGTGTTTATAGTTTTTTTTGGAAAAATATTATATCAATTAAAAACTTAACCCTTTCCCCTTTCCTCAGCCCTCGTATGTTTTTTTGATTTATTTTCTTTGGTTATTAGATTATGGCTCAAATAGTAGTGATATAGAAAGTATTAGAGGAATATAAAATTCAAATTTGAGTTTGTGCTTCTAGTACAATGACTCCTCTAATTCAATAAGTGATTTTCCTTTACTAATATCAATTTGAAACTTAAAATAACCATGAAGCCTATTTGAGCTATCCTCTATGCTAAGAAAGTTGCTTGAACTTTAGGAATGAAAAACTTCTTTTGGGTAATTTATTCTTCTAATATAATATTTGAATCAATAATTTCCGCGTTATCTGACATACTCAAACATGCAAAGGTCTCTTATAGATGCATGTGAATAATTAAGCCTTGATATAGATTGAAAATATAATTAATACTCTTGTGAACATGGTTGATTGGATCTTGCTTATGATCTTTCATAAGATCCACCTTTTTTGGCTTGATTTTTGTGTGTTTTCAATTTTTCCATTTCTTCAGCCATATTTGAGGTATATTGATTTTTCTCCTCATTTGATTTATTTATATATTTTTTCTTCCCTCAACAAAAATGGTAAGTTTTTCTTTTAATTGTTAGAAATATGGATAATCTTTTAGTGTTCTTCCCTCTAAACTCGGTGCTTTCCTTGATTGACATGATTTTCTTGTTGGTGTAATCTATAGCTCATATCATATATTTAACATCAAGTTCTAGATATACAAATAAACATATATTATAAAAATGTTATTAAGTATGGAAATGATATCATTTGCAAAGAAGGTCGTTCCATATGTCTTGGGTCCATAGTTGATGTGAATTAAGCCAATTTAAATAGTTGTTGGACTCTTTGGGATGACCTCAATGGCATCACAAAAAGCGTAGTTGTGTACATGGTTGTAGTAGATGTGGGTAGAAAGCTCAATGTTCACTACTGATGTGCATTTCAAATTAATCTTGGTTAGTATAGATCTTAATGCTGGAGATAATGACATTTTCACTCTATGTATTCCTATCACCAATGATGGAGGTGACCACGTAATCTCTATTGCGGCCATAATCATATCTCCATTCAATTGAAGTACAACAATATATGTGGGATCAGATTAAGCTATTTTCATTAGAATCCCTAATAACATTTCTTCCAAAGATATTCTCTAAGCCTATATGGATTCCTTTTCTTTTGTAATTCTTAATATTCTCTCTCATTGAAATTATCTCTCAACCCATCTAGTGTTCTTAAGTTAGACCACAAAATGGAAGTCTAGGGCTTGGAGGAGTAGATATTTATTCTGACTTAGTTCTTTAATTTTGAAATAGTGCTAACATGATGATTTGGTTGACTATCGATTCTTGTTATGCATCTTCTTATTTCTCTTTGGTTTGATAGCTTGAATGATTTTGGTGTAATAATATAAATCTCTTCCAAACATGTCACTTGAGGCTACCTAGTTGATTATTTACTTTCACATGTCAATGATGTATTGGTGAGTGTAAAGATGATGATACCTTGTATCTTCATGGAACTTTATCAAAGGCCTCTCCCCATTTCATGTGCTTTGAAAACTCTCCCAATTTCTTTTGGGGCTATTTTTTCACCATTGACTTGGCGGTTGACTCCTTACCCTTGAAGCCTTGGGGGGCCACCTAAAGGTTGATCCCTTGCCCTTAGGGAATGGGACCCACCCTCAGAGCGATTGCTCATAGGCTTGGGGGGCCACCCATGGGGTGAGCCCTCATATTTAGGGCTTGGGGGCCCATGCTTGGGTCACCCTAGGGAATGTTGATATATTTAGGTAGTGATGTGTGTGAACACACTAGGACCGCCGGGGCACTTTTTTCCCTCTTTAGGAGGTTTTTTTCCCTCGGCTTGTATATATGCCTATTGCCCTAATGGGCTACTTATCTTTGTACATTCTCTAGTAATACATTCAGTATTGTGTGTTGTGCTCCAAGCTTCTTCTTCTTCCTTGTGCTGTTCGCGTGCTTCCGCAGACGTCTTACTCCAACAATTGGTATCAGAGCAGGTCGTTGCTTCATCTAGGGTGCCATCGACACTCCTCCGTTTGCAGTCTCAGATTCACATGAAATTTGGTGAGCATACTCAGGGTGTTTCAAAGATCAAAACTGTTTTGCTTTGTGGTGCCAAAATCGCGATCTGAGCTCGTTTTGGCCTCCGAACGTACTATCGTAGTGCATGTGCAGGCTATTTGGTCCTTTTGTGCCAAAGGTATATACTAGTTTCTGTTCGCCAGTTTAAGCATCTCGAAGTCTGCTACAAGTCTAGCAGAACTCGTCTAGGCAGTTCCGTTCAACTTTTGAAGATACAATCAATTTTCTGCATCAAGGTATTTTAGTCACCGGCCATGGCTGAAAGCAGTGATGTATTTCGTATGTTGGTTGTTGAGGATAAGTTGGATGGTACCAACTACCCATTATGGGCTTATATGATGCGACATGTATGGGTTGCAAAAGGACTGTGGAACATTGTGCAGGGTGTTGAAAGACGTCTTGTTACACCTGCAACTACAGGTACTGCAAATACAGGTACTACAAATACAGGTACTGCAAATACAGGTGCTAGAGGTGCTGGAGTTGATGAAGATGGTGTCGAAGATGATATTGTGCAGATTCCTGTTCGTGCTGCTGTTTCTGTTGCACCTACTGCAGAGCAGATTCCCTGGGATGGCAGAGATGCCCGGGCACATGCATTGATAGCTTTGTCTGTCAAACATGCCATTATTCCTCACATTCGCTCTTGCAGAACAGCAAAGGATGCTTGGGATACACTTACCACATTGTACCAAGCTAGGAATGAGGCTCGTGTTGCTTACCTCCGAAAACAATTGGAGAGTGAGCACATGAATGAAGGTGATTCTATGGACAGTTTCCTAATGAAGATCAAAGATTTGAAGGAGCAATTGATTTCTGCTGATGAGGTTATACCAGATAGCTCACTTGTGGAGTCCTTTCTCAATGGTCTTCCTGACTCATATCAGAGTTTTGCTTCTACTCTTCGGTTGATGATGAAAGGCAATCCAAATGCCTTATCATTTGAGGAGTTAGTCTTTGTTTTGTTGCAGGAAGATCAGTCCAGGCAGAACAGGTCCATTATGCGAGTTGCAAATCAAGCTTTCCTAGCTAGTCAGAAGGGCAAAGGAAAATGGGGCTCTTCTACTAGTAAGCAGAAATCTGCAAATGCTGCACAATCAAAGAACCAGGATAAAGATGAGAAGAAATGAGAAAAGTAGAAATTGTTTTGCAAGTACTGTAAAGGAAATGATCATATCATAAAGAACTGTCCGAAACTGGCTGCTAAAGAGGCAAAGAAGAAAGAGGCTCGAATGGTTGTTGCAGAGGCCTCTACACCAAAAATAGAGTCTGCAAATCTTGTGCAGGAAGAAGAATGGGCGTTTACTACTGTCTACAGTTTTGACCCATCTTCTCATGATCAGTGCATGTCTGCAATAGACTCAGATGTTTGGTATTTTGTTAGTGGGGCAACCAAACATATTACCTCGTAGCACAGTTTATTCTCTTCACTCGAGCCTGCCCCTACAGGGAATACTGTTACATGTGCCAACAACTCCTCTTATCGTGTTATGGGAGTTGGTAAGATCATTCTGACTACAGCTGATGGTAGTTCTTTCACTTTGTCAGATGCTTTATTTGTGCCAGGGATAAAAAAGAACATGTTATCAGTTTCTGCATTAGCCAAGATTGGCTTGGTTGTGAAATTTATTGATGACAGGTGTACAGTTCATGATCTGTCAAATGGCGATGTGATTATTGCTTCTGGCATTTTATGTTGTGGGCTATATAAGCTCATAGACTATGAAAGATTTGTAAATGATTTGGCATGTGCAGTAAATGATTCTCAGGCTAAGTCAGATGCAAAGCTTTGGCATGCACGCTTTGGTCATCTGAATTTTGCTAGTTTGCTACGCCTGCAGAAATCTGAAATGGTGTCTTCTTTGCCCAAACTTGAGGCACCTAGAAAACATGTTTCTGAAGGCTGTATTTTGGGCAAAATGCAGCGTTCCTCCTTTCCAAAAGATGGTTTAGTTCGGGCTATGCAAAAATTGCAGCTTGTACATATTGATGTCTATGGTCCTATGCAGACACCCTCTTTTGGAAATTACCTTTACTTCGTGACTTTCATTGATGATTTTTCCAGGCATGCATGGGTATATCCACTCAAAGCAAAGTCCAAAGTGTTCATGTGCTTCAAACAGTTTTTGGTTTTGGCTGAAAATCTGTCAGCATGTAAAATGGGCACCCTCCGTTCTGATCGAGGGGGGGAATATATGTCTTCAAATTTTAATGCATTTCTGGCTGAACGTGGGATAAAACACCAGTGTACAGTGCCGTATACACCTCAATAGAATGGAGTTGCTAAATGAAAGAACAGGTCACTCATGGAGATGGCAAGGTGCATGGTCAAGAGTTAGGCTTTACCACATAGTTTCTGGCTTGAGGCTGTCATGTGTGCAACATATGTACTGAACAGGTGTCCCACTAAAGCGCTGCAATCTATCACTCCATATGAGGCTTGGCATGACCGCAAGCCATCTGTTGCTCATCTCCGTGTTTTTGGTTGTTTGGCATATGCACTAGTGCCTGAACAACATCACAGAAAATTGGATGATAAGGCAGTAAAATGTATTTTTGTTGGGTACAGTTCTGAAAGTAAAGGCTATCGTCTGTATCATCCACAGACTAAACGCATTCTGGTTAGCCGTGATGTTGTATTTGTGAAAGATGCTGTTCAGCCATTGCTTTCATGTACTAAGGAGACATTTGTTAGCTCCAAAGACATGTATGATACTTTGATGCCTCTTTTTACAGGTGGGCAGTCTAGTGCTAGTCCTAATCAGGCAACTTCTCAGCCTTTGCAGGTTTCATATGATGATGCAGATCATTCCATTTCTGATGCAGATTTACATGATGAACTTGTTGATGAGAGAGCTGATATTGAGCAGACAAAAACTATGCCAAAATGGCTGGTGCAGACTTTGCATGACAAGAAATTAGATGCACCTTTGTCATATCATACTCGTTCAGGCTCTCATAGTGCCTCCTTTGCATCAGATTGCTATGCTATGGCTGCGTCTAGTCTCTGTGATGAGAATGAGCATCTTCAAGGCGAAAATGCTAGAATAATGTGTCACTGTATATTTGGTTTGACACAAAAGTATTCTTGCATCAACCTTCATCAAGTGAATGATCAAATAACAATGCAAATGCCCCATACCTCACATCTCAAAGAGCCATGCAAATCAACATTAAATTCACTAATATGCTTCTCATGAGGATGGGGGAGCAACATTTCATCAACATATACAACATTGGTCAGATGTACATCATCTGCACACTTAACACATAAGGAACCCTCACTTAGAATGTTCTCAAAACCATGTGCAATCGAGTAGGCATGTATCTTTTCATACCAATCAGGAGGATCTTGCTTAAAACCATATAGAATCTTTTGGAGCCCACATACTTTTTTTCATGTCCTTTTTGCACAAAACCATGGAACTGAATACATACACTTCTTCATGTAAGTCACCATTTAGAAATGCAATTTTATTGTACAATTGATGTACATTCCAACCATGATGAGTTGCAAGTTCAAAAATGCTACAAACGATGGTCACATGGCAAGTGGGTGCAATGGTCTCATCAAAATAAATGGCTCTCTCTTGAGCATAACCTTTTGTAATAAGCCTAGCCTTATACCTATCAATTGTTCCATCAGGTTCATGTTTCAGCTCCTATGCCCATCTTGTGCCAATGACCTTTCTGCTAGGAGGAATATCAGATCAAGACCAAGTTCCATTCTTCATAATAGCATTATACTTTGATTGAATAACAACCATCCATTTTCTTGAATTTTGTGCTTCATCAAAAGAAACAAGCTCATTCTCATAACAAATACTAAAGGCAGCCCTTGCATAGCAAACTGATGCAAAATACGAATTTAGAGAGCCTAAACAAGTAGAATATGACATGGGTGCATCTAATCTGCTATCTCTCAAAGTCTACGCCAGACATTTTGGCATAGCTTATCCATCCTCTATACTAAACCTCTCATTAAAAAGTGCATTATGTAAATCTGCAATAGAATGGAATGATCTACATCATCATGTGGAGCCTATAAAGTTGATGAAATTTCCCCATTTGTACTAGTACTTGATCGTCCACTTGTATAAAGAGGCAAAAAAGTGTCATACACATCGTTGGAGCTAACTGATGTCTCCTTCATAGAGGAAATTAGTGGCTGAATTGCATCTTACATAGAAACATCACAGCTAACCAAAATGCATTTAATCTGTGGTCGATATAGATGATAGTATTTTCTTTGAAAAATGTACACAACAAAAATACATTTCACTACTTTGTCATCCAATTTCCTGCATTGTTGTTTAGGCACTAGTGCATATGTTAGACAACCAAAGACATGTAGATGAGCAATAGATGGCTTGTGACATTTTGACCAAAATACAACCTTCATAATCATGTTTACAAGGTGCCTCAAGTTTGAGCAGAGAGGAAACCCTTTCAAATTTCTATAGATGGAGCAAACTAGCACAATTCAAATGACCAAAGTATGCATGCCAATGAGTTGCATTTGAGATAGCCTGAGAATCTTGGACTTCACAAGCTCAATCATTCACAAATTTTGCAGAGTTTATAAGATTATATATCCCACAACATAAAATTCCAAAAGCAATAATAACATCGCCATTTGACATAATATGACTTGTACATCTGTCATCAACAAATTTGACAACCAAGGCAATCTTGGATGATGCTAAAACTAACAATAGATTTTTGTTGATCCATATCACATACAAAGCATCTAACAATGTGAAATAACTAATATAAATAGTAGTCAAAATGATCTTGTCAACTCCATTATAGGATAAGAGGAAATGTTAATGCATGTGACAGTACTCCGTGTAGGGGTAGGCTCTAGTGAACTAAAGAAATTGTGCTACGAGGTAATATGTATGGTTGACCCACTATCAAAGAACAAAAATTTGAGTATGTTACAAACATACAATGCTCATCAGAAGATGGATCATAATTGCAAATGCTAGTGAAAGCCCATTATTCATTCTACAAAAGATTAAAAAACTCTATTTTAGGTGTAGGGGCCTCTACAACAACCATTCCAACCTCTGTCTTCTTTGCCTCGTTTGGAACTAGTTTTGGACAACTCTCTATGACATGATCATTTCCCTTATATTATTTGCAAAATTATTTTTTCTTTTTTGTTTTCTTCTCATCTTTGGCTTCCTTTTTAACTATGTAGCATTAGTAGATTTCTCCTTACTAGTAGATAAGGTCCATTTCCCTTTGCCCTTTTGACAACCTAAGAACATGTTATCTACAACATACATGATCGAATTGTTCTTCCTAGATTGATATTCGTGCAACAAAAGAGAGAATAAATCCTCAAGTGGTAAGGCATTTGGATCACCTTTCATCATCAATCCAAGAGTACAAGCAAACCTTTGATATGAATCTAGAGGACTGTTAAGAACAATTTGCACAATTGAACTATCTGGAAAGACAATCAATAGAAACCAACTGCTCCTTTAAATATTTAATCTTTGTCAAAAGATTTTCCATATAATCTTATTCATTTATATGATCACTCTCTAACTATTTTTGAAGGTAAGCAACACAAGCCTCATTTCTTGCCTGATATAAGGTTGTAAATGTATCCAAAGCATCCTTTGCCATGTTGCAAGAGCAAACTTTAGGGATTATGGCATGTTTGATAGACAAAGCTATCAATGCATGTGGATGTAGTAGGCATGACAATTGAAGGTGTCACTTTGTGTTTATGGACCATGCAAGTTCTTTGATAACGGTATGTCAAAAGATGGTTGTGTTTTATCGGAGTGGCTTTAGAGACTCTTGATCATAGAACATGTTGCTCACAAATATCAACAACTACATGAATAGAGAGATGATGAACTATGTAGTGAGAGATAGAAGAAATATCATTCTCTCTCCTCCCTCCATAACTTCATTTGGAGAAAGCTCACACATGCAAGAGTTGGAGGAGGAAAAGTACGAGAGGAGCACCCTCTCCTTTTGAGTTCACTAGCTTGATATATGGGATCTTTTGCCATCCTCTAAGCCATTTGCATGAGCTTTTAGAGCCTTACTTCTCAACAAATAAGTATACACATATTAGAAAATATGAATTTTTTCTATTTTTTGGGAAAGCGTTTTAGAGCTCTTAGTAAGAGACTTAAAGAATCAACTATATATACATATACTATAAGGTTTGAATCTAGCAGAGCATCAATAAGTTCCCTGCATTTGTAAATGATAAAAAGTTAGTGAGGTTTCCAGAATTCCTTTCTCCACTATTCTTTATAGTTTTTATTATCTAAATTTGACTAAGTTCCCATTATGGGAGAGGGAAAAGTAATTGCTCTAGGCATGGAGTTGTATGGGTAGTATGATGTATGGAGTCTAATGAATAATCAAGAAACGCTATAAATTGTAGATTAGGAGGAGGTTTTCACTCCTCAAAGTACCCCATCCATCAATTTTATTCAGCCCATCTCTAAGATGGTGGGTATGTACATGACGATACCTTTTCTGTAGCATTGAAGTTTTTTTTAGCTTCACCACCTATGCTTTTGAGACACAAAACTTGGCCATTTTGTGTCCGATTGATACAATAAAGGCAATATTCAATTTAATATTCTCTATCAAAGTAAGAAATCATTTACATTTGGTAGGTCAATTGAACCGTCCTAAGACATGTATGGAAACTACTACCACCCATGTATAAGCGTCTATGGAGGGCCACCCATTAGCCTATATATACATGAGTTTTGCACTACGTGAGACATTGAATCAAACCAGCATATCTCTATGTTGTAACTCCCTATCTAGAGTTGTCTACATCACCATCTAAGCTCTACCTTGAGAGAATACGAGTGGACAATGCCATCTTCTTTGTACTTGTTGTTAGTAGAAAATTGTTGAAATTCTCCTATATGTGTGATCTTCTTTGCTATTTCCCTGGTGTTATATTCCATAACCATTGTCTTGCATGGTATTAGAGTTTTAAGGTTTGAATAGCTTGAGAAGTATTGGTATTTTAGCCTACTAGCAGACTAGAATATCATTAGATTAATGATTACATGATGGCTTCATCATCAAACACTAGTCTTGCTGCTCCAACTAATGTTAATGCTACACCTATTCAAACTTGTCCACCTCCATTCAGTGAAGTGAACTTGGATGGAACCAACTATACACTCTGGAAGTTCAAAATTTCTACAAATTTAGACTCCTACAAATTACTTCACTCTATCATGGGACTGATGGGATTGGATCCAAAGGCTATACCACTTGAAGATCCAATTGTCACTAGTGTAAGTGATTTTGTGCTTACTTTAGTTCAACATACTACGAAAGCACATGAGGCTTGGCGCATATTGGTTCAATAATATGAGATCAAGAACCGAAGTAGGATACAAAATCTAGAAAACCACTTGGCAAATGAAAAGCATTCTAACTTTGAAAAGGCTCAAGATTTTATGAAATGGATAAAACATCACAAGATCAATTGGCTATAGTTGGTGTTGTTATAACACCAAAAAAGCTAACTCAAAGATGTGTGCATATTCTTCTAGCAAAGTATGAGGGATTAGTAACAACCTTCAACACTCATGTAAGATCAACGCCCCTTACATATGAAGAGTTTTGTGCTATGCTCTTAGACGAGGAGATGTTGTTGAAGAACTGGCAAGGTACAAGTGATACTGGCAAGCTGATGAACAAAATGGGATTGTAAAACCATTTTGGAAGAACAAAGAATCTGCAAACAACACAGAATTAGAACTATGGGTAATTATTAAAGAGTTATGCTCACCCGCTCAAACGCATGCTGATGAACCATGGATTTTAGATAGTGGAGCATCTCGCCATATGACCAGCAAAAAAGATAATTTGGTATAGTTCCCTAGTGCCTCTATGGGAATCCATCAATATAGTGGTGGGAAATGATTCTTGATGTCCAGTTAAAGGAACTGGAACCATCTCTTTTATCACTTCTAAAGGTGCTGAAAAAACGTTATCTGACGTTCTCTATGTACCTACACTTAAAATATTTTTTTTTTGTTAGTTTTTGCAATAAAAGATTGTTGACTTGAGATTCACTTTGATAAGACTAGTGTAGAATCATGTATTCATCAAGTAATGTAGTAGGAAAAGGAATAAGATGTGATAACTTGTATGAGTTAATTGCCTTAGCTGCTAAAGAAGATAAAGATGTAAGTAGGTTATGGCACCATCAATTTGGGCATCTTGGATTGGAGTTGCTCATTTGGATGCATTTTGAGATTTGTAGGGACCTTGTGGAGCTTGCATGATGGGCAAGCAACAACAAAAGGCATTTCCAGAAGAGACCAACAATCAAGCTCAAGCTACTCTAGAGTTGATACATGCTGATGTCTATGATAAAATGTCGACACCTACTCTAGGAGGATCTTTCTATGTTTTGTTGTTAGTCAATTATTATAGTAGAAAGATGTGGGTTGATTTTAGTTGAGAGAAGGCTGATGCTTTTGAAAAAATGAATCATGCAAGAAATTGAAGAAATTTAGAATAGATAGAGGAGGTGAATTCTTGTCAATAGAATTCAATAACTAGTGTAAGCATCATCGTTTAAAAAGGCAACTTACCACAACTCATACACCTCAAGAAAATGGCATTGTTGAGCATAGGAACATGATGGTAGTTGAAATGAGTCACTGTATGTTAAAGGATCAAGAAATGCTAGATTCACTCTAGGAAGAAGTAGTCAATACAATAGTCTACATCCTCAATCAAAGCTACATGAAAGCACTAAAGGGAATGACTCCTCAAGAAGCAAATTTTTGGAAAAAGCCTTCAAGTTTTCATTTCAGAATTTTTTCTTGTTTCTGTTATGCACATATTCGTGATTCAACAAGATCAAGGTTGGATTCAGAAAGCAAAAATTGTGTCTTCCTAGGATATAGTGAACATTCTAAAGCATACAAGTTGTGGTATCCTCAGGCAAGGAAGACTTTTGTTAGCTGAGATGTAGTGTTTGATGAACAAACACATTGAGTAGAAGATAAAGGAAAATATACTATCTCATCAAACAAAGAAATATCTCACCTTGTGCCTATCAAAAGAGAAGTTAAAGTTGAGGAGAAAGAAACATCTGATAGTGAAATTTCCTCAATAGAACGCCAACGAGTGTAGTCTGAGTATGATAATATACTAAAAAATGATACATGGGATCTAGTCAACTTGCTGCCACAAAAGAAGGTAATAAGCACTAAATGGCTTTGAAAAGATAAGTATAAAGTTGATGGAAAATTAGAAAAGTTTAAGGAAAGATTAGTTGCACATGTTTTTTCACATATTGAAGCTTATGATGTTCAAGCAACTATTTCGACGGTACTTATAGTAGCTACACAAAAGGCCTGGTCTATTTTTCAAATGGATATCAAATCTGCAACCAACTCTTGCACTCTCCTCTACTAAAGCAGAGTAAAAAGTAGCTTGTTTTGCTTCTTGTGATGCAGTCTAGTTAGAGAGAATTCTTGTAGACCTAGGCTTTCCTTAAAAAATGGCAATTGTCATGAAGTGTGATAATCAAAGTTGTATGGACATTGGAAAGAACCCAATATTTCATGCTCCCACCAAGCATATAGAAGTATAGAACCATTATGTTCATGAGATAATTGAATATGAGATTGTGCATCTAGAATATTTCCCAATAGAGAAAAATTGTGCTGACATATTCACTAAAGCACTTGGAGAGCTCAATCGGCATCTTAAATAGATGGGCACAGGACTGAGGCCTACTTGATTTATCATTTTGTAAACATTGAGGGGGGTGTTAGCATATATTCAATGTCTACCCCTCATGATTGTATGTTCTAATGCACATTTTGTAAGGCCCCCATTATGAGGAGAAGCCAAGCGTGCATTACCCAATTGATGGGAGTCCCAAATTACATGTTGGATGAAGATCAAATTGGACCACGTAAGGTATTATAAGGAAAGGGAGTTACTAGGGTCCCAAATTGTGGGGTTGTAGGTAGCAAGGAGTAGCCCCGATTGGGGGTCCAAGGGTGCCAGTGGGTCCCCTAGTTGGGGGGTCCCAAGGAGCCAATGATCCCCCACGATAAAGGGAATATTCCATGAAATATTCTTTGTTGAACTCAAAAATCATTTATATTTATTAGGTTGGTTGAACCAGCCTAAGCCATGTATGACAACTATGAACTAATAACCACCCATGTTCTACTGCCCGTTTATAGCCGTCCATGGAAGGCCACCCATTCACCTATATATACATGACCTCTGCACTACCCTAGACATAAAATTGAGCTAGCATACCTCTACCTTGTAAATCCCTACCTAGAGTTGTCTAGATCACCATTTAAGCTCTACCTTGAGAACACACAAGTGGACAATACCATCATCTTTGTACTTATTGTTAGTAGAAAATTGTTGAGATTCTCCTGTATGTGTTATCTTATCTACTAATGCTTATGTGTTATATTGCATAACTATTGTCTTACAAGATCCCCATTTAAAGCTCTTATTGTGTTTCACTCTTTTATCTTGAATTGAAAGGGAACCTTTTAGGGAAGAGCTATAATGAGAAGTAGTGGAAGTTCATCATACATCATCTTCACAATCTTCCAAGGTGCTTCACTTTTGATAGCATTTGACAACCCTATAAAGCAGCCCACTACCTCACCAAACTTAGCTTGTTGCATGAATATTTTTGGCTAAAGCTTGAGAGTTATTTTCACTATGAGGTAGATCTTAATGATCTTCAAGAAAGCATATAAAAGTTTCCCTAGTCCATCTCCTTTAGAAATACTTCTTTTGCACCAACAAGGCATCCCCAATAAAATTTCCCTCTCACATTGGTTTGAATATCTTTATGAACAATTGTCTAGAGCATTTTTTCTTTTTCTTGATTGGAGGTGCGAAAAGATGAAAAATTTAATCTCCCACCATGCCACAATAAGTTTAAGCCCCATAATTGAATAAGGGTGAGCAAGATTTTAAACTATCTTTTGATCCTCCAAAGTTCTTCCAATATATTTCCATTTTCCTTCGCTAGTCTTTTGGTGTAGGGATGTCTTCCGTATTGAGGAAATTTCATCTCATTCCTTCCAGTCTTTTTGTCTAATCCAATGATCATTAGCATAATTCCATAGTATTCTCTAGCAATGAATACATTTTCTCTTTATTTTCTTCCCTCTAGGGACATCTTGTTCTTTTGTAGGGGATTTTACCTTGATGGGGAACCAAATGGAATCATTTTTCCTAATTTCTACCAACAATTTCCATTATGACTTATGATGATAGTATAATCTAAAACTTACTGAAAAAATGACCTTTTTTGTGTTTGGGAAATCTCATGGATGCTATTCCTAAATTATAGTTTCATCCTTGGACATGCTAAGAGAATTTGATTGGCTCACGTTCTATAGTAGAATAAGATAATAAATATTAGCATGTCCTCATTGTTCTCCTTGCATGCAATAATACAAATTTTCTATTTCATTGAAGATTTTTAGTGCCTTGTGAGCTACATGTTTCTTGCATTCGAAAATCTTGAAACTTGTAGAAATAGCTTTTCTAGGACTAATTTGTCTTGAGATGCAAATCCCTTGAATGAACTGATCCACAAAAGAATTGTGAAATTTATCTAAGAGGAAGATATTTTCAAGTTCTAATGATTCCTTTGACTACTATGCATCATTTATATATAATATATTCGAAAAGAAAAATTGAAAAACATTTAAAGAACTTCAATGCTCAATTTTATGTTTTAGGTCAAATCATTGTATCTATCTTTATTTTTTTGCTTAGATAGAGGTCAATGCAAAATCGATATCAGAGCAATGATCAAACCTTAAAATCATGCAAGGGTGCCATGCTACATCCAATAAATGAGAAATCAATCAAGGATGAGTGGAATCCATTCAAACAATTATGATTTTGCAAAGAAATATTCGTTCGAATATCTTTGAATGTCCTTTTGTCAATAGCTCGTATACCTAGAGTAAGATTTTGTAGAGCATCTTTCTTTCCAAATTTTCTAGAGAGCTTCACTCCTAACATTATTCCACAAAGAACCCATCTATAACTTTGCTAGGTAATGTTTGTGCCTAGTTATATTTGACATATATATCCTTAACCTAACTAAGGGTCCTCCACACCAAAATACTCTTAGGGAACAAGAAAAGAGATGACCAAGGTCTTCCTTACCACAATTGAGATCCTTGCACCAAGGGAATGTCTAGGGTTAGGTTTGTTGGAGATAGACGTCTTCGGAAGCACCCGAACAACACAAGGAAGAAGAAGAAGCTTGGAGTACAAACACACAATAATGAATGTATTACTAGAGAATGTACAAAGATAAGTAGCCCATTAGGGCAATAGGCGTATATACAAGCCTGGGGAAAAAAACCTCCTAAAGAGGGAAAAAAGGTGCCCTGAAGGTCCTAGAGTGTTCACACACATCACTACCTAAATATATCAACAAATCCCCCCTGGGAGTGATGTGGTGAACAAGGAGCTGGCACTCATGTATAAGGAAGTGCCAAGCTATGTGGAAATCACTCCACAAAAGGAAGTAAGCCCAAAGCTTTGCCGAAAGCTTCAAACTTCTCCCTAGGCAGAGCCTTCGTGAAAAGGTCTGCAATGTTCTCCTGCGTGGGCACATATGCCAAGTTGATCTCCCCAGTAGAGAAGCTCTCCCTGACATAGTGATAATGCACCTCAATGTGCTTAGTGCGAGCATGGAACACAGGGTTCCTCGCAACTGCCAATGCGCTCTGGCTGTCAGTGAAGATGGTGGTGGCAGAAGACTGGCCAACACCCAAATCAGCCATAAGGCGTCTAAGCGACACACACTCAACAGTCGCTGTGAAAGCTGCCCTATACTCAGCCTCACAACTGGAAGTGGCCACAGTAGGCTGCTTCTTGCTCAACCAGGATATACATGAGCTACCAAGCATGAAGCAAAAACTAGTGGTGGACACACGACGGTCATAGCAACCAGCCCAATCTGAGTCAGAAAAAGCATGCAAATCTAGTGGTAGTGATCCCCCCTTGGGATAAAACAACCCAAGTAGCCGAGTACCACTCAAGTAGCAAAAGATGCGCTTAACCGCTTTCCAATGCGTGACTCCTGGGCAATGCATAAACCTGCTCATCTGTGAGGCAGCAAACTGAATATCTGGTCGAGTAATGCATAAGTAAATCAAGCATCCAACAGCCTGCTGATAGAGAACAGCATCAAATGCATGTCCAGCATCATGAAGACTCAATCGTAAACATGTCTCCATAGGAGTGGCAATAGGCTTACAGTCTTCAAGGCCAAAATGCTGCAATAATGTGTCAATATATTTCGTTTGACACAAAGCCATTCCACCATCAACGTGCATAAACTGAATGCCCAAATAGTGATGCAAATGCCCGAAATCAGACATCTCAAATGAGGCATGCAAATCAGCCTTAAAATTAGCAATATGTGTCTCAATAGGACCAGTGAGCAGCATGTCATCAACATAGACAACAATGATCAGAAGCACATCATTAGCATGCTTAACATATAAGGTGCTTTCAGTTGGACTATTCTCAAAACCATGTGCAATCAGATAGGCATGTATCTTCTCATACCAAGCACGTGGTGCTTGCTTTAAACCATATAATGCCTTCTTTAACCTGCAAACCTGGTTTTCATGCCCTTTCTGCACAAAGCCACGGGGCTGAAAAAAATACACTTCTTCATGAAAGTCACCATTCAGAAATGTTGTTTTAATGTCCAACTGATGTACATTCCAACCATGATGGGCTGCAAGTGCACAAATGCTCCGAACACTAGTCATACGACATGTAGGTGCAAAGGTCTCATCAAAATCAATGCCTCTTTCTTGTGCATAACCCTTTG
Source organism: Ceratopteris richardii (assembly GCA_020310875.1). Classification (NCBI taxonomy): domain Eukaryota; kingdom Viridiplantae; phylum Streptophyta; class Polypodiopsida; order Polypodiales; family Pteridaceae; genus Ceratopteris; species Ceratopteris richardii. The sequence goes on from CM035438.1 coordinate 28,200,645, forward strand.
CAACAAGCCTAGCCTTATACCTGTCAACTGTACCATCAGGTTTACGCTTCAGCTTGTATACCCACTTAGTGCCAATGGCCTTCTTGCCAGGAGGCAAGTCACATAAAGACCATGTACCATTCTTCATTATAGCATCATATTCAGATTGCATAGCAGCCATCCAATTTTTTGAATTTTGTGCTTCATCCAAAGAAACAGGCTCATTCTCATCACAGAGACTAGATGCAGCCATAGCATAGCAATCTGATGCAAAGGAGGCACTATGAGAGCCTGAGCGAGTATGATATGACAAAGGTGCATCTAATTTGCTGTCACGCAAAGTCTGCACCAGCCATTTTGGCATAGTTTTTGCCTGCTCAATATCAGCTCTCTCATCAACAAGTGCATCATGTAAATGTGCATCAGAAATGGAATGATTTGCATCATCATATGAAACCTGCAAAGGTTGAGAAGTTGCCTCATTAGGACTAGCACTAGACTTTCCACCTGTAAAAAGAGGCATCAAAGTATCATACATGTCTTTGGAGCTAACAAATGTCTCCTTAGTACATGAAAGCAATGGCTGAATAGGATCTTCCACAAAGACAACATCACGGCTAATGAGAATGCATTTAGTCTGTGGATGATACAGACGATAGCCTTTACTTTCAAAACTGTACCCAACAAAAATACATTTTACTACCTTATCATCCAATTTTCTACGATGTTGTGCAGGCACTAATGCATATGCCAAACAACCAAAAACATGCAGATGAGCAACAGATGGCTTGCGTTCATGCCAAGCCTCATATGGAGTGATAGACTGCAACGCTTTAGTGGGACACCTGTTCAGTACATATGTTGCACACATGACAGCCTCAAGCCAGAAACTATGTGGTAAAGCCTGAGTTTTGACCATGCACCTCGCCATCTCCATGAGTGACCTGTTCTTTCGTTCAGCAACTCCATTCTGTTGAGGTGTATACGGCACTGTACACTAGTGTTCTATCCCACTTTTAGCCAGAAATGCACTAAAATCTGAAGACATAAATTCCCCCCTCGATCAAAATGGAGGGTGCCCATTTTACATGCTGACAGATTTTCAACCAAAACCAAAAGCTGTTTGAAGCACATGAACACTTCAGACTTTGCTTTGAGTGGATATACCCATGCATGCCTGGAAAAATCATCAATGAAAGTCACCAAGTAAAGGTAATTTCCAAAAGAGGGTATCTGCATAGGACCACAGACATCACTATGTACAAGCTGCAATTTCTGCGTAGCCCGAACTGAACCAGCTTTTGGAATGGAAGATCGCTGCATTTTGCCCAAAATACAGCCTTCACAAACATGTTTTCCAGGTGCCTCAAGTTTGGGCAAAGAGGACACCATTTCAGATTTTTGGAGGCATAGCAAACTAGCAAAAGTCAGATGACCAAAGCGTGCATGCCAAAGCTTTGCATCTGACATAGCCTGAGAATCATGAACTGCACATGCGAAATCATTCACAGATCTTTCATAGTCTATGAGCTTATATCGCCCACGACATAAAATGCCAGAAGCAATAATCACATCGCCATTTGAGAGATCATGGACTGTACACATGTCATCAACGAATTTCACAACCAAGCCAATCTTGGCTAATGCAGAAACTGATAACAGGTTCTTTTTGATCCGTGGCACAAATAAAGCATCTGACAAAGTGAAAGAACTACCATCAACAGTAGTCAGAATGATCTTACCAACTCCCATAACAGGAGAAGAGGAGTTATTGGTGCATGTGACAGTATATCCTGTAGGGGCAAGCTCGAGTGAAGAGAAGAAACTGCCCTGCGAGGTAATATGTTTGGTCGCCCCGCTGTCAAAGTACCAAACATCTGAGTCTACTGCAGACATGCACTGATCATGAGAAGATGGGTCAAAACTGTATTCAGTAGTAAACGCGCATTCTTCTTCCTGCACAAGATTTGCAGAATCTGTTTTTGGTGTAGAGGCCTCTGCAACAACCATTCCAGCCTCTTTCTTCTTTGCCTCTTTAGCAGCCAATTTTGGACAGTTCTTTATGATATGATCATTTCCTTTACAGTACTTGCAAAACAATTTCTGCTTTTCTGATTTCTTCTTATCTTTATCCTGGTTCTTCGATTGTGCAGCATTTGCAGATTTCTGCTCACTAGTAGAAGAGCTCCATTTTCCTTCGCCCTTCTGACTAGCCAGGAAAGCTTGATCTGCAACACGCATAATGGACTTGTTCTACCTGGACTGATCTTCCTGCAACAGAACAGAGACTAATTCCTCAAATGACAAGGCATTCAGATTGCCTTTCATCATCAACCAAAGAGGCAAAACTCTGATATGAATCAGGAAGACCATTCAAAACGGTCTGCACAAGTGAGCTATCTGGTATAACCTCATCAGAAGAAATCAATTGTTCCTTCAGGTCTTTGATCTTTGTGAGAAAACTGTCCATAGAATCACCTTCATTCATGTGCTCACTCTCCAACTGTTTTTGGAGGTAAGCAACACGAGCCTCATTCCTAGCCTGGTACAAAGTGGTAAGTGTATCCCAAGCATCCTTTGCTGTTCTGCAAGAGCGAATGTGAGGAATAATGGCACATTTGACAGACAAAGCTATCAATGCATGTGCCTGGGCATCTCTGCCATCCAAACGAATATGCTCTGCAGTAGGTGCAACAGAAACAGCAGCACGAATAGGAATCTGCGGAATATCATCTTCGACACCATCTTCATCAGCTCCAGCACCTGTATTTACAGTACCTCTCGTTATAGGTGTAACAGGATGTCTTTCAACACCCTGCACAATGTTCCAGAATCCTTCTGCAACCAGTACATGTCGCATCATATAAGCCCATAATGGGTAGTTGGTACCATCCAACTTATCCCCAACAACCAACATACGTAATGTAAGACAATAGTTACGCAATATAACACAGGAGCAATAGCAGAGAAGATAACAGATATATGAGAATCTCAACAATTTTCTACTAGCAGCAAGTACAAAGATGATGGCGTTGTCCACCCGTGCGCTCTCAAGGTAGAGCTTAAATGGTGATCTAGACAACTCTAGATAGGGAGATACAAGGTAGAGGTATGCTGGCTCAACTCAATGTCTTAGGTAGTGCAGAAGTCATGTATATATAGGATCATGGGTGGCCTGCCATGGACGGCTATACATGGGCGGTAGAGCGTGGGCGGCCACCGCCCGCGTAATTGCCATACACGGCTTAGACTGGTTGAACCGACCTAACAAATATAAATGATTTCTGACTCTGATAGGGAATATTCCATGGAATATTCCCTTTACCGTCGCGCCGGGGGCGCTGCCCCCGGACCCCCACCAGGGGGCCCGCTGGCCCCCTGGGACCCCCCAGCCAGGGGGCCCGCTGGCCCCCTTGGACCCCCCAGCCGAGGCTGCTCACCGCTGCCCCGGACCCCACAATTAGGGACCCTGGTAACTCCCTTTCCTTATAATATCTTACATGGTCCAATATGACCTTCATCCAACATTCAAGTTGGGATTCCCATCAATTGGGTAATGCACGCTTGGCTTCTCCTCATAAAGGGGGCCTTACAAAATGTGCATACAATCATGAGGGGTAGACATTGATCATACTCTAACACCCCCCCTCAATGTTTACCGATGATAAATCAAGTAGGTCTTGGTCCTATGCCCATCTGTTGAAGATGCTTGTTGAGCTGCTCTCTTCCAAGTGCTTTAGTGAATATGTCAGCACAATTTGCCTCTGTTGGGCAATATTCTAGCTCCACAATTTCATCTTCAATTAGCTCACGAATGTAATGGTACTGTACTTCTATGTGCTTGGTGCGAGCATGAAATACTGGGTTCTTTGCAATAGCCATACAACTTTGATTATCACACTTGAGTACAATTGGCATATTTGATGGAAAGCCTATATCTGCAAGAATTCTCCTTAACCAGACTGCCTCACAAGAAGCAAAACAAGCTGCTTTGTACTCTGCTTCAGTGGAGGAGAGTGCGAGAGTTGGTTGCTTCCTACTTACCCAAGAAAATATTCCTGAACCAAGTGAGAAACAATATCCAGAAACTGATTTTCTAGAATCACAATCTCCAGCCCAATCTGAATCACAATATCCTTGGAGTGTATCACCTGTGGTATACAAAATACCAAAATCCAAGGTTCCTGCAATGTACCTTAGAATTCGCATTCCAGCATTCCAGTGACTCTCCTTAGGTTTGTTGGAAAACCTGCTTAGCACTCCAACAGCATAGCAAATGTCTGGTCTAGTGTTGCACAGAAAAATAAGACTTCCAACGAGCTTCCTATACTTCTTAGCATCTACATCAGGCATGTTATCATCCATAGATAGCTTATGATTTACCTCCATAGGTGTGCTAGTTGGTTTGCAGTCCATCATTCCAAATGCCTTGAGAATTTCTTTGGAATATTTTTGTTGTGAGATGAAAATGCCATCCTTCCTTTGCCATACTTCAATTCCCAGACAAAAATGGAGTAGACCTAAGTCTGTCATTTCAAACTCAGTTCCCAAGCTGATCCGAGTTTGATTGATGAGTTCCTGATGATCTCCTGTAATGATCAAATCATCTACATATACAATGACAACAACTAGCTTGCTATCCCTTTTCGTTACATACAAGTTAGCATCAGAAGTACTTCTTTCAAAACCCATATTTTTGAAAAAATGATCAATTCGTTGGTACCAAGCCCGTGGAGCTTGCTTAAGTCCATACAAAGCTTTCTTCAACCTGCAAACTTTATTTTCTGAATTGGGCACCTCAAAACCTGGTGGTTGAGATACATATACCTCCTCCTTGAGGTGACCATTCAAAAATGCAGATTTGACATCCATCTGGAAAATAGGCCAAGACTTTTGTGCAGCTACTGCAAGTACCGTCCGAATAGTTGTCATGCGTGCTGTTGGTGCAAAAGTTTCTTGAACATCAAATCCTTCAATCTGTGAAAAACCCTGTGCAACTAATCGTGCCTTATACTTTTCTAATGTTCCATCAGCTTTATACTTAGCTTTCCAAATCCATTTAGTACCTATTACCTTCTTCTTTGGCGGCAAGTCGACTAGATCCCATGTATCATTTTTGAGTATACTATCATACTCAGACTGCATTGCCGCTCTCCAATCTGGATCATCAATGGCTTCTTCAATGGTGGTAGGTTCCTTTATCGAACCCATGATATCTGCCATTAGAGCCATGTTAACAATGTGTTCTGAGGCTCTTCTTTGCTCCTCTATTCTCTTTGATCTTCGTAATCCATCCGATGATGATTCTGGTGCATCTACATGTGGATTGTGATCATCAAAGAGCTGTTGTGCCCACTTCGATAGTGGCTTACGCTGTGCAGCTACAATTGGTTGGCTTTTTATTGAGGAAATTTCTCCATCAGATGTTTCCTCCTCCTCAACTTTAACCTGTCTTTTGATAGGCACAAGGTGAGATATTTCTCCGTTTGATGAGATAGTAGATTTACCTTTATCTTCTACTAAGTGTGGTCGTTCATCAAACACCACATCTCGGCTGACAAAAATCTTCCTTGCCTCAGGATCCCATAACCTGTATGCTTTAGACTCTTCACTATATCCTAGGAAGACACACTTTTTGCTTTTTGAATCCAACTTTGATCTTGTTGAATCAGGAATATGTGCATAACAGAAACAACCAAAAATTCTGAAATGCAAAACTGAAGGCTTTTTACCAGAATATGCTTCTTGAGGAGTCATCCCCTTCAGAGCTTTTGTGTAGCTTCGATTGAGGATGTAGACTGCTGTATTGACTGCTTCTGCCCAGAATGAATCAGGCATGTCTTGAGCCTTTAACATACAACGAGCCATTTCAACTACTGTCCTGTTCCTGCGCTCAACAACGCCATTTTGTTGAGGTGTATGAGCTGTGGTAAGTTGCCTTTTCACACCATGCTCCTTACAGTAATTGTTGAATTCTGTTGACAAGAATTCACCTCCTCTATCTGTTCTAAATTTCTTCAGTTTCCTTCCTGATTCACTTTCTACATACTTATGCCACGCTTTAAATTTTTCAAAAGCATCAGCCTTCTCTCGAATGAAATAAACCCACATCTTTCTACTATAATCGTCGACTAACAGCAAGAAGTAGAAAGATCCTCCTAAAGCAGGTGTAGACATTTTACCGCAGAGATCAGCATGTACCAACTCTAGAGGAGCTTGAGATCGATTGCTGGTCTCTCTTGGAAATGCCTTTCGTTGTTGCTTGCCCATCATACAAGCTTCACAAGGTTCCTGCAACTCTGAAAATGCAGGCAAATGAGCAACCATCCCTGTTCGTTGCATCTCCTTCAAAACTGCAAATCCGAGATGCCCAAATCGTTGGTGCCATAACCTGCTTACATCTTTATCTTCTGTAGCAGTTAAAGCACTTAACTCATACAAGTTATCCCGTCGTGTGCCTTTACCTACAACATTACCTGATGAATCCATGATTTCCGCACCACTCTTATTGAAGTGAACTTCGAGTCCACGATCTGTTATTGCAGAAACTGACAACAAATTTCTTTTGAGTGTAGGTACATAGAGAACATCGGATAACTTTTTCTCAACACCTGGAGAAGTGATAAAAGAGATGGTTCCAGTTCCTTCAGCTGGACACTTGGAGTCGTTTCCCACCACTACATTGATGGATTCCCGCAGAGGCACTAGGGAACTATACCAATCCTTTTTACTAGTCATATGGCGAGAAGCTCCACTATCTAAAATCCATGGCTCATCAACACGAGCTTGAGCAGATGAACATACCTCTTCAATAGCTACCCAAAGTTCCAGCTCTGTGTTGTTTGCAGACTCTTTGTTCTTCCATGATGATTTTACAGTCCCATTCCGTTCATCAGCTTGCTTCTTTCTGCAATCCTTGATGGCATGGCCTTTCTTTTCACAATAGAAGCAACTTCCTGTGAACTTTTTCTTCTTTGGCTTCTTCTTTGATCCCTCTGAAGAGCCTTTACCTTTTGCATTTGCTGAGAATGCAGCATCAGTTGTACTTTGCCGATTCTTCAGCCGCATCTCTTCTTCTAAAAGCATGGCACAAAACTCTTCAAATGTAAGAGGAGTTGGCCTTACCTGAGTGTTAAGGGCTGTTACTAATCCATCATACTTTGCTGGAAGAACACGTACAGATCTTCGAGCTAGCTCTTCTGGTGTTATAACAACACCAACTGCAGCCAATTGATCTTGAAGATGCTTTATCCGTTTGATAAAATCTTCAGCCTTTTCAGAATCAGAATGCTTTTCATTTGCCAACTGATTTTCTAAATTCTGTATCCTAGTGTGGTTCTTGGTCTCATATTGTCGAGCCAATATGCCCCAAGCCTCATGTGCTTTAGTAGTATGTTGAACTAAAGTAAGCACAGAATCACTTACACTAGTGACAATCGCACATAATGCATCAGCATTCCGCCTCTTCCAAGCTCGTAGAAGATCTGGATTTGGCTGAATCATCAATCTTGAATTTGCTGGATCTTCAACTGGTATAGGCTCTGGATCCAATCCCATTGGTCCCATGACAGTGTCAAGTAATTCATAGGAGTCCAAAATTGCAGAAATTTTGAACTTCCAGAGTGTATAGTTGGTTCCATCCAGCTTCCCTTCAGTGAATGCAGGTGGACAAATTCGAATAGGTGCAGCATTAACATTAGGTGAAGCACCAAGACTAGTGTTCGACGATGAAGCCATCATGTAATCACTCGAATAATCTACTGATATTCTAGTCTGCTAGTAGGCTAAAATAATGATACTTCTCAAGCTATTCGAACCTTACAGCTCTGATACCATGTAAGACAATAGTTACGCAATATAACACAGGAGCAATAGCAGAGAAGATAACAGATATATGAGAATCTCAACAATTTTCTACTAGCAGCAAGTACAAAGATGATGGCGTTGTCCACCCGTGCGCTCTCAAGGTAGAGCTTAAATGGTGATCTAGACAACTCTAGATAGGGAGATACAAGGTAGAGGTATGCTGGCTCAACTCAATGTCTTAGGTAGTGCAGAAGTCATGTATATATAGGATCATGGGTGGCCTGCCATGGACGGCTATACATGGGCGGTAGAGCGTGGGCGGCCACCGCCCGCGTAATTGCCATACACGGCTTAGACTGGTTGAACCGACCTAACAAATATAAATGATTTCTGACTCTGATAGGGAATATTCCATGGAATATTCCCTTTACCGTCGCGCCGGGGGCGCTGCCCCCGGACCCCCACCAGGGGGCCCGCTGGCCCCCTGGGACCCCCCAGCCAGGGGGCCCGCTGGCCCCCTTGGACCCCCCAGCCGAGGCTGCTCACCGCTGCCCCGGACCCCACAATTGGGGACCCTGGTAACTCCCTTTCCTTATAATATCTTACATGGTCCAATATGACCTTCATCCAACATTCAAGTTGGGATTCCCATCAATTGGGTAATGCACGCTTGGCTTCTCCTCATAAAGGGGGCCTTACAAAATGTGCATACAATCATGAGGGGTAGACATTGATCATACTCTAACACGGAATACATCACTGCTTTCAGCCATGGCCGGTGACTAAAATACCTTGATGCAAAAAATTGACTGTATCTCAAAAAGTTGAACGGAACTGCCGAGACGAGTTCTACTAGACCTGTAGCAGACTTCGAGACGCTTAAACTGGCAAACAGAAACTGGTATATACCTTTGGCACAAAAGGATGAAATAGCTTGCAGAAGCACTGCGATAGTGCGTTCGGAGGCCGAAACGAGCTCAGATCGTGATTTTGGCACCACAGAGCGAAGGCGTTTTGATCTCGGAAACACCCTGAGTATGCTCACCAAATTTTGTGCGAATCTGAGACTACAAACGGAGGAGTGTCAACAGCGCCCTAGAAGAAGCGACGACCTGCTCTGATACCAATTTTTGGAGATAGACGTTTGCGGAAGCACGCGAACAGCACAAGGAAGAAGAAGAAGCTTGGAGTACAAACACACAATACTGAATGTATTACTAGAGAATGTACAAAGATAAGTAGCCCATTAGGGCAATAGGCGTATATACAAGCCGGGGGAAAAAAACCTCCTAAAGAGGGAAAAAAGTGCCCCGACGGTCCTAGAGTGTTCACACACATCACTACCTAAATATATCAACAAGGTTGGTGTTGTATATTATTGAACAAGGCATTGTTAAAATGTTAAATTATTAATGTATTAATGTGTTTTTTATGTTTTTGATATAGCAGATGAAGGTTCGTGAGGAGCGTGCAAGGCGTGAAAGGGCGGACATCAATAATCCGAATAATTATTATTTATTTTGTAAATAAACCTGCGTAGAAGGTTCTATTGTTAGAAAAGTAATGGTTAGAATAAGGTTCGTTGTAGACCGGAGTTTCTGTTATTAAAAGCAATGGCTTTCTGTAAAAGTTACCAACTTTTAGTTTCATGCTTGCTTTTCGAAGCCGCCCTCATGTAACCACTATTTTCAACGTAATCAAAAGTCATATAAATACATGCACTCTGTGGACTGTCGAAACAGAGTGCATGGGGGGAGATTGCACCCAATATTGCGTTCTGTCTCGTCTCTTGTTGCGTCTATTCTCTGTGTGTTTTTTTGTGTCCGTAATCTCTGTATGCGCGTGAGCAAGATCCTGACAACAGTGGCATCAGAGCTCTGCACGCATCAATACAGAGGGTTCTATTCTCTGTTCGCGATTCTGATTCCGATTCCATCTCCATCTTCGTCTTTGTCTTCGTCTTCGTCTTCGGTTTCTGTTCCTGTTCCTGATCCTGATCCAGATCCAGAACCAGAACAATAACTTAGGCAATACATTGGCAACATTTGCACCCAAGGTGACCGTTGGCAGCCGTTGGCTACGCGCGAGGCAATTTTAATTTTTGAGTGGCAATAGAGAGGTTTAGAGTCCCTAAGGTAGGAGGATTTGAACCCACAACCTCCTACTTTCAAAGGAAGTACTTTGACCACTCCACCATCTCTTGGAGTTTTACTCAAGTTCTCTCTCTTTATTACTTGTGGAAGGCGCGCGCGTCGATTTCAAGATTGGACCCAAGAAAGAATCAAGTGTATCTCTCAATCCGTAGGTCGGATTGAGGCGTGTAATATACCGTTGGAAAGCTCTCGGAACGAACTTTCCAATGAGCTAGCTTGGAAGTGTGAATTCCTCACAATTCTTGGTGGCACTTGATTGAGTGTTCAAGATACCAAGCAAGGTTGAGAACAAGGGCTCGAGACACCAAGGTTGCAAACAAGAAGGTTCAAGACACCAAGGTTGAGAGCAAGGGTCCAAGAGCACCATGGAGGATTACAGTAATTCCCCTTTACCTAGAGTTTCATTCGAACAAGAGTTAGAGATTATGAACCAAGAACTTCAAACACTTCAACAAGCCATACAAGGACGTTATGCTATGCTTCAATTCGACGGACGAAAAGATGGCCGCTTTGTCTTATCATGGCTATCCCTATTCAACGATTTCTTTTCGGATGGGTTATATTCAGAAAATAAGAAAATTGAGTTTGCCACCAATTATTTGGTAGGACGAGCGCAGTTATGGTGGAATGATCTTTCTCGTCATGCAGATTGTCCACGCACCTGGAAGGCTTTTCAAGAAGAGTTTAAGGATTCATTTCTACCTTTAAAGTTCAACCTATATGTATGAGAATTGTGATGCATTTACATATTTAATTTAGTCCATAGAGTAAATTCAAATTACGCTTTTGTTCTTGTATTATACTTGTTTACAGTAAGAATGATAGTGAACATGAAAAGCATCTTGAAACAGTTTTTCATTTGTTACAAGAGAACACACTTTATGCTAATCCTGAAAAGAGTTACTTCTTTCAACATAAGCTAGAATATTTAGGACATATTATTTCAAGTGAAGGTGTGCATGTGGATCCGAAAAAGATTAGAGTTATAGGAGAATGGCCTACACCACAATCAGTCAATGATGTTTGTTCTTTTCTTGGGTTGGCTAGTTTCTATAGGAAGTTTGTTCGACATTTTTCGTATTTAGCATTGCCTCTTACCTTGTTGTTGAAAAAAGAAAAATAAGATTTGCATGAGGATTTACCCAACAACAGTCCTTTGACAAACTTAAACATGCACTTTCACATGCACCTGATTTACAATTACCTGATTTCTCACAACCCTTTCATGTTGTTACTGATGCTAGTGGTTCAGGAATAGGTGCTGTTTTAATGCAAAATGACCATCCCATTGCATTTGAGAGTAGAAAGCTTAAGCCCTCAGAACAGAATTATAGTACGTATGATAAAGAACTGTTAGCAGTTGTGCATGCTTAGCGAATTTGGAAACACTATCTTATGGGCTCTGAAGTATTAATCAAAACCGATCAACAGGCTATTAAGCATTTATTAAGTCAGCCCTTAATCTCTGATAGGCATCTTAAATGGGCATCATTCATTCAAAATTTCCAACCCATGATACAATATCAGCCTGGTAAAGAGTAATGTTGTAGCTGATGCTCTTAGCCGTTTTCCTTCGAATTCCGTTGTTTTGAATAATATTTCTGCCATGGTGCATCTTTATCTGATGAACATTATACATTTCATAATGGTTTTCTTTATTTTCAACATAGATTGTGCATAACCCAAGCTTTTAAAGATTTTGTCATTAAAGAAATGCATGAACCATCTTACATGGGTCATAGAGGCATACAAAGCACAATTTCTGCTTGCAAAGATTTCTTCTTTTGGCCACACATGGAAAAAGACATTGCACATTATGTTTCTCAATGCATTGTATGTCAGCGTGTCAAACGTCATCATGGTAAACCATTTGGATTATTAATGCCACTTCCTATTCCAAATGAACCATGGGAACAAATCTCTATGGATTTTATCACGTCTTCCTATCACTTCGTCACATAATGATATGATTTGGACAATAGTTGATAGGTTTAGTAAATATGCATATTTCATTCCATGTAGAAAAACTTTGACTGCACCTCAAGCTGCAAAATTATTCATTAAATGCATTTTCCCACATCATGGATTTCCTAAAGTAATGTTATCTGATCATGATGTTAGGTTTTGTAATCATTTTTGGGTTGCCTTATTTCAACATTTTGGTTCTAAAATAGATTTTAGCTCTGCATTTCATCCTGAAAGTAATGGACAGAGTGAGGCTACAAATAGTACTATTCTTGATTTATTGCGTTATTATTCATTAGATAATCCTAATAACTGGGATGAAAAGTTGCCATTGCTTCAATTTGCTTACAATAACACTTCACACACCACTACTGCTCGTGCACCTTTTGAAATTTTTTTTGGTAAAAAGCTTCCCACTCCCATGTCCCTCACCCAAATCAACATTTCGATGGCTGATTTTATCGCTCAAGCTTATGTTTCTACTTCTTGAGACAAACATTGATCATGTTGTCACTACGCACAGGTACTCAATAACACATTAATGAAACAGATCCATGAACATTTCCATGCATGTATTTTTACATGGCACATGCCTATTTTCTTTATTCAGTGATGAAACATGTGACTGGCCATCCATGTTTGTTCTTTTATCACCTGAGGTCAGTTGCTTGTTCAACTGAGGGGCATGTTATACCTTATGGAATATGTTGAGCAATGCATTGTTGGATTGTAACATGGAATATGTTAGCCAATGCATTGTTGGATTGAAATATGGAATAGCCAATGCATTGTTGGATTGTAACATGGAATATTTTAGCCAATGCATTGTTGGATTGAAATATGGAATAGCCAATGCATTGTTGGATTGTAACATGGAATATGTTGGCCAATGCATTGTTGGATTGTAACAGTAACATGGAATATGTTGAACAATGTATTCTAATTGTTAGAGTGTTAAATTATTTTATCAACTGAGGTCAGTTGCTTGTCAACTGAGAGGCATGTTGTATATTATTGAACAAGGCATTGTTAAAATGTTAAAATATTAATGTATTAATGTGTTTTTGATGTTTTTGATATAGCAGATGAAGGTTCGTGAGGAGCGTGCAAGGCGTGAAAGGGCGGACATCAATAATCCGAATAATTATTATTTAGTTTGTAAATAAACCTGCATAGAAGGTTCTATTGTTAGAAAAGTAATGGTTAGAATAAGGGTCGTTGTAGACCGCAGTTTCTGTTATTAAAAGCAATGGCTTTCTGTAAAAGTTACCAACTTTTAGTTTCATACCTGCTTTTCGAAGCTGCCCTCATGTAACCACTATTTTTGGCGTAATCAAAAGTCCTATAAATACATGCACTCTGTGGAGTGTCGAAACAGAGTGCATGGGGGGAGATTGCACCCAATATTGCGTTCTGTCTCGTCTCTTGTTGCGTCTATTCTCTGTGTGTTTTCTGTGTGCGTAATCTCTGTATGCGCGTGAGCAAGATCGTGACAACAGTTGGAACGATTGAAGGATCTAAAAAGAGAAAGTGTAGCCAAGAAAATTTTCAAATTTGGAAGACCTCTCACACTCAAAAAAAGAGTAAGAGAATTTACACGACATAGAGCAACCATAATACGTAAAAGAAATCATCAAGGAAGCTTGGAAGAAAGCATGACAAACCATCACCATCTCAAAAGGAGAGAAAATATGAGGGCAATAGAAAATAAAGGCAAAGAGGAAAAGATTTGGAGAATAGCATGGACTCCCAATCATTGCTTTAGGGGTAGTGTTGGAAGTTATGGAACTTATAGAAAGCTGCAATTCTGAGGCTTGACACATTGGTAAGTAATCTATAACAATTTTTTTCATGAATTTAGGATGATTATCCTTAGATCAATGTAAGGAAGAAGTCAAGGGGGGTATCTTGACTTTTAAGGAAGAAGATGATACACAATTCTTATCACATAGATGGACTCATAACTCAAGTTCTATGCATCGAATGGTTTTGAAACCTTTTATAAATGTATATGATAATCTTTCATTCATGATGCAATTGATGGAGTCGACAATGAGTGCTCATACATAGAGAAATGACTCAGAGAACTTGAAAGAGTTGCACAATGTATTGTAATAGAGAGCAGAGATTCACAAATCAATAAGAATGAAGTATAAAATGTATTGATCATGAACACATGATACAATGATAATGTGGAGGACTTCTATAGGTTCGAGTTAACACAAGTTTCACTCAAAGTGAGTGTGATGATTAGCTATAATCAATCTCGTGAGTCATAGTGTTTATATACACTTTTTGAATTGATTATTGTTAGAGATTCCACCTAAAAGTGATCGTAAATTTTACGGATGATTTTATATTTCAATTCAAAATGAAGTTGTGGGTTTTGGTTACCAATAAGTTCACATAAATCTCTCTCTTTTATATCTTGATTGAGATAAAACTTAGTACTTAACCATGGAACTTTCAAATCATATATATTTATGTTTCATAGATAAAGAGAAGTCCAATGTGCATCATTGAAGCACTTAGGCTTGCTTCATGCACCAAAGAATCACCCTCAAGAATACAATGTTTGAGTCTTTAGTGGCTCAATACTTCCTAAGTCCAATCATAGCTTTGAACGTGCTTAACTTTTGATTTTGTCCTCGACATAGTGATAGTGGATCTCTATGTGTTTGGTCATAGCATGACAAATTGGATTTTCTGCAATGAAGTGAGCTAATGTTTTCTCCAAAATTGTGAGGAGTAGAGATTGAGACCTAAATCTAAGTATAAGGTCTTGATCCACATGGATTCTTGAGTTGGATTTGCAAATCCTCTCTTTCAACTATTTTTTATGGAAGAGAAACATTGGATTTCTTCTTACATGAACATGAAATGAGTGTTGTCCCTAGAAAATTAAGATATCTTGAAGTAATTCTCCTTTCATCTATAGAAGCTGCCCAATTTGCATCAAACAATAGTTTAGTGTCTATACCATATGTATATGGATAATATAAAACTTCATTTCTGGTTAGCTTCAAGTACTTAGTATTCTCCTAGCTGCTTCCGTGTATGGTTTCCTTTGAGTATACATAAATTATCTTAGAACACTAACACTAGCAAATGTCTACCCTAGTAAATATGGCATAGTTTAAACTACCCACTAAGCTCTAATAACTTGTTATGTATGCAATTAGCTCTCCTTCATGAGCACTTAGTTTCAAGCTCATCTTGAAAGGTGTACCTACAACCTTAGTATTTTCCATCTTGAACTTGGCTATCTTATCCTTGATGTATTTCATTTGAGTGAGATACACACTCTTTTATGTATATAGGACTCCAACCGTAGGAGGCATGTGCATTGCCTTGGGTCACTGATCTTGAATTTGTCATTCATTTGTAGCTTGATCCTCCTAATGATTTTAATATCATTATGTGTGACTATATATCATCTACATATACACAAAGGTATATTAATTCTACATGATTCCTCTTGTTGAAGAGTGAATGATTTTCTTCCCTAACCATGAAACCTTTATCTTGAACATAGGTGACAAGGCTATGATTCCAAGCTGTTGGTCTTTCTTAAGGCCATATAGTGATTTCCATAACCTACATATAGGTTTAGGAAAATGTGAATCTTCAAACCCGAGAAGTTGAGCTATATATTACTTTTCAGATATCCATCCATTCAAAAATTAATTCTTACATCCATTTCATAGATCTTCCAATCCTTGGCAATTACAATGCTCATAAGCCCTTTGATTGTTGGAATCTTTGCTACATGCAAGAATGTCTCATTAGAGTCAATTCCGTGGGTGTGATCATACCTTTTAGCTGCAATTCTAGCTTTATACCTATTGATGGTCCCATCAGAGTTCTTTTTCATTTTGTGTATCCCCCTAGATCTAATGATCTTCATGGTTGAAGTCTCTCGAACCTATTATGAAGTGTATTTCTCTTGTAAGGCTTCAATTTCTTCTTTCATACCATGCATCCATTTTGGTTTCCTTTTTTCCTCCTCATGAGATGAATTCTCTTCATAGATCAATTCTTGTGCTACATAAACAAAGTGTTTAATACTAGTGATGTATCATAGCCATACCTTTTTGGGTTCTTCTTCTCCCTAGTAGATCTTCTGATGGTTTGTTGAGAAGATTCTACCACATCCCTCAACTCCTATATCTTAGCCTTGAATTTCAAATTCCATGAATTGACTTCTCTTCTTAGACTCCTTTGATCATCTTTAGAATCACTTGATGCTTTACGTGTATGTCTATTCTTGCTTATTAGATTTGGAAAGTCTCCATCTAGTGATCTTCTTGCAATCATCTTCAACCCATGATTTGTTCTCATCAAACACAACATCTTGACTACCAATAAAACCATATTGTTAGGGTTATATAGTATGTATCCCTTTTTATTAAGGTCATAGCCTATAAACATGCACTTCTTTATGTTAGGGTCCAATTTACCTCTAATTTGTGCTGGTATATGTGTATATGCAATGCATTCAAATATCCTGCAATGGTCCATGCTTGGTCTTCTTCTATTCCAAGCTTCATATGGAGTTATACCATCGAAGGCCTTTGAGGGTAATTTATTTATCAAATATGTGGTAGTAGAGATTGCCTCTACCCACAAATAGTTTGGTAGCTTCTTCACATTCAACATGGACCTTGTCACCTCCACAATGGTCCTATTCCTTCTCTCTATCACTCCATTTTTCTCAGTAGCATATCTAATAGTTATTTCTCTTTTGATTCCTATATCTTGGATATGGGAATCAAATTCATGGGAGAAGAATTCTCCCCCTTCATCAAACCTTAGTCGTTTTAGACTTTTACCTCTACGATTGTCCACAAGAGCTAAATATTTCTTAAATCATGAAAACCCTTCATCCATGTGCTTCATGAAGTACATATATTCCATCCACTATAGTCATCTATAGATGAAACAAAATACCTTGAGCATACAATTGAAGGTTTTTTCTTGGTCCCTAAACATTTGTGTGGACAAGCTCGAGAAGGTCTCCATGTTTGTATCCTTTCTTGATGAATGGTTTCTTGTGTGATTTTCCAAATCAACATGCACTACATTTGTATATCATGTGTTGCTTTGAGATGTTGAGTAGTCAAAGCACACTCTGGTCCCTACTGATTTGTTTGAGCTATCTTTCTCCAATGTGAGCTAACCTCTTATGAAAAACCTCAAGTCTGATAGAGTTTGGGTGCCATATTTGAACAAACCAATGTTCTTGGTGTAGAAGAGTTCAAATGTGTATGGATCCTCTACATAGGATCCATGATTAGTGAATCATACCCGCAAAACTTTCTCCAAAGTTTACCCATTACTTATAAGATTCATTGTAGTAGTGGCACACAAAGAACCTTGCTTGGTAGACTCATATTAACATTAGATGTCTCTACATTCCTTTTCTTCTCAATTAGATGTCTTGTGTCATCACCTATTTGGATATTGTGCTTGTTATTTGGACCTTCCAAGTTTGCAAGTAGAGATACGTCTCTTATCGTAGGATTTCAACATCCAAAATCTTTGTAGACTCATAAGTAGAAGTGAATCCTCTTGATCTTGATCATCTGTGTAATTGTTATAGTCTCTCCTTACTTTGTATGCCCCTTGCTAGTTGTTGTAGGAAACATTATTGTATCCATAAGTTTTGTTATACCTTCCTCTTGAAGCTCCACAACATCCTCTATTGTATCCTCTTCCTCTTTGATTCTTTCGATTCGTAAGGCAATTCTCTGTGATAATTTGATGGACCACACATGGCACGTGATCCCCTTCCTCTTCTAGCTCCTCTACCTCTTCCTATTGTGATGGGCTAACCACTAGACCCAAAAGCCATGGATGAGGATTACTTCCTAATCCTCTCTTTAAAATTATGGTTCAACCATCTCTTGCTCAGGTTGTGTGACATTCCTTCACCTTTAAATTGAGAATTGTCCTCAATGCTCACTTGTGGACCCCTCAATCTGCTTTGGACCCTTCCCACCTTTGAGTGCTTCCACTAACCCCACATTCTAGCACCTTGACCCATTTGGACCTATCCACCCTTTGTTGGTGCCAAACCGCCCATGCCCCTTCATCTATGGCACGTTTTAGAGTAATCCATGGTCAAGCCCTTTTGAAGTGCCCACATATGAGGTATCTAACATCCATGTTGCCCAAGTTCCTAAACTGGACCCTGATACCAATGTTAAGAATTGAACTGATAACCTTTTAGCAAGGAGTATGATGGGCTAACCACTAGCCACAAAATCCATGGATGAGGATTACTTCCTAATCCTCTCTCTTAAGGTATGGTTCAACAATCTACTAAGTTTATGTGAAAACCTACAAAACTAACTTGAGAGGTGCTTTCTTCATCATTAGATCTCTTAACTTTTCCTTTGTTGTCCTTGCTTTTGTTCTTATTTGTGTAGAGGGAAGAAGATTGGTTACCTTTGTGGTTCTCACTATTCTTCTTGAGTTTGGCTTCATGTGTGAAGAGTTGCCCCATGAGTGTGTTGAAATTAGGCACTTGCATATGCATGTAGAGATCCATGGTTGTGGTGAAGGCTTGCTATTTTTACTCAACTTTGATCCCATTGGTGACTTTCCTCACAATCTCTTTTCATCAATAATTTATTCAATGCTACCAAGTTGATCTAAAATGTCAATCTTGGTGAAAAAATCACTCAGAATTTGTTTGGGCATCTTCTTGAGTGTTTTAATGTCCATCCATAACAGATTCTTCTTGTCTTTTGTACTTGATGAGATGCATGGTGCATTACATGTCTCTTGAGAGGCCTTATAATGCTTAATATGTGGGAGTAAAAACTCAAAGATAAATATGAGAATATATGAACTTGCCAAAGCATCCTTTGCACACCATGTATTTAACTTTTCCTACTCCTCTTTAGTTGGTTGTCCGTTGTTTCTGAGTACTAACATTATCAGCCATGCTGATTAGTTTCTTTGATCCAATTTTTCAATAGATGAGGGTAATCCATCACCATAATGCCTTATGTATGATTATGCTCTAATACCATTGTGACGAGGTGATGGATAATGTAGAGAGACAAGATGGTCTTAGAAAAATCTTGCTCTAGACCAACCTTGATGACTTTAGAGAACCATAATAGACTCCAAAAGCCTCAAATCTATGCATTTCGACCACTATATTACTCTAAAGTATCATTCAAAAAGCTCTATGTCAAAATAAATAAGCTCTAATATTTAAAGCACCCTAAGAAAGCTTTTTATTTATGGAAGAGAGATCACAGTCTTTTGCTCAATGCTCTCACCATGGTAAAAAATACATAAGCTCTAATATTTAAGGCGAATTCAAAATGGATTTGTGGGTTTTGGTTTGCACTAATTTCTCAAGAATCTCTATCTTTTATTTTTGACCAATATAAAACTAAATACTTAACCTTCAAACTTCCAAAGCATATACATATATGATTCATAAGTAAAGACAATTCCAATGTGCATTGGTCAAGCACTAAGGCTTGCTCCATGCACCAACACTTCCCACCTATTTGATTTAACCACTAGGCCAAGATACTTTCTTTTCTTATTGAGAACATGAACATATGTCTGAGTACAGAATTGAAATTTTGGTCCTAGACAAGAATGACCAAGTCCAATTTCAAATATTTTTGAAATAGTCAGATGCTTATGTCAAAGGCTTACTTTATAATAGCAAACATTTTGATAGCACATATGTATAATTTTTTTTTACCATTCCTCTTTCTCTCTATTGAAAAAAAGAAAGAAGAAAACTCAACCCCTTTCTCTTTCATTTCTAATAGTGAAAATGAATTTCCTTTCACATTGTCTCTCCATGGAACCATTTATGGACTCTTAGAAAATAAAAAGTTGACA
Source organism: Ceratopteris richardii (assembly GCA_020310875.1). Classification (NCBI taxonomy): domain Eukaryota; kingdom Viridiplantae; phylum Streptophyta; class Polypodiopsida; order Polypodiales; family Pteridaceae; genus Ceratopteris; species Ceratopteris richardii. The sequence goes on from CM035438.1 coordinate 28,220,426, forward strand.
TAAGCAATCATTGTAACTCATAATATGATGTCCATAATGGTGGAGTTCATATCTAATCATTGAAGGCTTGGGAATATTGAATGCATCATTAGATTCTTGAAGATAAAAGCATAGTTTTTAAATATGTTTTACTCATTTATGAGAGCCATAGTTTTGTGCCAAGAAATAATCCCCCCCCAAAATAATCTTACTTGACTAAGGAAGATGAAGACTATGCATGTAGTGACAAGACATAATCTCCCCATAAAGATCATTCAAAGGTAGAATTATATTTTCCCTTCTAATAGAATTTTTTAAAAGAATTTTAAAATGCATTGTAACGAGCCACATATTTCTTTGCAATCACATTGCACCATAATCATAGATTAGTTAGCCAAAGTGATGAAACTCATTGCTTTGCTTCCTCATTTATTGCTAGATATCCCATATTTCTTTAGGAGCTCATGGAACTGAATGGGAACTTTGAAAGTGCCAAAAATGATGTTGTTGAATGTGTACCTAAAGCTTATGTAAAGAAGGGCTTACAACTACCATGATTTATGAAATCATCTTAGCAAGGTAAATGTCCACTCTATAAATCATTCCAATGCCTTCATTCATCTTTGTAGTACATTGCCTTTGAGGACTTGATGCCAATGTCAACATGTTTTGACACCATATATGAGATTTAAATGGAATTTTCCATCGAATAAAGTAATGATGAGAGTTGTGTTGGACCATAATATCTTAGGCAAGGTTATCTTTATTCAGTAGACCACTCTGAAAGACATGATGTGCGACACTTAACATGGATCAAAATAGAAATAAGGTTACATGGTTCCAAAGGTCCCCTTGATTGAGAAATCATGTTGAGAAAATATTGATCCAACATCGTTCCAAGGTTGAAAATGGGTGCACAAGTGGTGAACACGTGGTCACGGGTTGTGTGGATGTCAATGGGTACACTAGTGCACAAAGTACATACTCACATTTTTTTCATTGGTGAAAGTTTTATTCAAGGATTTGGAAGGTTTTTGAAGGTCAAAGTGAACCCTCCTTAATATGTGAATTTTGGAAATATCAAATGTCAAGCGTGGAAAGCGGATACAAACTATACCAACGGTACACTTTTTCACCCCCATTAAATATTTTGATTTTATTGAATCAATGACATAAGATCCCTACACGAAAAACCAGGATCCCATTAGAGAGTGTATGTGAAAAGACTCATGAAGATTAATTGAAGTTAAGGCATCATAAGAAATACAAGAAATTGGGAAGTGTGTGTGCCAAAGAGTGAGAAAGTGTGCTAGATATCCAAGGACAAGATCTTGAAGATATTGGAATAGAGGTAGTGGTGTATGCACAAAGGAGTCGACAAGCTAGTGAAGAGAGTATGAGCAAAAATCATATGCTAAGTGTGTAAGCGTAGATATGTGGTAGTAGCTATTGTGTAAGATTTTGTAGATAGTCCTCCAAAAAAGTCTATATTTAGAGTTATAGAGTTCACATGAGGTATAGAGAGAATCGTACACTCTCTACTATACATTATAAGCTACATGTTCAAACTTAACCAAGAGAATACGATTGAACTAGTGTGGTTGGAGTTTTACCCAACAAAGATAGTTGAAAGTCATCAATGCAAGTGTAGTTGGTGCTTCATCTTCAAACAAGGCTTGAGTGCAGGTTCACAGAGGTAAGCCGATTATTCAAGGTGAAAAGCTTGCACATAGAGGTTATACAACTCTAAATACAATACTTGTAGTAATGGTTTTGTACGTCTATTGTATTTGTGTGCATTAATGTGTATTCTGCATTCAATAAAGTAATATGTTCTCTCCTTTATCCCATAAAGAGTTGTAATGATTACATTAATCAATTAAAGAGTGATTTTAGGTGTAATGTGTGTTCATTTTATCCTATCCTTTTCTCCTCAATGAACCTCAAGATCCCTTTCTCCAAAGAATCCTCTAGAAAATTCAGGATGACATATGGGATAAGGGCTACTTTAGTGTAGAGGAAGAAGACAGACACATCTTGCAAAATGCGAAGAAGAAAGCGGCCCCAAAAGGTATCAACACAACAAAGATCACAAAATATGAGGAAGAAATGAGGCCCCAAATGTGTCAACCCAACATCTTTTAAGAAATAATTATATTTTTCCCTAATTTTTTGATAAGGAAGAAGGGAAGATCCATAGCGCATGACCACAACCTAGTAACAAAATGTAGGCAAATGGATTTCTTTTAAAACTACAAGAATGAATTTCGTACATAGGTCCATCAACTCCTTTCTTCTTCTTCATCTTTAGTTCAAAATATGGAAGCTCAAATAGATTTAGCAATTTATTCTCTTGACTTAAAACTAAACTCCCATATTTGAAAGGTTTACGTGGCAAAGCACCTCATGAGTATGTGAGGAGGGTGCTTAATCTTGTGGAGAACTAGAGGATTAAAGGAAGGCAAGATGGTTTTTCATGCTCTTTTTGGTAACACTAGAAGGGTTGATAGAGAAATCATTGAAGCAATTCTTAGACAATCACTTTGCAACATGAGACTTAATGAAGGAAACCTTCACACGTGATTGTCCTATGTTACATGTAAGGTTCTAGTTCTTCAAGAAGCCCAACCAAGAAGCTTGAAAATGCCACACAAGAGGAAATCTTGTTCCACTATATTATGGACCACGAAGATCTCAATCAGGACCCCTATCATGACCTTCCTTAATGGCTTCTACCTCAAGCCAAGTTAACAATCAAAACTTGCATCTTAGAAGAAATATAGGAAATGGAACAAGGAGGAAAATAATTTGCTTTAGGTATGCATAGTGTGGGGATTACTAGAGAAAACGCCCTTTACCTAAAGGTTCCCACCATTGTAGAAGTCACCTTAAGCCAATAGATCATTATACAACCCTGAGAAAGCATATTCAACATCTCAACCTTATATCCAATGGTATATATGGATAAAGAACACATTAGAGGAGGCTAGTATGCCTTCACCAGCAAGCAGGGTAGTCCACTTGGAGGAGATTGGCTCTCTAGTAGTGTATATAAGAAGCAAAGTAAGAATATGTCAGGAAGAACTTCTTCAAGAGTTTGTGACAAGGGAAATTCCTTGAGCTAAGGAAAATACCAAGAATGCCATGTTTACCTCAAAAGAAGTGGAAGATACACCAACACGATGGGCCCATGAAGACATGAGGTAGGCAATTGGAAGAGCTTATAACATGGCTAGAAGAGAATCAGAAGATCAAGATTTCTCTCAACAACCAATTGGATGAAAACGCTACAAGGCTGCTAGGAGTAATGAAGAAAGCAAGTATTTTTTAGCTCCTTAGAATGAATGTAAAATTCATGTCAAATATTTTGGGGATTATTGATGACTTATCTATGTCGATTCTCGTAGAAATGACGAGTACTCTTAGTTATGAGAGTAGTTGGTGAAGCTCCCTAGACAAATTACAAGAGCTCCAAAAAACTTATATGTATCAAATTGCATGTACTCTAGTGAGTAATTTGGATGGTGCCGCAAGTATAAATTGAATGCTAGAGTACACGATGAAAAGGTTTAGACTTGAATCTCCAAAGTTGACTAACTTTATTATAATCTTGGTAGACTAGATCAAAGTAAAGCCTTAATAATTACTATCAAAATGCATATCTTAGTTTGAGGTAGCATCTTCACCCTAGATTTTCTTGTTTTGGAGGACCCAAGTTTTGATGTTGGAGAGGAAGAGTGTAATGAACTAGCCTATTAGGACCACCATGCACTAGCGAGATTACTCTCCTCCCAACCTTATGCCTCTATATATAGCTACTTGAATCAACAAGGACCACAAATATAACTAGACTCCACAAGAGCATGTGCGATGTCCACCACTACCTTAGTAACTTTCACTAAAGTTCACTAGTGGTAGGTATAATCTCCACTTGCATTAAGCCTCTTTGGACTCAAGTTAACTCACATTAACTTGAATTAGAAGTCTCTAGAGATCTTTGCTCGAAAATCCCTCCCCATTCTCTATATGCGAGTTGAACCCAAGACCTCTTCCTTCCCATCCCGAATAGGTTAAGTGGATTGCATGTTTTAGAGAGCATGAATCTATGCTTCAATCTAGTTTCAAGATTTTTGGAATACATACAAATGAACAAAATGTGTTTGATTTCAGATCTATCTCAATCAATTAGACACTAAGATCATAGAATTTAATTTGTAACATTCTTCTACCCTTGGACAACATTTTCATCCTCCAAAATAGAGCCATATATAATGAACTCTAGGCATACTCTTGAACCATGTTCTAACCTTGAATAACATGTTTTATGTATGTTGTGATATTCCTTGCATGTTCCAAATGATTAGATGGGAATCTACTATTTGATCTCTCTCAAATGATTCAAAACACCATCTAACTGTGCACTTAAAAGCTGAACCTATAAAGTAGGGAATGAATGATAATAGTGGATCAAAAAATATCACTGAACAAGTCACTATTTCACTATGTCCTATCTGAGCACTAACATGTGAAATGGATGGAGTCAAGATACTAGTCCATTTCTAGGCCTCACTAGTGCATGCATCTACTAACTAAGGTGGGCTTTCTATTCGTATTAATATTTTAAAAACTATTGTTTAACTTGAAATTGATCAAAATAGAAGTGCCATTGATAAAAAATCATAAATTGGGTGTCCGTACTTTGATCACTTCTAAGCAACATTGTCCGTACTTGAGAGGGTTCACTTGAACCTTCCAAACACTTTAAAAACACTTTGAGCCTTAGAGAAATTATAGAAAGACACTCTGCAACCTGCATCCAACATTTTGCAAAATATAACCTTTGTGAACAATCGCTTGGGTAGTACCTGTGCACCTTGAAAGTTGACACCCGAACTTTGAATGCTTTGACTTTTCCCATGTTGACTTTGACCTTGAACATGTTGAGTTTGATCACTTTGACTTGGACCTTTTAAGGTTGACTATGGTTGACTTTGATCAATATGACTTTTATGGGCTCAATAGTTGTCCACCACCAATGGGCTCTCTGTCCTCGAGAGCTACAACCAAAACTCTGAGCAGAGATGACACCATGATTCCTGTGCTGCAAAATCTTCAAAAGGACACTTGAGCAGCTACCAAGTCCCCTAGGTGCAGTAAAGAACAACACAACACCAAAGAAGAACCAAAAGTGGAAATTTTGCATGGAAGAGCAAAGGATTGAGAATTGGAGGGTAGGAGGAAGTGTATGGAGGGCTGATAGGGCTGAGAGTGATAGGGTAAGGAAGGGTAAGGGTAGGGCTGGATAGAAGGATGAATGGAGGGTGAGGGACTAGGATTATGGGCTCTAGAGAGGGACAAGATGAAAAGAGTAGAGGGTGCATATGGAAAATGTGAAACATATGGTAAAATAAAGCTAGAATAGACCATGTGGACCATGTGCATAATCAGAAACACGTTTGAAATGTGCTCAAAACATGTGTCTTTTTGACCAAAAGTCAGAGAAAATTTGGGAATTCGGAGAACCTAAGTCAAATATTGAGTCCAAAGGTGCCAAAAGACATGAAAATGATCCCAAGCTTGACAAAAATGGCCATTTGAGGCACAATCTAGAGCCAAAAACATTGGACTAAGTAAAATAAAAAATATATATATATTTAATTGTATTTAAGTATTATCATATATATATATATATATATGTGTGTGTGTGTGTTTGTGTGTTTGTTTATTTATTTATTTATCTAGAACGCTCGTGGGAGGCAGAGAGAGAGAGAGAGAGAGAGAGAGAGAAGGCAGGTTTTTTTTATTTGGTTGAAATGCGAGGGGGTGAGGGGCGGTCCTTTTTTTTTAATGTATATATAAAAGAAAATTATCAATGGGGGGCCTTTTTGTTTTTGAGAAATCCCAAAAATTAGATAAAAAATACAAATAAAATAAAAAACAAATTCCAAAACATTCAACAAAATAAAAACAAAATCTCAAAAAATTCCCTACATTTCTTGGCCACTTTTCTCACTCAAAACCATAGAGGGGCTCCTTTATTCCTCCATATTATCAAGAAAATGACATTTGAGAAAGATGAAAAAATGCTAGAAAAAATTCTAAAACTGCTTTAAAAATTCCTTCAAATTCCTAAAATTTTGCTTATACAAAGGGCTGTGAAATGGCTTCTAAGTTGCATAAAAACTCAAGGAACAAGCATGAAAATGGAAAAGAACTACTAAAACTTAAGCAAAATGGAATGAGAAGACTATGTACAACGTGGACAGATTTTGCAAGTTCTAGTTGATCCAGAAATCTTCAATTGTGTTGATGAGAGGCCTTGAGCCTTGATATATTGACTAGTGGTAGTACCTCTCCTTTCAGAGTCTCTAACCTCACTGCACCCCAATTCATCATCATCTTAATTCTATAAGGTCCTTCCCAGTGTGGAAGAATTTTCCCCTTGTGTGTGGATTTGAGGTCTATGGAGAAGAACTAACATGCCTGTTTCTAAGTTATTGTTCAACAGATTCCGATCATGTGCTTCCTTCCTCTTCATTTGAGTCTCTAGAAATTGTTTTGTAGCACGTACATGTATCTCTTCCACTTTGTGTAGTGCTCCAAGCCTCTGAGAGACACCACAATCTTTCTTTCCCTGCATGAATGCTAGTTTTGGTGACCCATGTAGAAATTCAGAAAGTTCAATAGGCAATATCCCATTAACCAATTGGAATGGAAAGTATCCAGTAGCTTTTTTGTAAGCTAATCTATACTCTCATAGAGTACCTTGATAAGCTACGCCCCAAGAAGTGGACTGTAATATACATTCCTTCCTTAACATGGCAATTAATACCTTATTGGTGGATTCTGCCTGTCCATTAGCTCTTGGATAATAGGCACAAGAAGTCCTATGTAGAATTTTGTATCTGTAAAAAATTTCATGTAGAACCTTGTCCAAAAAATGAGTACCTTGGTCTGTAGAAATTTCAAGGGGACATCCAAATATATAAATGATGTTACTATAAAGAAAATCCGCAACTGTTTGTGCGATGCAATCGGGGGAGGCAATAGCTTCAGCCCACTTCGTTGCATAGTCAGTGGTGATCAATAAATACTTTTCTCTCTTTGGAATTGACACAGGGTAGATGGGCCCTATGAATTCTAGCCCCCACTTCTCAAATGGTTGCCAAGAAGTTGAAACAACCAAGGGTTTGTGCCTCTACTTTGTTGGCTTGGGTCCACACCTCTGACAGACATCACATGCTCTTCCCCATTCCTCTACATCGTGAATATTGTAGGCCACCATAAGCCAACATCAAGGAATCTCTAGCTCATAGTATGTCCTGGAAGGTGCCCACCACTTGCTCCTTCATGTGCAAATTTAAGGATTTCTCTCACTTCCTCTTCTTCCATGCACTTTCTAAAATTTTTGTCCTTGCCCTGCCTATATAATTTTATCTCAATAAAGGTAAAAGTTATGCTTTTGATGAGCAGCCTCTTTCTTTGCACAACACTTGCCTTCTGTGGATACAATGCAGTTTGTATAAAATTATTGGTGGTCATCATACCAACCTTGTGCTTGTACAACAAACAACTTAGTAGATGGAAAATCATCATTTAATCCAATTGCTTGATCCATAGAGTTAATCCTAGATAGGTGGTTTGCCATGATAGTTTCTTTACCTAGTGTATGGACTACATAAAAATAAAAAAACATGACATTTTCTTTACCTCGTCCATGGACTACATAAAAATCAAATTCCTAGCACAAAAGTAGCCACCTCCATATCCTCCTAGTCGCTTGTGGCTTGTTCAATAAATACGTGAGTGGTTGATGATGAGTGATCTAGTTCAAAAGTAAGCTTCAATGGTTTTTGATAATGTGGATTGAATAGTGCATAAACAACTCAATTTCTTAATCATGTAGCTATAAAAATTTCACTCTTTGGCAATGCTCTTTTAATACTCTTTTCTTCAATGTCTGCAAGAATCATTAGCAACATAAGTATATCTCAATGAATCATTTACATCCAAATATTCATGTTAAAACTATTCATAGATCTGATACACATGCCTATATGTTCATGCTAACATACACTATAATGCATGTTAACACACATGTTCACACTCTCGTGCACATGCAAATATGCTAGCACACACACACTTTCATATGCACATGTTAACACATACACATGTTCATATATACTAACATGCATATTCTTTAATATGCACATGCATTCATTCTCATGCTCATGCATCACACAATCAAATATATGTATATGCACATGCATATATAATTACTCATGCATGCTAATATAAGTTAATATACATGCTAACATACATTTGTAAACTTATACTTAAGTTAACACATAATAAATCACTCTTTTATGTATATAATTATGTATACATGCATTCATAGTACACATTCAATCATTTTATGGATGATCAAATATGCTAATACACTTCTTATATGAACACCTACTAACATGACTAAGCACATAACATGCTCACATGCATAAATGCGTTAACTCTTATGTGTAAGTACACACTCTAACCATGCATTTTTATGCTCACATATGTTCACATGCTTCTACATATTATGTATACATTAGCTAGTTTACCTATGTATTTTCATAGACATGCACAATCGATTCATCCATGCATACATCCCTCTGCCCACGTCTCACGTAGCATCTCTTTTTTCAGAGCCATCTCACTCTTTCTCTCTTTGTAGCCACAATCCACTTGTACAACCACTAGAACCCTCTCACTCTCTCCAATGCTATTAGCTACACGCGTCACCATTTCCATCAGACATACCTCTAGAAGGGGAAGGAAAATTAAAGAGCTAACTTCTCTCTCTATCCTCTCCTGCTGTGTGCATGACAGCCACCAAGGAAGGGGGGAAAAAACTAAACTTTCTTTCTCTCCCTCCAGTTGTTGCACATGCTGATAGCGGATCAACAATCCAATCATTTCTCTCTAATACACGTCAGAGATGGCTATGTGCATGGAGCAGTAGTCAGGAGGAAGAATACAAAATTTCGTGCTTTAGGACGAACAATAATAGAAGAGAAAAAGAAAAGTAGAAAGGAAGGTACCTGCAAGAAACATTAGAACAAAAGAAGAGAATAAACACATATATAGACTATCATGTGCACACCCACTTTTAGCACACACCCTTCTTTAGCCAAACATTTTCACCACTCTTTTTCATTCTACTTTAGTCACTTTATCTGCATAATTCTTCTACTCCTCTCTTGTGATCTACATCCTCTCACTCCCTTCTTTTACCTTTCCTTTTCTCACACTTTAATTACACATCTTATTCTAACCACACTTTAACATTGACTTACATTCACCACATAATTTATCCTACTTTAATTCTTTATTTCTTTAATTGAGTTCAATTTCAATAATTCATTAATATATTTAATTTAAATTTATACTAAAGTTTAATACCTTACTTAATACATATATACACAATTAAAATAACTAAGTAAAGCATATGTTAAAATAATTTAACTAATGTTTAAAATATAAGAAATTTTAATTAAATGTATTAAATGAAAGGTTCACACACCTTGCTTAGTCTAACCAAGAATAATGCCTTGCCTTGAATTGAGTTTCGGTTCATGTATGCTCCTAACTACTAGCATATCTTGGTGCTCACTTTGATGTCCCAAGATTGTCTCCAAATGTGGGCAACCAACAAATCCCTGTTTTGCCCTGTAGTGACTTTAGACTAAAACAAAAATTTTAATTGGGGGGCCATACTTTCACTTTTGCATACATTTCCACTTCACATACCTTTACATTTTGGCTTTTAATTTGTCAAATGTGCACCTAAGAGAGGGTTTACATGAACCTTCCAAACACTTTAAAAACACTTTGAACTGTAGAGAAATTATAGAAAGACACTCTGCAATCTGCATCCAACCTTTTGCAAAATATAACCTTTGTGAACAATTGCTTGTGCACTACATGTGCACCTTGACACTCGAAGTTTGAATGCTTTGACTTTTCCCATGTTGAATTTGACCTTGAACATATTGACTTTGATCGGTTTGAATTTGACCTTTTGACTTTGATAGTAGTTGACTTTGACCAATATGACTTTTATGGGCTTGATAATGGCACAAAAAAATAAATTTGCTAAGAAGGATCCCATTAACTTTCCTAGCTACTTGCAAGGCACTTAGAGACCACCATGAATGAATCCACATAGAAGACCACATAGTGCATCATGCTCCCTGTCACATCATAAAACAAGTGGTGGAAATAACTCTCAAAATGAACAATTACATGAACAAGAAGTGGCACATGGACAATCTAGGGAGCCGGTTACAAATCAACCACAATCACCACCATCATCATATGACAAGCCCCCATCACCCAGGAAACCAACAAAGAAAAGGTAGAAGGGGCATGCTCAAAGAAAGGTAGTTCTCATTGATGATTTTGATGAATCTCTACACGATGAATCAAAACAATATAGAACTCCTCCACAAGATTGAGAGTCAAGTGAGGAGATTCAAACAGAGGCACCATGGATAAACCAAGAAATACCATCAAATCATAGGGTGAACATAGCAAGCAAGAATCTACCAATGAATCAGGGAGCCATACCAAATGATAAAGAGAGGGAGCAAAGCCAACAACAACATCTAGAACAAGGACAAAGCTCAAGACATGTGGAACATAAGAAAGAGTTCTTAAAACCCCATTGTAGACAACCCCAACCAAGACAACAAAAAAATGTCCAACTAAGACCTCCCACACCACACACAAGAGCATGAAAATGAAGAAGAAGATATATGTGGGAATTTGTAGAGATAAGGCATTATCGAAAGATAGCTGCGTTATTGATACCTAGAAGACCCTTTGCATGGGTGGTTAAATAAGAGTTACAAAGATGTTGCACATGATTAAGGATTCAAGCTCCAACTTTAGAAGCTTTACAAGAGGCACTCGAAGCGTATTTGATATAATTTCTTGAGGATTCCAACCTATGTGTCATCCATGCTAAGAGGGTTATTATACCATCCAAGAACATACGATTAGAAAGGAGGGTTAGGGGTCATCATAGCTAAGTCGTGTAAATTTATCTCTCCACATAAGAGAGATTTTGTAACTTTGATTATTTTTAATGAAACATAAGCACTTCTTCTCAATTAGTTTTTTCTATTATCTCTTTCCATGTTGTTTTTGGTTAAAATCTCTTACATCTTAGTGTTTTTTTAATCTAATTCTCTTCTTTGTTTCATAAAGTATTAGGAAGATACCATCAAATATGTCACTAAGAGCATAGTACAATAACATATATGCTAAATCAGGCCCAACCATAGAAATGCACAAGAAGCCACTCCAAAGCATTTGGAGTGGCTTCTCTCATGTCTCTATGAGTGGACCTTTTTTGGCCTTGTAACAATGATTGGCATCACTTGGCTTGTTATTAGAGTATTTTTTGTGTCTTTATGCCACGGATAGATTTTGAACTCAAATGGACAAGTCATTTGGGATCACTTAGCCATGATGATTCCTTAAACATGCTTGAAACATTTATTTGATATGAACATATGTATTTAGATGTCTCCAAATGGCATAGCTAGCACAAAAAAAGCCTTGCCACAGAAACATGGGGTAGGGCCTTGCAAATTGCTTGCAAGGGCCTCTCACGTTTTTTTATCGCAAGGCCTTTTGTGATCTCTCTATGCCATAGATTAAAGATTGAGTGTGATATACATACAAATAATGGGTTGAAATTGTGCGTTATCACAAAGCCAAACCAAAGATCTATAAAACCTCATACACAAAATAATTTTAAGACCTTATTCATTTTGATGCTTTAAACATCCATGTGATGCACTTATATTCTTTAGTATGTTCCTATAAGGCATGGGAAGGCCAAATGAAACCTTGCCACAAAAATCTGGGAGAAGGCCCTACATATGTTTTGCATATCTTTATTTGGCCTTCCAATGCCATTGATGGCACAAGGAATGTTATATAGAGACAAGGTATGTCTAGAAGATGCACCATAAGCTAAGGACAATCCAAACAATTTTCAAATATGATATACAAAATGATCTCATGGGACAAAAGAAAAGAATATAGCAAAGTAAAATTTTGTCATTAATTGATTTGTTTAAATCAATTGGCTTTGAGCTTTCTAATGAATCTCTTTTCATGCTCCAAAGCCATAGGTAGGGTGCAAGTCAAAACTGACCTTGTTATATCATCACTATTTTTCACCCCTAGCCCTAGAGATATACCTTGTTGACCTAAGACTTTTCCACAGAGTTTGGAACCTAAAGTTGTAATTACAAGGGACTTTTTAACTAAAAAGGCACAATTAGTTCCTTGAGTAATGGTTGATAAACAAAGCAGTTTAGTTAAGGCTTTTAGAAACCATATCATGAAGTGGACTTCACGACTATAGTCTTGATTGATAATTACAAAATGTGATTTGGAAAGTTTGCCAATGTAGTTTGCAAGGGAGGAGCCATCTCCATGAGACATTTGATCCCCTCCACTCCTAAATGGAAACTTGTTGACTTCGATCACCTCCTACACAAAGTTTTGCGATTATTCTCTATATGTGGTTGTAGAAATTAATGAAACCAATTGAAAATACTTACAGCTTGAACTCTATCTTCTTCTTCTCCTCTCTTTGGAAGATGTAAATTAATGCTAGAGAGGGACATCCCACTCTCATCCATGAGTGGTGAGCTGGGAAACTTTCATTCCAATATCCTTGCTTGTGCATGATTGGATTGTTCTTCTGTGATTTATTGAAGTTCACTTGTAAGTATTCCATCACAAACCAATTTTATTGTTCCTACCACTAAATCACCAAATGGCAAACACTTCTTCTCCAATAATTAAAAGTGGCTATGCAAAGGGCACTGTTGGGGATTCTTTGACAAGGAGTTTGAGGGTTTGTAGGAGGAAATGGAGATGATAGAAATGGAATAAACTTGAAACTTGAATGACTAAATGGAATAACCACCAAATGTCATAAACCTGGCATTCTCCCTAATCGTTCCTAAGTGGTTTTTAATGCTTTAGTTGGTATAATAATAAGTAAAATGCTTCCGCATTTTTTTTAAGCGCAAATTTTTTTTTCTTTACTTGTTGATTATTTCATCAATGGCATTGACCAAAATTCATAGATAAATGAAATTGAGCGCCATTTCTTGGATGGACCTTAGCTCTGTGCAATAACTTTCATTAATGTCCAATCTTTTGTTCTCTCTTGAATGGATGAGATTAAGAGTTGCATCTCCTCTCTTTTGAACTCTCTTTTGGGTTGAACCATCAATTCCTGTGAGGTAATCTTTCATTCCCTTTTGCTATATAAGGTGTTCTCTCTTTCATTTTTGATCTCCTCAGCATGAGTGATGATAAACACACAGTCTCCTTCAACCACATCGTATGCCATCCGGAGGTCCTGCCTCCAACTTCCGCCCATCACCAGCCATCATCACCTCCAACCCCGCTCTCAACCGCCCATCACCCCCCAACCCATCCCCTAGAACCCCCGCCCTCACACGCCCATCAACCCCCCCCTCAGGCAACACCTCCCCTCCGCCTTAACCAACTACCCATCCCCTCCGACCCCGCCCTCACCCGCCCATCACCCCCTCCGGCGACCCCCCTTCTACGCCTCACCGCCCACCCATTCCGTCCATCCCCCAAGCCAACCCCCCCTCCTCCAACTCCTCCAAACCTGCCATCACCCCTTCCTACGCCCCGCCAACTCCCCTTCCTCGGACCTCGCCCGCCCCCGCCAACACCCTTCCTCTTCCCTTCCTCGGCCCTCTTCCGCCACCCGCCAACACCCCTTCCGACTACTTCGATCCGCCCCCCTTCCGCCTTCCGCCCAGCCCTCCGCAGCCCTCTTCCGCCCTTCCTCCGCTGTGATCCGCAGCCATCCCGCCTCAGCTTCCTTCCCACGCCCCGCACCACGAGTAATCCCTCCTCCCGCCTCATCATCCCTTCCCCCGCCTCATCATCCCTCCTCCCACCTCCATTCAACCTACCCAGTCACCCCACAGCGCCGCCCTAGCCACCATCTGACCATTCCGCAGCGGCTCCCTCCCTCCTCTGGTGTTCCCTGAACCACCAAGCTCCAAGCTCCGCTTCTTTCTGCCGTCGCCGCTGACTCCGCCACCCTCCAACCGCCTAACCGCCCGCCCTCCGCCACCGCCAAATTTCTCCGCCCCACCCTCCGCCCCACCCTCCGCCCTCCGCCTCCGCCCTCCGCCCCGCCCCACTGGTCCAATAATCCTCAGCCGCCGCATCCACCGCCTCCAAATCCTTCAGCGCCGCCGTTTCCGCCATCTTCCCCCGCCGTGGTCCGCTGGTGAACCCCACCCCGCCATCCATCTGCCCTCTGCCCCGCTGCCGCCAGTGCCCCCATCCGTCCGAAAATCTCCGCCGGTGCCCCGATCGTCCAACTCCATCCACCGGTGCCCCCGATCCGCCCTTGGCCGCCGACCGCCTCCGCCCCGCCTCCGCCTCCGCAAATCTTCCCCCTTGGACCTCTGCCCTCCGCCAGCCATCCATCTGCCCTCCGCCCCGCCACCAGACAGAACCTCCATCTGCGCCGCCGCCCGACCATCCTGCCGCCGCAAACGCCTCCATCCGCCTCCGCCGCAATCGACATCCACCCTCCGCCTCCGCCCCCTGCCCTCCGCCCTCCACAGACTCTGCCCTCCGCCCGTCCTCAAACCTCAACACGGCTCTGTCAACCGCACTCCACCAAATCATAGCAGCCTCCGTCCTGCTACGCCTCCGACCTCCGCTATCCGCCCCTCCCAAACTCCGCCATCACCGCTCACAAATCTTCCACCACCCTGCAGGCCACCCTATCTCCGCACCCAACCATCAACCACCCTCATCCAAACCCCATCCTCCGCACCCACCCTCCAAACCCGCAGGCACCCCTACCTCCGCACACAACCGCCATCCACCGCTCACCAATTTCCTTCTACCCCCGCTAACCAATTCCCTTCTACCCCTTTCCGCCATCTAATCAATTCCCTCCCAACCCCTTCCGCCACCCTCCTCCAAACCCACGCACCAACCCACCCGCCCCCATCCGCCCTATCTCCGCCAGGCAATCCCGCAAAATACTTCCCATCCCATCCCGCCAGGTACCTCCGTCCGCCCAATCTCTCCGCCTTTACATCAACAATTTTCCAAATCTCTCCTCCTATCCACCCTCGGCCACTACAAGCCCATTCCCACCTGAAACTTCCGCTTCCCTCAACCCTTAACCAAATCCTCTCTCTCCGTTCCCCTCCCTTCTCCAACCTTGGCTGACTACCCACCACCCTCCACCACACACAAGGACATCATCCTGAGCCACCATCTTCTCCATCTCATCCAACCATCCGCCAAATCTCATCCCCTTAATTCCCAACACCCACACTCCCATCTCTCAAAGGGTCTTCCGTGACATCAACTAAACCTCACTATTCCATATAATCTGCCCCCCTTTCTCGGCATCCTCCAAATTCTTCTATGGCTAATCCACCCCCGCAGGACGATCCTTCGGCGTCTCCCACCACCACTCCTACTCCGTCAACGTTTGCTCACACCCAAACCCTTCCCACCCTCATCTACCCGGTCCCGCCCGTACCCGCCTCTCTTACCCCATCGATACCTCCATCCACCGTCTCACACTCTCCCATAGCAGATGCCTCAACTTCCGCCCTTCATCCTCCCCTTATCAACATTCCTACGTATTCCCTTCGCTCCGACTCCACCGACGCTTATTCTCCCCCTTCGCTACCTCGCCCCCCTTCACCTTCTCTCTCTCTTTCTGCATCTCATAACTCGTTACCCAACTCACCCTCCGGTGATTACATGCGCATTTTTTTACCTTCTGATTTAAATCTCCAACTCCGCCTTCACTTATCTCTCCCACCCATTGCACTCCGCAATCTTTTCTCGATCGAGAATCTTAGGTATGCAGGGCTTCTGGACTTGGCTAGCGTTCTGTTGCCGGACCCCTACAACCTTGACACTGTATATGAAGCTCTTAGGCTGTTCCCCCAATTTCGCACGGGCACTCTTACCATCCCTGACATTGCAGCTGGTATAGGATCCTCCCTTATAGATTTCACCAGTCCACCATTTTTATATTCGGGAGTGTCCCCCGCGAAAACAATTGCTTTTTGTAAAGAGCGCTTTGAGAATCAAGCCCGTTTTTCCATCCGCATGCAAGCCATCCTGACTTCCTTTATCTTTTTCTTTTTACTTAGGAGCCCCACCGCTGCGCTTCCCCTTTCAGACATTCGTATTGCAGATCCACTGTACTGCTTCCTGACTAGCCCACCCTACCCTTACGCCGCCCTCCTATATAGTTCTTTGAGCGTGCGCTCCCGTAGACTCCGTGAGGCTATCTTTCGCCACTCTCGGACATTTAACATATATTCTGCTCCACTCCTGGCTTGGGTATATCAAATCCCTACTCAATTGGCTAATCCTTCCGCTCATTCCCCATCCCCTCATCTTCCTGTCAGCCACCAGCCCAGCGATCCCACACTACCTTCCATATCCCGGCCTCCTTCCCTCTCCGCTGGCTCCACATCAGTTTCAACCCAGCCCTCCGCACCACCTGATGTCACTCCCCTTCATCCTCCCTCTTCTTCCCCTATCCTCACCACGTCTCCTGCCAGGGCCACCATTCATCCTCCTACTCCTGTTCCCCCACATGGCTCTTCTTCATCACCCTCCCTCCGTCCACTCATTCTAACCCACCTTAACCCACAAAACCCTACCTCTACTCCCCCACGTCCTCCTGTTTCCCAATTTCCATCTGCAAGTTACACCCCACCAACCCAAACCCATCATCCCAATATTCATTCCACACCTGGTCCCTCTACCATTCCAACCAATTCTCCAACTCCGCCTGTAGCACCTGTTCCTCCATCTGATACCCAGTCTGAACCCTCTTTTTTCCTATTACTTCGAGAAGCCAGTAACATTGCTCAGGGAAGTGCTGACGCCTCGAAGTTGTCCCTGGATTCCATTTCAGCTGCAGCCAGCATTCATCAGCAATATATTACCACTATCGACAACATCAATCGCATGGCCACCTCACAGTGGCACTCCCTCACTGAATCAGCCCGCATACTCAAGGAGGAGAGAGATAGATATCGAGACATAGCCGATTCTGCGCTCCAGACTTTAGAGGACCTTCAAAATCGTTTCCAATTAGATTTATGTGATAATGCGGCGTGTCGACGTATAAAGCGTGAAAGGGACCATCTTCGCACTTGCCTTAGTTCTGTCCAACACCTTATAGAGCAAGCTTCTGTTCCACTTCCGTCTTCACCTCAGCCACCTCCTCAATAATCTCACTCCTAGTTTAATAAATTGCTGGCCACTCTTCAATAACTTACATGGCTTCAGCCTTAGTTCTAGCTTCCCAATAATTTTATCATCCTTCTGATTATGCCAATCAGAATTCAATAATCATTGGATATTTTTCTCACTTTCTTTAGTAATCAATAAAAGTACTCTTTCTCTATTTTTCGGCTTTAATTCCTCTTTGTTCATATACATGTTCATTTTGGTTCTTAAGCAGTTCTTGTATCCAGTGTGTTGTCTCTCCGGGTCGGAGAGTCCTTTAGGTGGTGGGCATCTGTTGAGCCCATAAAAGTCATGTTGGTCAAAGTCAACAGGTCAAAGTCAACTGGTCAAAGTCAACAAGGTCAAGGTCAAGTCAACAGGTGCAAAGTCAAAGTGCCCAAGTGACAATTAATTGTCCGCAAAGGGTAAATTGGAGAAAGCGGGTTGCAGGTTGCAGAAGTATTTTCTCTAATTTTCCTAAGGATCATAATGTGTTTTAAAGTATTTGGGAAGGTTTAGGTGAACCCCCTTTAGTACACAAAGGAAGAATTAAAAAGGGAATGTGAAGGCATGTGAAGTGGAAAAGTGTACGCACAAGTGAAAGTATGACCCCCATTAAAATTTTTGGTTTTACACTAAAGTCACTACAGGACAAAGGAGCAATTCGTTGGCCGCCAACTAAAAGGAGAATCTTGGGACATCAAGGAAGAATAACCTTGAAACTTGAATGACTAAATACTCCTGGAAGCTTGAATGATGGTTACGTTGAACAATTACAATGGCTAAACATAATCCAAGTCAATGGCTAAATACAATTTCAGGGAATATTCAATTACAGAAGACCAATTATCTCAAGTACTCGGGCAGCAGCCTCTTCTGCACCAGTCCTTCACTTGCTTCACGCTTCTCTTGTGCACACCTTGCACTAAGCTTCCACCAAGTTAAGGAATGGATACCTTCACGGCGCGCACACCTTCAGACCTTGGGGCTCTTGGAATCCAACCCACCTTCCGAACACACCTTCTTCTTGAGACCTCTTGCACTCTTCACTCTTCACTCAGTGTCGTCGCACACTGGTGGCTCCTCCTATTCCTTTCTTGCTTTTCTCCTAAGCTCTCTTGCTTCTCCCTCTCTATATCTCCAAGAATAGCCTTTTTCTTCTTTTGAATGCGCCGGTCCCGTGACCTCTAACTACCATGGACTCTTGGGCTTCCTTGATGTCCCAAGATTCTCCTTTTAGTTGGCGGCCAACGAATTGCTCCTTTGTCCTGTAGTGACTTTAGTGTAAAACCAAAAATTTTAATGGGGGTCATACTTTCACTTGTGCGTACACTTTTCCGCTTCACATGCCTTCACATTCCCTTTTTAATTCTTCCTTTGTGTACTAAAGGGGGTTCACCTAAACCTTCCCAAATACTTTAAAACACATTCTGATCCTTAGGGAAATTAGAGAAAATACTTCTGCAACCTGCAACCTGCTTTCTCCAATTTACCCTTTGCGGACAATTAATTGCCACTTGGGCACTTTGACTTTACACCTGTTGACTTGACCTTGACCTTGTTGACTTTGACCGGTTGACTTTGACCTGTTGACTTTGACCAACATGACTTTTATGGGCTCAACAGATGCCCACCACCTAAAGGACTCTCCGACCCGGAGAGACAACACACTGGATACAAGAACTGCTTAAGAACCAAAATGAACATGTATATGAACAGAGAGGAATTAAAGCCGAAAAATAGAGAAAGAGTACTTTTATTGATTACTAAAGAAAGTGAGAACAATATCCAATGATTATTGAATTCTGATTGGCATAATCAGAAGGATGATAAAATTATTGGGAAGCTAGAACTAAGGCTGAAGCCATGTAAGTTATTGAAGAGTGGCCAGCAATTTATTAAACCAGGAGTGAGATTATTGAGGAGGTGGCTGAGGTGAAGACGGAAGTGGAACAGAAGCTTGCTCTATAAGGTGTTGGACAGAACTAAGGCAAGTGCGAAGATGGTCCCTTTCACGCTTTATACGTCGACACGCCGCATTATCACATAAACCTAATTGGAAACGATTTTGAAGGTCCTCTAAAGTCTGGAGCGCAGAATCGGCTATGTCTCGATATCTATCTCTCTCCTCCTTGAGTATGCGGGCTGATTCAGTGAGGGAGTGCCACTGTGAGGTGGCCATGCGATTGATGTTGTCGATAGTGGTAATATATTGCTGATGAATGCTGGCTGCAGCTGAAATGGAATCTAGGGACAACTTCGAGGCGTCAGCACTTCCCTGAGCAATGTTACTGGCTTCTCGAAGTAATAGGAAAAAAGAGGGTTCAGACTGGGTATCAGATGGAGGAACAGGTGCTACAGGCGGAGTTCGAGAATTGGTTGGAATGGTAGAGGGACCAGGTGTGGAATGAATATTGGAATGATGGGTTTGGGTTGGTGGGGCGTCACTTGCAGATGGAAATTCGGAAACAGGAGGACGTGGTGGAGTACAGGTAGGGTTTTGTGGGTTAAGGTGGGTTTGAATGAGTGGATGGAGCGAGGGTGATGAAGAAGAGCCATGTGGGGGAACAGGAGCAGGAGGATGAATGGTGGCCGTGGCAAGAGACGTGGTGAGGATAGGGGAAGAAGAGGGAGGATGAAGGGGAGTGACATCAGGTGGTGCGGAGGGCTGGGTTGAAACTGATGTGGAGCCAACGGAGAGGGAAGGGGAGGGGGGAGGCCGGGATATGGAAGGTAGTGTGGGATCGCTGGGCTGGTGGCTGACAGGAAGATGAGGGGATGGGGGATGAGCGGAAGGATTAGCCAATTGAGTAGGGATTTGATATACCCAAGCCAGGAGTGGAGCAGAATATATGTTAAATGTCCGAGAGTGGCGAGGGATAGCCTCACGGAGTCGACGGGAGCGCACGCTCAAAGAACTATATAGGAGGGCGGCGTAAGGGTAGGGTGGGCTAGTCAGGAAGCAGTACAGTGGATCTGCAATACGAATGTCTGAAAGGGGAAGCGCAGTGGTGGGGCTCCTAAGTAAAAAGAAAAAGATAAAGGAAGTCAGGATGCCTTGCATGCGGATGGAAAAACGGGCTTGATTCTCAAAGCGCTCTTTACAAAAAGCAATTGTTTCCGCGGGGGACACTCCCGAATATAAAAATGGTGGACTGGTGAAATCTATAAGGGAGGATACTATACCGGCTGCAATGTCAGAGATGGTAAGAGTGCCCGTGCGAAATTGGGGGAACAGCCTAAGAGCTTCATATACAGTGTCAAGGTTGTAGGGGTCCGACAACAGAACGCTAGCCAAGTCCAAAAGCCCTGCATACTCAAGATTCTCGACCGAGAAAAGATCGCGGAGTGCAATGGGTGGGAGAGATAAGTGAAGGCGGAGTTGGAGATTTAAATCAGAAGGTAAAAAAATGCGCATGTAATCACCGGAGGGTGAATTGGGTAACGAGTTATGAGATGCAGAAAGAGAGAGAGAAGGTGAAGGGGGGCGAGGTAGCGAAGGGGGAGAATAAGCGTCGGTGGAGTCGGAGCGAAGGGAATACGTAGGAATGTTGATAAGGGGAGGATGAAGGGCGGAAGTCGAGGCATCTACTGTGGGAGAGTGTGAGACGGTGGATGGAGGTATCGATGGGGTAAGAGAGGCGGGTATGGGCGGGACCGGGTAGACGAGGGTGGGAAGGGTTCGGGTGTGAGCAAACGCTGACGGAGTAGGAGTGGTGGTGGGAGACGCCGAAGGATTGTCCTGCGGGGGTGGATTAGCCATAGAAGAATTTGGAGGATGCCGAGAAAGGGGGGCAGATTATATGGAATAGTGAGGTTTAGTTAATGTCACGGAAGACCCTTTGAGAGATGGGAGTGTGGGTGTTGGGAATTAAGGGGATGAGATTTGGCGGATGGTTGGATGAGATGGAGAAGATGGTGGCTCAAGATGATGTCCTTGTGTGTGGTGGAGGGTGGTGGGTAGTCAGCCGAGGTTGGAGAAGGGAGGGGAACGGAGAGAGAGGATTTGGTTAAGGGTTGAGGGAAGCGGAAGTTTCAGGTGGGAATGGGCTTGTAGTGGCCGAGGGTGGATAGGAGGAGAGATTTGGAAAATTGTTGATGTAAAGGCCGAGAGATTGGGCGGACGGAGGTACCTGGCGGGATGGGATGGGAAGTATTTTGCGGGATTGCCTGGCGGAGATAGGGCGGATGGGGGCGGGTGGGTTGGTGCGTGGGTTTGGAGGAGGGTGGCGGAAGGGGTTGGGAGGGAATTGATTAGATGGCGGAAAGGGGGTAGAAGGGAATTGGTTAGCGGGGGTAGAAGGAAATTGGTGAGCGGTGGATGGTGGTTGTGTGTGGAGGTAGGGGTGCCTGCGGGTTTGGAGGGTGGGTGCGGAGGATGGGGTTTGGATGAGGGTGGTTGATGGTTGGGTGCGGAGATAGGGTGGCCTGCAGGGTGGTGGAAGATTTGTGAGCGGTGATGGCGGAGTTCGGGAGGGGCGGATAGCGGAGGTCGGAGGCGTAGCAGGACGGAGGCTGCTATGATTTGGTGGAGTGCGGTTGACAGAGCCGTGTTGAGGTTTGAGGACGGGCGGAGGGCGGAGTCTGCGGAGGGCGGAGGGCGGGGGGCGGAGGCGGAGGGTGGATGTCGATTGCGGCGGAGGCGGATGGAGGCGTTTACGGCGGTAGGATGGTCGGGCGGCGGCGCAGATGGAGGTTTTGTCTGGTGGCGGGGCGGAGGGCAGATGGATGGCTGGCGGAGGGCAGAGGTCCAGGGGGGAAGATTTGCGGAGGCGGAGGCGGGGCGGAGGCGGTCGGCGGCCGAGGGCGGATCGGGGGCACCGGTGGATGGAGTTGGACGATCGGGGCACCGGCAGAGATTTTCGGACGGATGGGGGCACTCGCGGCAGCGGGGCAGAGGGCAGATGGATGGCGGGGTGGGGTTCACCAGCGGACCACGGCGGGGGAAGATGGCGGAAACGGCGGCGCTGAAGGATTTGGAGGCGGCGGATGCGGCGGCTGAGGATTATTGGACCGGTGGGGCAGGGCGGAGGGCGACGGGCGGGGCGGAGGGTGGGCGGAGAAATTTGGCGGTGGCAGGGGGCGGGCGGTTAGGCGGTTGGAGGGTGGCGGAGTCAGCGACGACGGCGGAAAGAAGCGGAGCTTGGAGCTTGGTGGTTCGGGGAACACCAGAGGAGGGAGGGAGCCGCTGCGGAATGGTGAGATGGTGGCTAGGGCGGCGCTGTGGGGTGACTGGGGAGGTTGAATGGAGGCGGGAGGAGGGATGATGAGGCGGGGGGAGGGATGATGAGGCGGGAGGAGGGATTACTCGTGGTGCGGGGCGTGGGAAGGAAGCTGAGGCGGGATGGCTGCGGATCATGGCGGAGGAAGGGCGGAAGAGGGCTTCGGAGGGCTGGGCGGAAGGCGGAAGGGAGGCAGATCGAAGTAGTCGGATGGGGTGTTGGCGGGTGGCGGAAGAGGGCCGAGGAAGGGAAGAGGAAGGGTGTTGGCGGGGGCGGGCGAGGTTCGAGGAAGGGGAGTTGGCGGGGCGTAGGAAGGGGTGATGGCGGGTTTGGAGGAGTTGGAGGAGGGGGGGTTGGCTTGGGGGATGGACGGAATGGGTGGGCGGTGAGGCGGAGAAGGGGGGTCGCCGGAGGGGGTGATGGGCGGGTGAGGGCGGGGTCGGAGGGGATGGGTAGTTGGTTAAGGCGGAGGGGAGGTGTTGCCATAGGGGGGGGTTGATGGGCGTGTGAGGGCGGGGGTTCTAGGGGATGGGTTGGGGGGTGATGGGCGGTTGAGAGCGGGGTTGGAGGTGATGATGGCTGGTGATGGGCGGAAGTTGGAGGCAGGACCTCGGGATGGCATACGATGTGGTTGAAGGAGACTGTGTGTTTATCATCACTCATGTTGAGGAGATCAAAAATGAAAGAGAGAACACCTTATATAGCAAAAGGGGATGAAAGATTACCTCACAAGAATTGATGGTTCAACCCAAAAGAGAGTTCAAAAGAGAGGAGATGCAACTCTTAATCTCATCCATTCAAGAGAGAACAAAAGATTGGACATTAATGAAAGTTATTGCACAGAGCTAAGGTCCATCCAAAAAATGGCGCTCAATTTCATTTATCTATGAATTTTGGTCAATGCCATTGATGAAATAATCAACAAGTAAAGAAAAAAAAAATTTGCGCTTAAAAAAAATGCGGAAGCATTTTACTTATTATTATACCAACTAAAGCATTAAAAACCACTTAGGAACGATTAGGGAGAATGCCAGGTTTATGACATTTGGTGATGGCCCTTGAGTCGGGAGATGTTTACCAAGGGTAGAGTGTCGCCATCCAGGGTTTCCAATTGTACAGCACCCCACTGCAGCATCTTCGTAATGCGAAAAGGGCCTTCCCAGTGAGGGATCCATTTCCCTTTGTTTTGATTGGAGAATTGTGGTCTATGTAATAGAGCTAAATCACCGGGCTTAAAGTTGCTGTGCCATAAATTTCTGTCATGAGTCTCCTTCCTCTGTATTTGAATCTTCTCCAACCGTTTGGAAGCTAAAATCCTGGATTCTTCTAGCTTATGCAAAGCAGTTAGTCGAGCTAGAACTTCTATTCTTTTTTTCTCAATTCCTTCCGTTCGGATAGAACCTCTGATGAACTCAAATGGTTCAATGGGAACCAAGCCATAAACTAGTTGAAAGGGAGAATACCCGGTCTCTTTATAGGCCAGTCTGTATGCCCATAATGTACCCAAATAGGCCTGTCCCCAAGAAGTAGGCTGTAACATGCATTCTTTCCGTAACATTGAAATTAATACTTTGTTGGTGGACTCGGCTTGTCCATTAGCTCGTGGGTAGTATGCACAAGAAGTCCTATGTAAAATAAGATACCTGTTGGAAATTTCCTTCAGTACTTTGTTAACAAAATGAGTACCCTGATCGGTACAGATTTCAAGTGGGCATCCAAACCTGCAAAGGATGTTACTATACAAGAAGTCAGCCACTGTTTGTGCAGTGCAGTCCGTTGATGCATAGCTTCAGCCCATTTTGTTGCGTAGTCAGTGGCTATCAGTAAGTACTTTTCCCTTTTAGGAAGTGCCACAAGGTATATAGGCCCGACAAAATCTAATCCCCACTTCTCAAAAGGTTGCCAAGAAGTGGAAACTACCAAAGGGTTATGCCTTTGCTTGGTAGGTTTAGGGCCACACCTTTGACACACATCACATGTTCTTCTCCAATCATTTGCATCCCTAAAAAGTGTAGGCCACCATAGACCAGCATCCAGTATTCTCTGGCTCATGATATGCCCTGGAAGGTGCCCACCACCTGTTCCTTCATGTGCAGATTGCAATATTTCCCTCACTTCATCTTCCTCTAAGCATTTTCTAATCCTGTCATCCTTGCCCTGTCTATACAATTTACCCTCAATGAAAGTATATGGCCTACTCTTGATAAGTAGTCTCTTCCTTTGTACAGTATTAGCACTTTCTGGATATAACCCAGTATTAATGAACTGCTTAATATCATCATACCATCCTTGAGCTTGTACAGCAAACAAATGAGCATCGGGGAAATCATCATTGATCCCACTGGTTTGATCCATCATATTTATTCTGGACAAGTGATCCGCCATCACATTCTCTCTTCCTGGTTTATGGATTACTGAGAAATCAAATTCTTGGAATAACAATAACCACCTCCATATCCTGCCAGTAGCATGTGGTTTATTGAGTAAGTACTTTAGAGGCTGGTGATCAGTTATAATGATGAATTTCACGCCCAATAAGTAATGCCGAAATTTTTGAACCGCTGTGGAGGTGATCGCAATCCGGGTGGATCGGGTCTGGTCGTGGCACACACAGGGTGTATGAAGCTAATGAATGTTGGAAGCTTTAAGGACATGAAAGTGAAATTAATATTGAGTATGGAGAAGAGAGAGATGTTGAAATGATTATGGGAATAGGAATGTAGGAGTGCAAGTTAGATTTATGAACATGAATGATAAGAATGAAAGAGAACCATACATACGAATGAAATTTGGAAGGAAGAATGGTCCATTGAAGGAGCTTCTTAAACACTTCCTAATTCCAATCCATATGCATAGTCTTCTTTGGATGATATGTATGCATGACGAGAATAGATGGAACCCTTACACATAAATCAATTTCGAAAGGAAGAATGGTCCAATATTGGAGCTTCTTATACACTTTCAGAAACTAATCAATATGTATGGGTATGTATGGATTATATGCATGCAAGTGAATTATGATGATAGAGTTTACTCACAAGCTCAAAGAAACATCCTCACTGGTTCAACGCAATACTGCGGAGCCTTCTCACACATAGAAGAAATAGAAGACATGTAAAAATACTTAAGAGACTGAGAGAGGAGACAAGAGACAAGTGACAAGTGACATGAATTAAAAGGATTTGAATTAAGTTACATGTAAAATATCGTTGTGGTACGTCATGCTAAGCAGTCTATTGATCAAAGGTGGTTCCGACCCTCAAACCATGACAGTTCAACCGAATGTCACACGTAAGAAGGTGAGTTCCACTCCAGTGACCCTATGTCTGTCTAGGCTCGTAACGTCTAACTAAAGAAGTCTAAGACTCATTAAAATCAGCTCTAACTCACTCACACGCTCCACCGAGGGTGAGTCAAGATAGAGATGCTGGTTTCAAGAGCCTATCCTAGATAGGAGTTCTAACTTAAATTTGAAACTAGGTTCTATACTCATACTAGCTCACCTTGGATCCTCACTCGCTCAACCGAGGGTGATCGTCTCAAGGAAACCGTAAGCTAGCATGAGCCCTATGGATGCCTAACAATGATGCTCTAGGAGTTTGGAGGGGGGTTTATATAGTTTTTTGAATGAATTTGGGCCCTTAGATCTAGAGAAATCAACTCTCAACTCTAGGATCACTACTTTTGATTACAACCATTTGATTAATCAAATCAATGGCTTGGAATTGTTCTTTCTATCAAATCTAGTGTAAAGGAGTGAAATTTAGGCGCCCTCATTCTCCACCATTGGATCTGGGGATGATCTGGACCGTCAGATCAGTGCTGACATCAATTCGGATAAGATAAGCCACTATTTTTGGAGAAACTTTGCATTATTGATCTTTAACTGTCAAAAAAGTCTTCTTTTATGGAAAAAATTCGTGGATCCTCCTTCCTTTATGCTTTAGTGCATCTCCACCCTTGAATAGGAGCTCATCTTGACCGTACACCATGGTTCAATCATATTTTGACATGTGGCAGTCCTTCAAGCCTTCAATTTTCTTATTCTAGAAAATTGCGGTGACCTTGAAAACTGGACTTTGTGCTCTTTGACCCTCCAAAAGGAATTTGATGAAGATGAAACTTTGTAGGACTATGTTTCCAAAGATCTCCTTCAGGAATATGCAGGAAAAACTCCCATCTGAATCTCCCTTGTACAAGTTTGACTACATTTGGAAGCTTGCAAGGTGGCATTAAGGTGTCTAGGAAGCTCTGATAGCCTTGAAAATTTGTACAAATATGTAGCCACATATGATCTTTATACATGCCAAACCATATGGCTAACATAATTTTCTATACAAGAATTTGTAGGGTCAAACTAGAAAAATTACATGTTTACAAAATGAACATAGCATATCAATGTGCTACAAAATCCATTTTCTGCTGAAATTTGGGCTATAGACTGCCTTTGACAATCTTTACAAGTATATGGATTTTCATCTAATTTGGTGACAATGAAATTTTTGCCCTAATTTCCCAACTTTGACCAGCTTTGACCGCTACCATGGACTTTCTTGATTTCTTTGAAACTTTGTATGTGAGCTTCCTTTGACATCCTTGATGCATCCTGGACTTCTCGGGGAATTTTGGCTACCTTCACCAAATATGTTTTTTGTAGGCCTTCACAAGTGAGAGAGCAGAGAAAATCTCGACGACATTCGCCCCCACTAAACCTGCGATTCCTCCAGAAGCGCCACTCTAGCATCTGTGAAAAACAAAATGTTCTACGCATCAAATTCTTTTATAGGCAACATAAGAAACATGGAAGGAAAATTGATTATATGCATGAATAAGTAGGTAACGTGACATGAAGCAAAATTTGCATGAAAGAAATAATTGAAACAGGAAACATGAATATGCATGAACAAATAGGCAACATATATGCAAATGAACAAGCAACATTGGCAACAAGAAAGAAAAAAAACAAGCATCAATATGAAGTGGAAGTGGTTGTATTGAGTCGTTTTAAGCATCAGTTCCTCTCATCTTGAACAAAATTTTGTACCTTTTTCATAAAGCAATCTACCTTAAATATGATTATAAACAAAGATTTAGGATTTTCAAGAGACATCTTTCATCTTTAGCTTATTTTAGATCAACTCCTTTCCTACATAAATATGAATATGCTCTTTCTCTAATAACATGCAAGGAAATCTAACTAAACTCCACTAATGCATAAATCTGCTTATATAGCCCGTGATTTATTCTACTATGCCTCTTTATCCTCCTTTGGCTTGCTCTTTTTTTTTTTTCGATGATGATGATGATTTGGCAACTTTATGGTTACGATCACTTTTTTGGGGTGGAAGAAAGTGTAAACTTCTTGGTAACATGTAGCTTTTTTTTTTTTTTTTTTGACGAGGAAAAGTTAAACCCCGATACAAGGTACAACCATTTTTGATGACGGAGAACAGTCGTTTAAACTCCGATACAAGTGCTGTGAGATGGACTAAGGATGTAGAAACATGCAATAGCAGGAGCTAGGATTTCAACAATTATGCTTTCGATATAGGATACATATGCATGTTTATATATGAAAGTCATGTCACCAAAATAAACCTCCAAATCTACATGCCCTATCTTTCCACAATCCTAGATTATAATCAATTCCTTAGTAGATAAGTTACTACTTAAGATACAATTTTACACAAGTAGAGAAATCATCATTTGCCTTTTTTGACTCAAGTGATGTGGATATGCAATGTGATGCAAAGACTGAAAAAAACATGCATGAAACAAGCATGGAAAAAAAATAGAATGAACTTGAAAAAAAAAAACAAAAACAAAGCAACATGAACTTGAAAATTATTATTATTATTATTATTATTTTTTTTAACATGGATACTCCTGTTTATGAATCGGCCTCATTGTTGTCATCTTCTTCAATGTCCTCATCCAAAATGTACTCGCCATTATCACGCTTCTTGAATAACTTTATCCTTTTACCTGCAATCAAAGTTTTTAGTGCAACACCATTTAATTCACAAAGAGCATACGTACCATTGTTGTTGACTTTTGATACTATGTATGGCCCAAACCACCGTTGAGTGAGCTTTTTGCGTGCATCATATTGAGAGTCAAATGTACTATCATAAATGAGCACCCAATCTCCTACTTCAATTGGCTTAGGACGCAATCGATGAGTTTTATCAAAATAATGCTTGGTCTTCATTCTAGATTCTCTTAATTTTTCAACAGCATCATCAAGTCTTAATTTACCTTGTTCTAACTGTTTAATACGCAAACTCAAAAAATCATCAGTAGACATGTTTTCAGACCAAGGAAAATTTGACCATGCAGAAATATGAGACTGAATTGGAAACAATGGTTTTTGACAGTACATGAGTTCAGCAGGCATATATCCAGTAGTACGTGTGCATGTCATTCTATCTGCCCAAAGTGCAAAAGGTAAGAATTTAGGCCATTGTTTGATGTCACCATTACATGCTTTAGATATGGCTTTCACAATAGGTGGATGCCCTCTCTCTATTTTACCATTGGCCTCTGGATTATATGCAGTAGTGAGAGACAAACGAATACCGTGACGCTCAAAGAACTCTTTAGCTTCTCTCGCATTTAACTCTCCACGATCCGCAACTACTTTCTCTATGTACCCAAAGCGACTTATGACATCTTCAAGCAAGAATTTGCAAACATTGTAAGTGGTCTTAGATCGTAGTGCACGTCCCTCTACATGATTAGTTAAGTCTTCTCTTGCAAGTACAATGTAATGCATTTTATCGATACCTTTAGGCATAGTTACAAGATCTACTACCCACTTGTAGTGAATACAAGGTGGATAAGTAGGATGCAACGGATCTCTATGTTTGATTGATGAATGAAGTTGACAAGTAGAACATGTAGAAACATAGCTACTAATGTCAACATACATCCTAGGCCAATAATAGGTACTTCTAATTTTTTCATATGTTCCAAAAAATCCTTTATGACCGGCCCATAATGTCTCATGCATTTCCTTCATTACTTGCAATTGAAGACCTCGTTTTCCTAGGACTCGTTGTGGATTCTTAACCTTACCCTTAGCATGTCTCCAAAGATAACCATTACATAGGAAAAAGTTATAAGCTCGTTTCCTAATGTTACGGAATCTATTCGTAGTCCAGCTAGGTAATGGTTGTAGTGTACTGAGATACTTTCCTATGTCTCTCCATTCATCTTCGTACTCAAACTCATGAAATTTCTCATACTCATATATATGTGGAACATAGTCAACTAAATTCACATTCTTTATTAGATCACTTTCAAGATCATCATCAAATCTAGCTCTCGATAACATATCAGCAACTGAGTTTGACTTACCTGAAATATGAACTAACTCAGGATTTATGAACTTAATATATGAGATCCATCTAAGCATGGCTATATCAGGAGATGAACAATTGGCTATCATTCCAATGAGAGGCAAACAATCAGTCTCAACTTTGACATTTGCACCAATGAAATATTCTTTGTCTGTTTTCGAAGCTGTTACAATACCCCATAGTTCTCGTTTGATCTGTGGATATTTTCGTTGTGTTTCATGTAGAATTTTGGCACCAAACCTAATTGCATATCTATTCCCTTCACTATCATCTTGACTTATGACCCAACCTATACCAATAGGACTAGTATCAACAGTCAATATAATAGGTTTGTTAGCAGAATAGTCTACACGCTTAAGGATGGGAGCTTCAAGCAATAATTTCTTCAATTTACGCATAGCTTGAGTGTGTTTGTCAGTCCAAATAAATTTTCGTTTCTTCCTCAACAAGTCATAAAGACAATCAGCAACATGAGCAAAGTGAGGGATCCAAATAACATAAAAGATGCAAGCACCAAGAAATCTACGTACCTCACTCACGTTGTTACATGTTTCAGAAATCTTGCTAATGGCATCAACTTTTTGTGGGTATGGCTTTCGACCATAATGGCCACATAAATGTCCAACAATAAGTACCTCGTTGACACCAAAAACAAATTTCTCTATGGAAAATGTGAGACCTACCTCTTCAAATCGTTGAAATATTCTTTCACAATCAGAGATATGGTCAAGAACAAATTTACGACATCCCGATGAATCTAAAGTAATGTCCTTTACACATTCCTCACTCCCTTTAATTGGAATATCATCAATGAATGGCATAGTTATATGAGGGATAAAGTCATGTAAGACCATATTCATAGCACTCATCATATGAGCCACAGAATTAGTCGCTCCTTGAGGTAAAGTACACATTCGCACTAAGCCTAAAGGAGTTTTCATTGTGGTTATGTCACGACTATCAATTGCTAATTGGAATTGGTCATATCCCGAATATAAATCACCCATTGAATAGATAGAATGTCCTGAAAATGATTCAGCAAACTCATCTACAATGGGTCCTGTTCCTACATTCGTTATGGTGACTTTATTGACAGGTTGGAGATCTTGAATAAAACGTAGTTTCCCATTCTTTTTAGGCACAGTGAACCATCGATTTGAGTAAGGTGCAAAAGATGGCTCTAAAATTCTCATGTTTATCTTCTCCTTAAGTAGTTTCATTAGCTCAGGTAAGTGAGCCTTTGGAACAGGTATAGGACAAAGATTCCATGGAATATGTGGAATAGTAAAGATTATCATGGGTGCAACTAGCTTAGGATCTACACAACCAATCTCATGAGGATACATAGTAAAGGCTTTTCCATGGCTACGTATGACTCTCTCAAATTTATCTCTCTCTGCTGGCAAAAGAAAGTCATCATCTCTACCAATTTTCACCTGTTTGATTGTCTCATCCGTGAATGCATGTCCTATGTTTTTCTTATCCCGAAGAATTGGATCATTTTTCACATCAATAATTTTTTCATTACTTCCTTGAGGTAATGGTTGAGCTATGGGTTTGATTTTTTTGTCTACAGTTTTGTACTTTGTTTCAACTAAGGCATCATGTGTTTGGTTAAATTTTGAGCACTTGTCAACATTGAGAGCATACTCTTGGATTAGAGCATACTCATCAAGGGAAGAAATCAGAATAATATGGGAGTTAGAATTTTGTTGAAGACATAACTCTAACTCCTCAAGAGTAGAGAAACAATGAGATGTCTCAATCACATGCTCAATGTTCTCATCATGTTCCATGATTTTGTTGTTTTTATAATTTTTTTGGGTTTTTTGGATAAAAGACTTGGACAATTGACTCTTATGAAGAAAATCTAATCTAGAATGTGGAAAACAAAGTGACAAACTATTGTACATGTTGGTTGGATGCGAGATGTCAAACCAATATCCACTGTTGTCCCGCTCAACAATGGATTCTATCCGAAATTTTGATCATATGTAGCTCCAAACATGAATCGAGGTGCACAATCACTACAAGCATGCTCGTGACCCTGAGTAACAATAGGTTTCTTTCTAATTGACAATCGATTCCTAGGATGATTCACTCCTACTGTCATGACTTGAAGTGATTGCATTCCATCCTTAGACTTAAATCTAGCATAGGTAGACCCATCATCCATGGCTTTAGTTTCCATACGACTCTCACAAATAAAGGGTTGACCTAAGAGAACTTCATAGGAGCAATTATCTTGAATAAAAAAGTGAAACTCTTCTGTGATTCCTCCTATGGATATGGGCACACTAGCACAAGCTCCATACAGGGTACCTACACCATTATCTGCAGTTTTCATACGCCATCCACAATCTTTATCTATGGGCCATCGAAACTTATCATAGACTTCTCTTGAAATCACATTGATTTCAGAGCCGGAATCTACTAATGCATTTACAGTGATAGTGTTCTTATCATTTCCTATTTTAACATGCATCTCTGATGTACCTCTAGACCAATATGTTCTTTTAAAGTGACTTTCAGGATTGTTTTCATGATTTTCATGATCAGGTTGAATAGGTCCTAAGAAATTTTTATTAACATTTACTTCATCATCATCAAAGTCCTCTTCATCAGATTCATCAAAGTTTAAGGCTTCATTCATAGCTTGATCTTGATCTAGAGAATCTTGCATCTCAGTATCTAGATTAAGCGGAAACCTCTTCCTTTTAATTAGGCCGATAAAGTTATCTTTAAAAACAGGCTTTGCAATAGAGAAAACTTGTTCTAAAGACATAGTCACTTGACTCTTAAGCAAAATGTCATCTAAAATCTCCATAGGATCTATTTTTCTCTCAATTTCTGAAATCAAGATGGCTTTAGGTTTTCTCTTTGGTTTCTTTTGTTTTTGCTCAAGGTCTTGTTTTTGTTCATGTTCTCGTGTTTGGTCTTCAGTTTGTTTTGATTGTTCTTGTTTATCTAAAGGCTTTGGTTCTGTTTTTCTTTGCTTTGTCTTTTCCCTTTTTGTTTCTCCTCTTGTTTTTGTTCATTGGGTTCTGATTCTTGTTTTTTATCTTTGGATTGTGATGTTTCTCCTTGCTCTATGATTGTTTCTATTCCCTCTGAGGTTTGTTTTCGAGTCACTCTTCTTTCACTAGGCTCAGCTTCATCTCTCTTTTGTTTTTCTTCTACATTGGATATGTGAGAAATAAGAGATTGATCTTCTATCGGTGACTCTCAAGCCGTTATTCTTCTAATCTCATCCCGTGCTCTTACTAAAGCCTCTATGGAAAAATCACCTTCCTTTGTGGGTTTACTTGATTCTACTTGTTGTTCATCAAGAGCTTCTAGTTTCACTCCTCTAGTTCCTACGTCCATTATGGTTATATTTTCATAATGTTTTTTCATTCCTCCCTTACCATAATTTCCTTGCAAAGGTAGCCTAGATCGATAGTCACAGATTTTCTTGTCTATGTCTATTACTAGTCGTTGCTCCTTAGCAGCCTTCAATAATTCACAATCTCTCAAAAAGTGCTCTAACGAATCACACCAAGGACACCTACGAGGGCCACGCACAAAACCATTTTGATTTTGAGGATTTTGATTAACTTGTGGTGGGAAATTTTGAAATTGAGGATTTTGTTGATAAGGTATTGCTTGAACAGGATAATTAGGATTTTGAAAATGCAATTGATGTATTTGAGGAGCTTGGGGAGCAACATGTGGTACTTGAGGTGCAAGAGGAGCTTCCATATTATACGGTTGATGATTTTGAAAATTTTGATTTTGAGGATTTTGAAAAGCTATTTGAGAAGCTTGAGGATACATGTTTTGATACATTTGAGGATTTTGCACATGAGGATGAGGATTTTGCATTGAAGGATTATGCATTGGAGGAACTTGATATGCTTGAGTAGGAGCTATTTGTGGATTTTGATTGGTAGCTATAACATGTTGATTAGGCTCTTGAAAAGTCATTGGGTTCATTTGATTTTGGAAAGTTTTGGTGTAACTAGATTGTAAAGCATCTATAGTCTTGGCCAAATTGGATTGTGTAGCAATAAGACTTTCCATTTGCTTAGTGAGAATATCCACTTGAGATTGTTCAACTACACTTTTATTTGGCTCTACTTTAAAACCTTGAGTAGGCTCCATCATTTGAGGAATAGGAGTAGAGTCAAAAAGCATAGCATGGGATTGTTCTCTAACTTGCTCCTTAGTTTGTGGAAGGCTAGCTTGAGGAAGACTAGTTTGCTCATAAAGCATGGATTGTCTTTGATGTCTATGGGCTACAGCCTCTACTACTTTACGCACTTTTTGCCAATTATCAATAAGACCATAGCGCTTATCTGGTTCTTCTAATCGCCGTTCAACTTCCCTACGAGTTTCAGGATGAAGAAGCTTAAGAAAATTGATCACAAGATCAGGTTCCAATGTTATCTTATCCTCATCAGGAAGTTGTTCATAGCGTCTAATATACTCATTTTGTAAGTGAGTAATAGAGCTACTAGGCTTTGGAGAATTGACCCATCGTAAGAATCCATCCCGATTATGTTGGCTATAATCTTCAAGATAGAATTCTTTGAGCATCTCCTTTCTAAAATCACTCCAAGGAAGACTATCATATTGAGTGACACGGTTTATGATAGAGCTATCAACAATTCGTTCAAAGAATGATATCAAAAGATCTTCGGGAAGACCAAAAATCATAGCTTGCTCTTCAAACAAATCTAAGTAGCTTGTGATGTTGATGCCATTGAATTTTCCCTTCTCTCTCAACATAGAAGAGACTATTATTTGGCCTTGTTTCTCAACAATAAGGGATTTGAATCCTTCCTCCATCTTGTGTGAATAAGCAAGTGATGCACGATGCTCTAGATCTCTCACAAATGCGTTTACTTCACGACGAAGATGTGCACGATATTGTGAGAAATCCAGTGCAACACTCAAGACTGATGATGATGATATGATGAGGATGAAAAATATGAAACAAAAGATATGGATCACAACCTCCCAACAAGATCAGAAGCAAATGCCACGAAGCGTTTCACGTCGGGTTCAAATGTGGAGGTGATCGCAATCCGGGTGGATCAGGTCCGGTCGTGGCACACACAGGGTGTATGAAGCTAATGAATGTTGGAAGGTTTAAAGATGTGAAGGTGAAATTAATGTTGAGTATGGAGAAGAGAGAGATGTTGAAATGATTATGGGAATAGGAATGTAGGAGTGCAAGTTAGATTTATGAACATGAATGATAAGAATGAAAGAGAACCATACATACGAATGAAATTTGGAAGGAAGAATGGTCCATTGAAGGAGCTTCTTAAACACTTCCTAATTCCAATCCATATGCATAGTCTTCTTTGGATGATATGTATGCATGACGAGAATAGATGGAACCCTTGCACATAAACCAGTTTCGAAAGGAAGAATGGTCCAATATTGGAGCTTCTTATACACTTTCAGAAACTAATCAATATGTATGGGTATGTATGGATTATATGCATGCAAGTGAATTATGATGATAGAGTTTACTCACAAGCTCAAAGAAACATCCTCACTGGTTCAACGCAATACTGCGGAGCCTTCTCACACATAGAAGAAATAGAAGACATGTAAAAATACTTAAGAGACTGAGAGAGGAGACAAGAGACAAGTGACAAGTGACATGAATTAAAAGGATTTGAATTAAGTTACATGTAAAATATCGTTGTGGTACATCATGCTAAGCAGTCTACTGATCAAAGGTGGTTCCGACCCTCAAATCATGACAGTTCAACCGAATGTCACACGTAAGAAGGTGAGTTCCACTCCAGTGACCCTATGTCTGTCTAGGCTCGTAACGTCTAACTAAAGAAGTCTAAGAATCATTAAAATCAGCTCTAACTCACTCACACGACACTTGCGTGTCTCAACCATGGTCTCCCGATTAAGAGGGGAAATCCTCCTTCAACCTGGGGCAGTCTTAAAACAACAAAATCTAGTATGAACACGTTACCTTGTACTTCAATTGGGACTTTTGGAATCACTCCGACAGGCCTCACTTTGCTCTGATCCGCCAAAGTAACAGTGAAATTTGCAGGCCTTGAAGGGTGGAGTCCAATCTTTTCCATTGTGTGTTCAGGCATCAAGTTGATGCCAGAACCCCCATCCACTATGACACCCTGAAATTCATGACCTCTAATGGATACTGTCAATCTAGGACTCTTATAATCCGTAAGGGGTGCTTCCCCTATAATTATCCCTTTATGTAAAACAGCAGTCTTTGCCACTAAACTTGTAGTAGAAGCCTCATCAATTATCTGCAACAACTCTGACCTGAATTTTCCATCCATCTTTATTAACTCAAAAATACTAACCTCCTTCTTCATAGACTTGAGTAATTTTGAAGCTTCCGACTCTTTAAAGGAATGGGCTCCATTTGACTTATCCAACTCTTCCCGAGCCCTGATGAAAGCGTGCCCAATGACATCACTGGTGCCTGTGAAGTTTTCCTTTTGTTTTGGGTCTGCACCCGTACTTGTGGTTGCTTTGTCTTCAGCTTCAACTTTGTTGAATTCCCTAATCATTGGTTCTTTACTCACTTCCACCTGAGCCTTTCCCTTGCTTCTTGTTTGTACTGCAAAAGATTCAAGTTCTTCTAATTGTACCACCCTGGTAGATGGTGAGGGCTCATTGATCTGTTGTAATGTTTCCTCCTTGTGTACAGAGATCATTTGTATATGGGGTCCGGATGTAGAGGCTTGATTTTTAGGACAACAATATGTAAAGTGATCCCTGTCCTCTGGACAGTTTCTGCAAGGGGGGGCATTCTCCGGGAGAGTGCACCTAGACTGATAGTGCCCGCACTCTCCACATCTGAAACAAATGATGGGTCTTCTAGGACCATTTGCAAAATTATTCCTTGGTCTAGGATTATAGGTGTT
This sequence comes from Ceratopteris richardii, assembly GCA_020310875.1. Lineage (NCBI taxonomy): Eukaryota > Viridiplantae > Streptophyta > Polypodiopsida > Polypodiales > Pteridaceae > Ceratopteris > Ceratopteris richardii. The sequence continues at coordinate 28,257,248 of CM035438.1, forward strand.
ACCTGGGTTTGCTGCAGCTGCCATTACATTTGCTGGTGGCAGAAGGCCTCCTTGTGTCCAGTATGTCGTCGCCGGCATTCCCCTTGATTGGCATTCATGGGCCTCATGGCCAACCTTCCTGCATAATTGACAAGTCACGTTTAGCAGAGGACATTCACTTACTATGTGTCCTTGCTTGCCACACATGGAGCACCATAATCCACTCTTGATACCACCTCCTTTGAGTTCTTGTAGTTCTTGTCTCAACTGAGCTAATTCTTCTGCTTGGGCCTCCTCTTCCTTTTGGAGCTTGAGTGCTTCAATCTCCCTTTTTAACTGGGCCACAGCAGTCTCCTCTTCTGTGTAGGGCTTATTTCTTTTCAAGCCCTCCAGCTCCCTTCTTAGCTGGATCACTGGATCCTCTATTTCTGTACCATATGTTGGTTGGGAGGAAGTTGCACCATACTGGTGCCTTATCTGCTCCAAGCGGGTGGCCGTATTAATGAACTCCTCAACAGAGGCGGTAGGTAATACTAACTCTTTTATTTTGCATTGGGTGACCACAGGTAGGGGTTTGGCTAACCACTTCTTGACAAAGAAGTCATGCGGTGGATCTGGTAGTTTAGCCATCAATGCTTTGGCCCTGGTCACAAACTCTGGGAACTTTTCTCCTTGACCCAATCTTAGGTTCTCCAGCTCTTCTATAATGATTTCCGTGGTGTTACCAGGCTGGAACTGATTCTTAAAGGCTTCTTTCATCAAATCCCAAGAGGTAAAGTGGTTTTCAGCAAACTGGCTAAACCACTTGTCTGCCACTCCCTCCAATGTGGCAGGGAAGAGTATCAAGAAGGCATCTTCCCTACCCATTAGACCTCTAGTCTTACACAATGCTTGAAATCTTCGAATGTGCTCATCTGGATCCTCATGAGCTAAACCTCTGAAAGAGGGGAATTTTATGTTTAATCTAGAGAGTAAGGTTTCTAGATCTACCTGTCCTGCCATGTTTCCTACAGATGAAGTTGATGAAAGTGGACTGGATGATCCTCTGACCGTCTTTCTTCTTGTCTGCTTGCACTTGACCCTCAATGTTTGTGACCGGGTCGCGGTCATGAGCTGCTCATAGTCCACTTAAAATGATACACTTGATAAAAGTATGTACCTTTTGATCTACTGGAGTAGTACTGTCGATGCTGGAATATTGCTCTCCAATGGCAATATATCTCCTCCTATGCTCAAAGCTCCTTGGAGATCCCACCGGGTGTGCCAAATTTGTTGGGGATTCTTTGACAAGGAGTTTGAGGGTTTGTAGGAGGAAATGGAGATGATAGAAATGGAATAACCTTGAAACTTGAATGACTAAATACTCCTGGAAGCTTGAATGATGGTTACGTTGAACAATTACAATGGCTAAACATAATCCAAGTCAATGGCTAAATACAATTTCAGGGAATATTCAATTACAGAAGACCAATTATCTCAAGTACTCGGGCAGCAGCCTCTTCTGCACCAGTCCTTCACTTGCTTCACGCTTCTCTTGTGCACACCTTGCACTAAGCTTCCACCAAGTTAAGGAATGGATACCTTCACGGCGCGCACACCTTCAGACCTTGGGGCTCTTGGAATCCAACCCACCTTCCCAACACACCTTCTTCTTGACACCTCTTGCACTCTTCACTCTTCACTCAGTGTCGTCGCACACTGGTGGCTCCTCCTATTCCTTTCTTGCTTTTCTCCTAAGCTCTCTTGCTTCTCCCTCTCTATATCTCCAAGAATAGCCTTTTTCTTCTTTTGAATGCGCCGGTCTCGTGACCTCTAACTGCCATGGACTCTTGGGCTTCCTTGATGTCCCAAGATTCTCCTTTTAGTTGGCGGCCAACGAATTGCTCCTTTGTCCTGTAGTGACTTTAGTGTAAAACCAAAAATTTTAATGGGGGTCATACTTTCACTTGTGCGTACACTTTTCCGCTTCACATGCCTTCACATTCCCTTTTTAATTCTTCCTTTGTGTACTAAAGGGGGTTCACCTAAACCTTCCCAAATACTTTAAAACACATTCTGATCCTTAGGGAAATTAGAGAAAATACTTCTGCAACCTGCAACCCGCTTTCTCCAATTTACCCTTTGCGGACAATTAATTGCCACTTGGGCACTTTGACTTTACACCTGTTGACTTGACCTTGACCTTGTTGACTTTGACCGGTTGACTTTGACCGGTTGACTTTGACCAACATGACTTTTATGGGGTCAACAGGCACTCTTACATGGTACAAAATAAACTTAGGCATTCATTGATTCATAACCTGAATGCCCTTTTGACTTCATGAAAGAATAAATGCTCTTGTCCCTTGACAAGAACCACTAAAAGAGCTTCAATATCCACCTCTAGGATTTTCTTCCTAATGTTTGAGCTCTAGATTTTCTAAAGTATGCGATGATCGATCGAAAAAAACTAATGGTCCATTCAATGACATTCTCATTTGTAGCTCAAATGAATGAGTTGATGAATTGGGACATTTCAACTTCTTCAATTTGCATGAAGGAGAACATATCAACTTCTTCAATTCTAGATTAGCAATAATGTCATAATCAACATTTATGCACCTTACATTACCCAACAGATGGGGTAGTGCAATGATGGTATTAGAGCATAACTAGTTTTGGTACCCAATGAGGAGATGGAGTGTAGCGCTTCCTCAATAACAATTTTTTGATCACTCAAGAATAGTGGAAGAGAGAAAAATAGAACTTGCACAAGATAAGAGAAAATCCGATGTGGAAGAGTGGACAAGATATGAATTAGAGAAAGAGAAGTCTTGGTATTATAGAATCCAATCAATCGATACCATAGATTTGGAAAAGAGCTTGTTGACAAAGCCTCCACCTCGTGACAACCCTTGAGCTATCAAAATCTCATGCACACTCACACTCTCAATCACACTCTCATTCTCAATCTCAAGGTAATTCTCTAATTTTCAGCCTCTTCTTGCTTGACCACACAAATCTCCTTCAAAAAAAGAGTTTATCATCCTCAAGGAAGTGCATGATCCACCAAATATAGAAAATGTGGGCTTTCTCTATGTTTCATGAAAAATGTTTGCAAAAGTATGCGATTGTAGTAATCAAGTGCTCTCTTTAGGCGTACCGATCCAAAAAAAGAACAAATGCAATGAAAAGACATATGTGAAGACATCCCTAAGGGTGCATGGCAACATGTATGCTTCAAAATCATGGATTGGAATAGAAATAGTGAAGCCCAATTTTTCTTTTAAGTACCTAAAAAGAATTTTGTTAGCCTTAAAACTTAGAAACAATGAGGAATTAGCTCAAGCTTATGAGACATAAAAATATTCAACTCGTTGATCTCCAAAATAGTTTTAGAGATGACCTAGGTCCAAATCCACCTCCAAGTATCACTTTTGAGCCCTCCAAATTCAGAAATTCTAGAGAGACTAGAATAAAATCAAGGTGTTTTCTTACAACGAACTAAATGTAGAGCCTTAAACAAGGTACTTAAAACATGATTCACAAAAAATTCAAAGAAAAACTTTAATTCTCTTATGCATGCTCCAAGTTTCTCTCATACATCTATTCTCTTAATTCTTTCCTCATCATGTTCTTGTTTCAACCAAAAAACATGATGCTGATAAGGTTTAGAAAGAGAATATAAAACTTGTCCTCCCTAAAGTTTGCCTTCATGCATAAAATGATCTAACTATTCATTCTAAACATTATCCCCACAATGTAATTTGGAAAGTTCAAAATGAATCATTTCACTATGGAAAGGCGTAATACATGGAGAGAATGTTTGGTAGATCATGTTGAAGAGAAAACAAATACACAAGATTGCTAGATACTTCCCCCCTGGAAGATGGGATTGCACTTGAATACATTGGGACTTAACATGCAGAGCAAACATTATGGGGTTTTGCAAACTCATTATTCCCTATTAGTAAAAGGTTGTGAAGAGGGAGTGATGGTAAACCAGGTGGAAATCATCTTCTACAAGATGAAGAAGGAGGTTTGACACCTCTACCAAGTATTGAAGAAGTCCCAATAGCTTGACACCAAGTGATGAGTTTTCTTTTCACTTCTGATTCCATAAAGACCACTCATGACAATACAACAACCGGAAGAGGTGGATAAAGCTCTATTCTTGCAGGATCGTAAGTGCTATGGGAATACCAAAACCTCTATAGATGAGATAGAGACTGGTCTAGCACATAAGTGAGTGAAGGTAAATATTATCGAGGAAGCACTCCAAGAGGTGGAAAACAAAGATGTAGAAGGATTATATAAATGTAGAATCATGTAAGTTCTTCAACATTCTAGGAGGAAGAAGCTCAAAGATTATAGGAAGAGGTGGTAGTGGTAGAAGAAGTAGAACAAAGATGAGTCATGGTAGAGCAAGAGATTGTGCGATGATAGGCTACAAAAGAAGCTCAACAGGAGAAGTTGATGAGGTAGAAGGCTTGCGAGCACTATCATTTTTTAGAAGATCAAACCTCTACTTCCTACCAGACTATGAACCATACCTATACACACCAAATGTGCCATAACAAAAGATAAAAAAAGGGTACTTTTAGGTTTCAGAACTTTAACAATCATGTCAAGGATCCCTAGGCCACAAAGTGTGGTAGAGTTGAGCTACCTCTTTTACATTGTTCTTCTTGTATATGTCCTTGGTTCTTTAAAGACTACCATATACCCTCACAAATCATAGTGGATACGCCTTGATTATTAGTTCTCTACTCAATATAGATGGAGAGAGAAGAAGGGATAACTAGAACTAAAGTTGTAGAAGCAAAAAGGCCAAAAGGAGAAATTATTGACCACAAAGAGCAAAACGCAAAGGCAAGATATTTTTGCTAGAAGAGATAATGCTTATGAGGAACAAGTTCAAACCATGTCGAGCCAAATCAACACTATGGAAGCCCAAATTGTAGAAGCTTAAGAAGAGAAGCAAATGCTAAAGACATTAGGAAGTTCAAGAGGGGCTATTGAAAGTACGAACAGATAAACATCTATTGCAAAATCAAGCAGTAGATTTAATGATAGAAAAAGATAGTTTGGCTTCACAAATTATGTCTTTAATGGGTAACTTGTAGATGGCTCTAGCTAAACTCAATAACATAAAAGAACTTGGACTTCAACTATAGGATGCCAAGCAAGTTATTTCATAGAAACACACAGATCTTAACTGACATGACTACAAAGTTTAAGAACGTGATGACAAAGTTATAGAAGATAGAAGAGTCAAAAGATGTAGTTATAGTACAGAAGGAAGTAATTTCCAAGCTAACAACACAGTTGTCAGCAACAACGATAGCTAGCCAATCATTCATGGAATCCATTTTGTTGGAATTTGTGGAATCCAAGATTGCAGAAGCTACATTTAAAGCTAGCTAGGGTACCTTATAATGTTTGACTGAAGATTACCAAAATGAAGTTGAAGATTCCATTAATCATTGGAAATCTCTTTTTGATAAATATTTGTATGATCTTGAAAGAATCATGCATCCTCCCTTTGATCAAGATGTTCATATTTAATATGTTTTTGTTACTCAAGTGGGTCTAGTCCACCCTACATGCTAGTGTGCGACTTCTCTTAGTAGAGATATCCAAATTGTAATATATATATTTTTATATATTTTCATAAGCTCTTAAACTTCGTTGAAAAACAACTACTAAATTTTCTTTATTATATACATCCATTGTATGGAATTTATTAAAAGAGATGGAGGGAAAGCACTATGTGGAAACTATGGTTGTTATCAGTTGTACTACTATTTGAGCACCTTGCATAGAAATCAATTCGGATTTTCTACTGCACTTGTTATGCGTCCATGTGGTGATGTTAAGATTAGGGAATAGAGACACACTGCATAAATTTTGTAAACCCAACTCCTTGAACCCTAATTGTTGCATGGATAATGAGCAAATAGAAGGCATTCTAAGGCCTACTTACTTGGGGTGGTGCATATCTAAAGAATTTATGGGCATATAGGCTAGCATGCAAGAAAACCAAAAACCATTCCTAAAAGTTCCAATGTGTATATGTAATAATTACAACTGAGCTTTTTGAGTTCTTACATGGGTCTTCTAGAATAGAAGTTGTGATAGGAAAGAAGAATCACTTAGATGCTGCTAGATTTTCATCATGAAAGACCTAAAAAATGTTCGAATGGATGTTGCAAGTTAATTGCAGATAACATAGCAAGAGGGAAAAAATTCATTATAAACATTTGTAGCAGCACAAGATCTTGCCACAAGATAAAAAAAACTACTCAACTAGGTTCCTATGAAAATTGAACATTTATCTGAGAAATCATTGCCACATAGTCAACATTTCCGAGTTTAAAGTGTTTTGACTCCGTTAAAAGAAGTGTTTTTCTATCTTGGGAATCAAACTACTAATTTGTTAATTGATTTACTGTTTGAGTATTTTTGAGTTAAGGAAATGTAAATGTATCCTTTTTAAGTCATGTTTGGTGCCAAGCAATAGCTTGAGATAAAAGTCAATTCCTATTAAACTTCTTTTGGTAGTTTCTAAGACCCTTTTGCAGATCGTTTTTTGGATTTTCTAATATTTTAAGTATTCTTTGGAACTTTTGGGCATTTATTGACATTATGTTAGTATTTTGGAATTAATTAATAAAAAATCATTCCCTTTATTTTTCCATTAAATAAAAAAAACAAAAAATCAAACAAGAGAAAGGGATCCGAGAAGGCCTTCTACCACACCTCCCTTGGTGGTTGCTTCCCCCACCATTTTGCCCACCTTGACCCCCTCTACCCGCTAGTTTTTGGACCCTCTCTTTCCCCCAAGAGTTTTCCTCTCATCCCTACTCACTCTCGTTCTTATTTCTTCTTTACCCATGTAATTAAGTTTACTCTTTAATTTTCTCAAGTGAGACCATCATCTTCAACGATTTTTTGCTTGTGACAAAAGTTTTTGCATGAGAAAATGTTTTGCATAATCATTCTACATGTTGATCTGCAGAAAGATTATGCAAATAGAAAGCCAAGGCATGGCAAAGAACTACATTGAGTTCGCCCAACTATGTTTGCAAGGATGTAAAACGTTACACCCATGGAACATTGGTATGTGATATCCTCCTAAGCCGCCTACAAGTTATGCATCATCATTTCAAAATTTTTCTTTTGGTATATTGTTAATGTATTCAATGATATGATTTGATATGCATGCGTTTAGACCATTCTCTAATGAAAGCATGATGGAAGAGTTATTAATTTGAAATTCAGCTGCAAATTATCAAAATAGAGATAAATCTTCTAGAAGAAAGGGTGTCCATTTTGACAAAAGAGAATAAAAGCCTTAAACATGAATTACTTAATGAGAAGAACCATGTAGAGCGTGTTGAAAAAATATGTAAAGTAATTTTAACTAAGATTTATTGCACATAATATGACATTAGGAAAAAAAGTGAACCCTGCATGGGCCTTGTAAGGATTCCTAATGTTTAGGGATTAAGCTTAATCTTGTACTTTGTTAAGGGGACAAGTGCATTTGATAGAGCACTTTTTGGTAGGCTGAAGTAGGCTTTTTTTTAGGCTGAGCTAGGACCTTCTCTCTCTTCTGCACATAGAGAGAGAGAAAAACCACTTTCCACCTCATCAAATCCGTCCATCTTTATGAATAAAAAAATGAGTTTTCTGAAAAAGTCTCTTTTTCAGCTATTCTTTATTCAAAATGGCCCATACTTTTATGTATATGTCAGAACTTAATTTTTTTAGACTTATTTTTATAAAAAATACTTAAAAAACATACTTTTCAAAATCCCTCCAAAAGTTAAGTGCCACATCATCAAACTCGTAACTTTGGTTGCCCCAAAACATGAATTTTTGAAAAAAAACTCATTTTCCCTCTAACATACTGAAAAAAGTCATTTTGACCTATCCACATACCAAAACACACTTTTTTTCTTGCACATAGCTACTGTACTAGCCATTCCAGCCATCTGTGTGCTTCTTCCCATTCGGTGCTGGAGTTTTGGAACATCATGGTGCTCACATGTATTACGAACATGACACCAGCACCAGCGCATGCTCCTCACTCAAAGAGTGTACATGTTCGTGTTCCTACAGAATTTGCACCAACAACTAGAGGTAGCAATGACATAGATTCTCAAAATGCATGACGTGCAGCTGGAGAGAAGAATATTGATCTTTGGGTCCATGGTGCTTTGTATCCCTTGGATCCAATGGCTAATGCTCATCCTAGATTCCATACTATCTCCACATTTCTACAATTCCTTGGTTCCGGTGAAGATGGACTCCTAGGCTATTGCAAGCGATTGTCTAACCATTCTACATCTATAGCAAATTATTGGATGCAACAATGTCATCACAACCATTTCAAGATACACAGTTTAGAGAGTGCTATACACACTTTAGAAAGTGCTATCAAATCTTTGGATGAGCACAATAATAGTCTCAAACAAGATGTGGAAGAAAAGGAGAGCACAATTACAAAGTTGAAAGCCAATCTTACACAACTAAAAGAGACTCCACTTGGGATGAGATTTAGGAAACGACCATTATCATCCTTTCAAGCTCTTTCAACTGGTGGTGGAGCACGGAAGCGACGTGTTTACGCACTTAGGTATGTATTTCCTTTGTTTAGTTATGTTAAAAGACTTTTAGATTGAGATTCTTATTGTGCAGGTCATTTGTTGAAGATGCGAGTGCTTCCTCAACAATGGAGGATCAATTGAAGTTTCTGAATTCTTGTCTTAGCAACAAACATGTGCTTATGATCTTGGAGTCACCAATAGGAAATCACATCAAAACCCAAGTGATTAAAGATTTTGCAGGCAACTTAGAAGATATTATTAGTCCTAGTGAGGTACAGATGGTATGTGATGAAGCAGGTGTTAGTACTAGAGCGTACACTGCATTGTACAATCTTTTGAAGGAGGCTCTACAAAACAAAGGTATTTTCCAGAGCATTTTTCCATGCCCTTACAAGGTATCTGTGAGGAAGAAGATAACCAATGAGGATGTAGCCAATACTCTTGGCAATTACCTGCATATAGAAGATGTTATGCCTGCATCCATTTATCATTCATCTACATCAAAGAAAGAGTTGAAAAACACATCTAGACAGGGATTCATCTACACAAAGTACAACAACATATTTGTCAATTTGGAGAGGCTCCAAAAGGAAATGGTTAAATTTTACAAATCCACACTTCAAGGTATATCCATTGTTTTGATAATGACATTCATAGTATTTTTAATAATATAATGTTTGTTATTTGATGTAGATTGTGGTTCCAAACTCAAGTTTGTATTGAAGCTAGACGAATGTCAAATCATAAAGGGACGCCGTATGGAGAGACTTAGTGTGACACTCATGAACGAAGCTATGGCCCATGCTATTATTGATGATAGTGAAGAATCTACCCATCACTTTACATATAGTGTCCAATCAGAGAAAGATATATGGTGGTTAGGTGCTATTGAAGTACCTAAAGAATCCAACGATGTTCTTACATGGATTTTCATTAGGATCCCATGGATCACAGAGGTGATAACTTCTCAAATTCATGGTGCCAAAATCAATGTAGAAAGCCTTGGTGATTTTGAAGTAGAGTGGCACTTAGGTGGAGACTTAAAGACTATCAAATGCATGTTAGGGTGCAAACAAGGTGCATCTACTCTCTATCCTTGTCCATATTGTACACGAGGTTATAAACGAACAAAGAGAAAACAAAACAACATAGATGATTTAGTTGATGACACAGATGCAACTCCATCTGCTGAATGGGATACACCTTTAATGAGGTGTCCCATGTTAGGTACACCTAATCGTGACATGTCAGATAAGGATTGGAATCCCATTATTCCATTCCCTTTAGTCAATGTCCACTTTTGCACCTTGCATGCCTTCATGAGAATTTTTGATAGACTATTGAAGCTCCATATAGAATACGCATTTGCCATGAAGCCAGTTGATAAATCTATTCAAGCTATAAAGAAATTGGAGGAACTTCTTAATTCAATTGGTTGTCATGGTGGAAATGTAACCCTAGTTGTTAAGAAAGTTGGAGAATCTCAAGATAGCTTGCAACAAGTGTCAATGACAGGGAATAAAGCAAGACATTTTTTTAGAAGAGGTACTAGCACTCAAAATAATGAACGTTATGAGCTGTGGAAAGACCTATGCATGATCACAACAGACAATGACTCTCAAGTTGATCTTTGTAATAAGAGAAAGAAAGTTTGGTCGAGCTTTGATAAGGTTGTAGGCTTAATGGGTCTGACTAGGTCTAGTGCTATTCAACGTCAAATGTTTCAAGAAACATTAGTGGAGTTCACCAAGTGTTTCATTCAATGTTGGGGAGAGAGCAATATAACACACTACATTGTAAGTGTAATCTTCTTCTACAAGTGTTCATTGCACTTACCTTTTTCCAATGTACTTAACAATTTTTAGCATATTTTGTTTGCACATGGAGCTTTTTTCATGCATCGATATGGGTCATTAGAGATTTTCAGTACCCAAGGAATGGAAAAGTCACACTACAAAGCGAGGGGTGTCTACTTCAAAAACACCGACATGGTGGTGGCCCAATGCAATCAAACTACATGGAGGAGATGTTTAATTGGTTTTACCGCACTACATTCTCGAGAAAGTTTTTTGTGGAACGACTTAGGGATTCAAAATTGGCAAAACTTGCAAGAAAGATGCAACACAACATTGCCAGTGAGAAATGGAAGTCATCGTTAGGTCCTCTTCATCATGCTCAGTGGCGTGCAAGGAGACAACGAGAAGGCTCAGCTTGGAAGTAAAGTGAATTCGCTATTTCCCATTATGTGGTATTACATATGATTATTGTAATCTTGATTTCAATGTGTTATTATTTAATATATAATATTCTGTATGGTTTTAAACAGGTTTTGTCCGCTCTAGTGTGAACAAACAGTTTTTTAAAAAACTCTATAAATAGAGAGAACTCACTTCATTTCACACTTTTTGCAACTCAAGAGAATGGCACGCACCAAGCAAACTGCAAGGAAAGATCGCGTCTTCTTTCCTAGCCCTCATCTAGGGACACAACGCCCACCATGGTTGCAACCCCCCCAAAGGCCTCGAAGTGGTTCCCAGAGCACATCTGTGCCTGTGTCACACAATGGCACACCACCTGGGAGCAATTCAGTGCGAGAAAATGAAGTTTCCAATAGACAAGATTATTATACTCCAGGATGATCAGAGGCCATTTCAGATGATGAGCCACCAACAAGGACACCCATCAAATCAAGACCCAAACAGAAGTTGATCAGAAGGAGTGTACCAGAGAGCGACGAAGAGTCATCCCCATATGAGGAAAGCAACAATCAACCACCATGGAATGATATGCAAATACCAACGAGCCATAGGGTGACACATGGAGGTAAGACACTTCCACAAGGACAAGGGCAAATACCAACAGAGGAGGAAAGAGAGCAAAGTCAACAACCACATCAACAACAAAATGTGCAAGATGAAGCTGGGCCCTCACATCGTGTACATCGGAGAAAAAAAAACTATCAACCTCGACGCCGACCTCAACGCCAGCCAAACATACCTCCCAACCCAAGAGCTCCACAAAGACGAAGGAAGCACTGCAGGGCTTTTGCAGAGATACGACACTACCAAAAGTCCGTTGAACTACTCATACCACGAAGAGCTTTTGCAAGGGTAGTGAAAGAGGAACTACAAAGCTACCAAACAGGTCTAAGAATACAAGGGATAGCACTTGAAGCACTTCAAGAGGCAGCTGAGGCCTACCTCATCTCCATGCTTGAGGACTCTAACCTCTGTGCTATCCATGCCAAGAGAGTAACCATACAACCGAAGGACATTCAACTAGCAAGAAGAATTAGAGGAAATAACCCATGATGTGTATATTATACCCTATGATAGGCTACTTTGCGATGTAATACAATGGATAATAGAAAATTTTGTTTTGACTTATATTCTTTGTCTCTTTTTTCTCTCACTCTCTCTCTCTCTCTTTCAGTCAGTTATATATGGATTCAGTTAAACATGCATGCACTTGCCTATTGTTTTATGACTAGATATGTTCCTTTTCTACATCCTGGTGTGCATCATGTCTTTTTAATACCAAAAAAACCCCAGCCACAGAAACGCGGGATTCAGCCCTGCAAAATTTTTGTAGGGCTGAATCCCGCGTTTCTGTGGCTGGGGTTTTTTTTGCAATATTTGGTCTTTGGTAAGCATAAGACATATGGTAGAGATGCAAGGGTCTAGGTATTAAGAGGTTATACCCTATAGGAATTGAGATCTTTAGCTACTAAAGGCTGAGTTTATACCCTACTGAAAACTTCTGGTCCTGATAATACCAAAACCAATTGAAAATCTGAAATTACATAGTTTCCTATGTATTGTAGCACCTAAAAAGCTTAAAAAAGGCCAAAAAAGCCCCAGCCACAGAAACGCGGGAAACAGCCCTGCAAAAATTTTGCAGGGCTGTTTCCCGCGTTTCTGTGGCTGGGGCTTTTTTGGCCTTTTTTAAGCATATAATCATACAGAGGACCAAAGAAAAATACAAAGACCCCCAATTAGATACAATTTGTGGAGAGAAGATAAGTTCAATTTTTTAGCACATTCATAAACAGAACTAGACAAATGATGAAAAAAAAAGCTTGTATTATCAAGACATTACATCATTTCTCAGCTGCCTTCAATTTCTCCACAACTTTCTTTCTCCTTTGGAGAGATTGAGGCAGCTGGTAAGTCAATACAGATCTTGATATTACATGGGGGTCTTGCATTCCAAGACTCATGGCGATACCTATTTGCCCTAATACTTTCCCTCTAAAATTAAGTCCTAAAGTAGTTACAACTAAGGATTTCCTAACCAAAATGACACAATTAGTGCCTTGGGTAATTGTACATAAACACAAAATCTTGCTAAGGGCCTTCAAGCGCCAAGTGATGAAGTGCCCATCGGGACTGTAGTCTTTGTGTATGATAACAAAATCATCCTTTGTTAACTTTCCGATGTAGTTTGCCAAGGATGCACCACTCCCACGAGAAGCTCGATCCCCACCAGACCTTGCTGCGAACTTGTCGAGCTCAATTGCTTCCTGTTAAGAACAAATGAGAATTCAAGCTCTTACAATGTTAACTTAAAATTATCGATTTATTTAATTCAATTACCACTTACATCATGAAGCTTGTCTTCTTCCTCCCCTCTTCCAGGGGCATCAAGATCAATGCTAGAGTGGGCCATGCCACTCTGCTCTGCTACATGGGATGTAGGAATTTTTTGCTTCAGTATCCTCTCCTGTGCTGCACTGAACTCCTCCTCTGTAGTAGAATTGTTGTCATCATTTAAAATATCAGCACACACCATTGATATGGTGTCTGCCACAGAATCCCCAAGTGGGATGGACTTCTTTTCAAGTATGTCAGATGTGTTGTCAAGTGGAACATCTGACATTGTGGAGAAAATACTCAAGCATTCATCTAGACGTAGACCGAATGCCTTCTCAATGTCATGGAGTAAAATAAATTCCTCTCCATCCACAACGATGCAGGAGAGATATTCAAGTTCCACCTCTGGTAATGTGGGCTCAGAGGGGTTGAGATTTGAAGGGGGGGCCTCCTCCATGCTTGATTGCACATGTAGTTTATCCTCAACACCACCAGGGAATTCTTGGTGGATTGTAATGCTTTCTTTGGAAAAATTTATGGCCTCTGGTTGAGGCTCATTCTTCTCCTTAACAAAACCCCCAGTTGCAAGGTTGGGGAGCTCAACATGTGTAGGTTCCGGCTCCTCATTAATAATAAAATATGTTGTTGCAGTGTAGGATAGGTACTTTGTACCCATCCTCTTCTTTTTGTTAAGTTTTTTTACTAATGGCACAGAGTCATCTAGTAAGTGCCCAGCAGTTTCCGCAATTGCCATGAAGCGCTTAAGGCGCTTCATGAAGGCTTCATCGCCTCTATGTATGTAGAGTAGAAGGTCACATGGAACCCATTTACCCTCATAAGGCGGTATTTCTATAGAAAAACGCAAGATGTAGTACTCAAGGAACTCTATGATTTCCTTGAGCACATCAGAGTTCAGTTGAATTGTTTTGTCTAGATCAGGGACCCTAGACAGTAGGTCATACAAGTGGTTCTGACCTTTGAACTCAGTTGATTCCAAGAACTCATTGAAGAGTTCACGTGGACGTTTGAGTTGCAGGGTACTGGAGGATGCGGCAGCCATTGCGCGTGATGCTAGCTTGTGTGCGTACTCTGCTAGTGATTGTAGCTCTTCTTGGTTGCAAAAGTGAGAAATGAGAGAATAAGTGTTGCTTTTATAGTAGTTTCAAAATTTTAAAGTGAGTGGGACCCATTTTAAAACTAAAACTGATACCTTCAAATAAAACAATCATGCACAGAACTCTCAGAAAAAAAACTTTTGCTCATAAAAAGATTGAACAGAATCATTAACCAGAATAAGATACACGACAACACAATAGAAAAAAAAAATTCTCAGAACTTTAAAATTATAATAAATTGCCATTGGAAAAACCAAAGATTTGGCAAATTGTACATCATATTGAGATCAAAAAATTTTACATGCTACATGTCTTGCATGTTAAATACATTGTTGCAGATGTAGGATTATAAATGGAACATAGGTGTGTGTACACTGTAGCACTCAAATAGTCCTTGAGCTATGACAATGAAAGTTGAGTTCCATCCACACTCCATTCAAGGAGGACTTTAATTTTATCCTCCAACCTCTTACCAATCTGCAAACAAATAGAAAACTTTAAATGAACATATTTGAGTGTAAGAATTTGTATAAACAAAAGAAGAAATACCATATGCTACTTACCTTATGCCCTTGTATTCTGAACTTTGATTGATCCAGATCCTCAAATCCCATGATTACTAGATGTTCTCTCACGTTGGCAAGAGTCCAATGATGATTTACTGAAATAACTTCCATTTCATTGTTGGGTAGATTTATCTTAATTTCAAATGAAATTAAAACACCCTCAGAACTTTGTAATGGTATCCATTCACCAAGTTTACACATCCAACGATCATAATAGAATCTAATGTACAATGAAGTACGATGTTTCAAGTATCGAAATCCTATGCCTCTTGCACCAATTTTACAAATGTATCTATCCCCTTTGGTGCATCCTTCTACAAGTCCCCATTTTTCACCTAGCAAACACTCTACCTGCTCATACGTGATATCTTTTAACATGAACATTGTTGACGTCTCTAGAATTGTGAATATCTGAAATAAATGTACAAAACAATGAACAGGAACACACCAATGTAATCCTATAGATCTTGAAACTCTTGTAAATTTCAAAGAGTTGTGTATGTCCATCACCATCTTATGCTTCAAAGATGTTAATGTCCATACATCACGTTGCGGCCACTCAAGCTTTAAGAGAGAATCTACCTTAATCATCTCTAACTTGCCAAAATCGTTTGATGAAGAGGGTACAACATATGTATGTGTGTAAAAGAAAACTCTCTCACATAATAGCTGAGCAGGACGGGCTTGTGGAAAGACTATCGACCCAACATCTGCATGCAATGCTTGGAAAGTACCTGTAAGACTATGAAGTGGTTGTTCTTCCACCAAGGTAGAAGGAAATATGTCTACAACAAAAAAATACACAACTTAGCTAGGTATATTCTGAAATTTGGACAAAAGTCAATGAGTAATACTTACAGTTGATAGGATATCTCATTTTGTTTGAGTTTTCCAATTTCATGGTTGACATTGTGAACACATGTTGTACAATGGCAACAGTTTCACCATTTTTGAGCTTTTTGAAGCCTAGTAACTTCCCTTTTCAATGAAGATCCAAGTTTCCACGATCTCTCACACGGTGAGGACCAACACCAGAGGGTTGCATGTACACCCATGCACCTTTGCAGAACTCCTGTCCTAACCAAAATCCTTCTGGAGCCTTGATATTGTGACATTTTATCGCGATAACCTCATCTTTTGGACGTCTATGAGATTTACGTTTCTCCATTGGAGATCAGGCTATGGAAATGACAGTAGGAATTCAAAGAAGATGATGCATAGAGAAAGAAATGGAGATGCAGGAGCTGCAATGGTGTGCTAGGGAGAGAAAGTAGTGGAAAGAGATGACTTTTTGGGACCTGGGTATGAAAATGGGAGGTTTTGGAGGGAGAAAGTTGCATTTTGAGTTATTTTTGAAAAAGTCACTTTTTTCACTTCAGTTCATGCACGGATTTTGATTTAGTACCCAAAAATAACACTTTTGATCCTAAAAAGTGGTTGGGGGACCATTAAATGGTGTTATGATGAGTTTTATAACTTTTTGAAAATTTTGAATTTTTGGGCCCAGGTAAGTTACGAGATTCCTTTCTCTCTCTAGAGGCAAAACCTGAACATAGGGGAATCCTGTCCCCTCATCCCCCTTCAGCCTAGTGATTTATAGGCTATAGACTGTGTCCACCACCCTCCTCTCATTGGTCCATCACTAATCACTCCTTAATCCAAAAGGCCCATGCAGGGTTCATTTTTCTCCCTAATGAATCGTTTTAAAGATCATTTTACTCATTTTCACGTTCATTATAACTTAAGGAGAATAAAGCTTCAACACAGTATCTCTTTCCAAAACTAGAGGATCAGTGAAGCATCGATTTCGAAAACCAAGTTAGATGTTGTCTTTTATTTTCTATTTCGTTTTTTAATATCACTAGAGTAATATCAGAACATGCATACAATTCAATGGATGTTCTGAAAACCATCAAAATAGTCTTCTCTGCGAAGCACTTAAGCATAAAGTACACAAATGGTTTTTAGAGTTGATAGCATCACAATAGATGTTGGATGTTTTGCGGCTCACCATGCATAACCAGTGAACATATATCAAATGTATTCATGCGTCCCCTACTTCCAACAGCATGCAATGTGCATATGGATTTGAAGGAGTCCAATTCAGATGTTGCAAGCTTATTTCATGGATATAAATATGTTTAAGGCTCATTATAATTTTGTAATCCAAATCCACTTTATCGTTATGATCAGAACACCGATTACCTTGATGTTGAGAGAATGCAAAAAGCAATGCTTGAGTACTATGGAGTTAGAGAAGAGGAGTGCAATGGTATGTTAGTTTTGGTTTTGAAGTTTTATGAATGCTAAAGTTTTAAGGGACACTGATTAGAAAGCACTAAATTAACAATGATGAAAAAACTTTGAAGATGTGCGATTGGAAGAGCAACCTTACAATCATTCATAAAAAATACTTTGTAATACAATCAAAAAAGCAAATATGGTGGCTCTCTTCCTTCATATTGCATCATGATAACCACACGAGGTGATCATGGTACTTAGATTGAACAAGCATTCCACATACCATAGAGCATCAACAAGATGGCGCTTTACTTGAAGTTGAAGGTGCTAGAAAGTACAAACTTAAACGGCATATGTAAGGAGATCTCAAAACACTTAAATGCATGTTTACTTGGAAGCTAGGTGCAAATATAAGGCGTTTAGTCTGTACTATATGCATGGAAGTTTAGAAACTGATACCAAAGGCTAGAATAAGAAAAGGAGATGGGTGTTAGAGTCAAAATCTCAAAACAAAATCATCCTTGTAACGGGAAGAAACTAGTGCAATGGTTTCAAGGTATTATAAGGTGTGATTAGAAAATACCTCGAAGGTGACATGAATATGATTAAAGTTGGAATCCTAGGATTAATATTCATTTGATAAGAGTACATGTACGTGTGTCAATTGCGAGACTTCAAATAATGAACAAAATTTTCAAGCTAACTATAAACTATGCTTGACATCAAAATACCACAAAGGCATTAAGAATACAATGAGAATTTGGAGAATTTATTTAGCATAAGAATATATCAGTTCATGGTGAAACTTGTCAAAGTTTCCAAATACTTTTGCTCAATGCCAAATAATATGGAAAAAGTTTCCTTGGGATGAGTAAAGGAAAGTAATTTACTTTCTAACTATTTTGTGTCAAATAACAATAACACATCTGATGTTGTTCGAAGTGGGTGGGCCTTAATAACAATAAATCACACGTTTATAGGATCTTGCAACACATGAACCTTAACATACACACCTTAATACTAAAAAAGATGTTGAATGAGAGATAGAGAGAGAATAGGCAAAATTTTCGAATGTATGGTAAGCTAGAATGCTCAGCTACACTAACTGTTATTCCAAAGTCAAATCACAATGTGTGAATATTATACAACCTCACACTATCTGAATCTAGGAAAAAATAGGAACTAGATACAAGAGATTGTGTGCCTAGGAGGTGTGAAGAGTATGTGTGTGAGAATATGGAGAATATGAATAATTTAGAAATATTTTATAGCAAACCCAAATTTTGATTATCCTTAAATAAAAAACCAGTGAATGAACAAGTGAGGATAGATTGTTAGCTTCTTGAATGGACTGACCACAATTTTGTAATATCTTAACTTGTAATAGGAAAGGGGTTTATTTCTATGGAGATCAAATTTTTTTTGTGAAGTCTGGTCTTTTCTTAATTCCAAAGTGTGTAATGGCGTGAAGTAGCAAAGAGAGAGAAAGAGAATGACAAAGTATTCGAAAAAGCCTGTCTGTCTGAAATAGTGTAGTCTGGAGAATCTGAAGAATGGATCTCTGTCTTATGGTACTCTCAGAGTGCAAAAGAGTTGTAATGTAGTGTGAAGATTGAAGATTTGTAATCAGAATCTATATGTTATGATTATTGTTCAGTATTCCACAGACGTGTATTGTTGAAGTCCATAATCATTCTAAAGAACTCTTACTCTTTCTTTGTAATATTAATACTCTGAAATCTATAAGTGTGTGAGAATACTTTAAGGAGCATAAATGCATGTGGTGATTGTGGTAATTGCAATCATAATCCCCATTCCCATACCCTAACCTTTGGTAGTGTGTTGTTTCTTAAAGATCATTCAACCGTCAAACATTTGGCGACCATGATGGGATGGGGTTTGGTTTGAAATGCAGTTCCATTTAAATTGATGCCATTATGGAGTAGCAAAGAGTACCTGTGAAGTGATTGATGCCATGATTATCTCGAAGAGCTCATTTAGCAAACATTAGAGTCCTTTCATCTCAAAGATATTTCAATTGTGGAAGCCACAAATATTCTGGAGGAATTGCTATGATGGGTGAAGAATGGAGTTTTACCACAAACTGTCTTGGAAGATTGGATATTTGAGTGGAGGAACGGAAAACTATCTAAAGCTTCATGGCAAGGGGAATTCAGTTGAGCCAACCAGTGAAGCTAGTAATAGGAAGAAGAGTGCCCTCTAGACCGAGTCCAACACGGCAACAGTGAACCTGAATCAGATTGGGCTTTAGCACATGTACATTTCACTCAACTCACAATCTTGGAAGAAGACTTTGAAGATAGGATGTGGATCAAGAGTACACTTAGGGCTGAACTACACCCACTTCTATGGGTGACCACATGAGGATCCGAACGTGCATCCGTGGACCTTTGAGAATCAGTATGCTTATAACCATAGAAAACTGCAGGATGAAGATCACAAGTTATAGGCATTTCAAGCTACTCTTGCTCGAGATGCGATAAAATGCTTGATCAAGCATCCTCCAAATCATTTTCCAAAATATGATCATTTAAAAGAGGGAGGAAAGGCTTAACCCCTAATCAGAGTAGAGGATCTAGAAATTTGCTACAGTGAGAATTAGGATCTCATTTGCTAGACGGGTTCAAAAAGTAAAGAATTCTACTAGTATAAAGTAAATTTCTCTTTTACTAAGGGTTTCAGTTCAAGTGTTCCTCTCTCCTATCTTTACAACACATTATAAGTTCCCTAAACTAGACTTTCAACCTATATACATATTCCTACTTTAATTTCACATTCATTATTTATATAAGTTTAATAAATTTTCTCTTTATATCAGAAACAAATAAAACCCTATTTATGAAATGTATGAAAAGAAAAATAAATAATACAAATAATTAGAATTGAGTCACCTAGTTATTCTTCGTCTTCATCTTCGTCCTCCAGGAAGTCTTCGTGTAACTCCAACTTATTGTTTTCTCTTCTTTTAAACAGCTTTATTCTTTTTCTTGCAATCAAATTTCTTAATACAAAACCATCAAATTCTTGTAATTTATAAGTACTTGTCTCAAAAACTGAAACAACAACATAAGGTCCGAACCAACGTTTAGTTAGTTTACGGCATACATCGTATTGAGTATCAACTGTACTATCATATACAAGCACCCAATCACCACTCTCTATTGGTTGTGGTCCCAGTCTATGTTTCTTATCAGTCGAGATGTTTTCATTTTTTTAATTGCTTCTTTTAGATTTTTGTTACCTTGTTTTAGTTGTTTAATCCTAAGCATTAATAATTCCTCTCTTGAAACATTATCTTTCCAACCTAAACTCATCCAATTAACTATCTGAGTATGTACGGGAAATATCGGCTTCTGACAGTACATGAGTTCAGCCAGCATAAAACTAGTTGTCCTCGTGTACGTCATCCTGTTAGCCCAAAGAGCAAATGGGAGATATTTTGGCCATTGTCCAATATCTCCATGGCAAGCTTTCAAAATAGCCTTCACTATGGAAGGATGCCCTCGCTCTATTTTACCATTTGCTTCAGGGTTATAGGCAGTCGTAAGAGACAATCGAATTCCATGTTGTGCAAAGAATTCTCTCGCCTCTCTAGCATCTAACTCACCTCGATCTGCTACTACTTTTTCTACATGTCCAAATCTGGATAATGCTTCTTCTAAAAGGAATACACATACATTATAAGTAGTATTGGAACGAAGTGCCCTACCCTCGACGTGGTTTGTCAAATCTTCTTGTGCAAGAACAATATATCTCATACCACTATTGCTTTTAGGCATGGTCACAAGGTCAACTATGTTGAAGATAAATGTACAAGCTCATTTTCATATGAGCCATGCTTGGATAAATTTACCAAATATAAAGATAAAGGAAAAGTGGAGGAAAAAAGGAAAAAATAATAAAATAAAAAGTCTAGTCAAAATTCATGATGAGTAAGAGATACAATATCTTGCCTTGTAGTTAGTAGCATGTAGTGGAGAAAGTGGTGAGTTAAGAAGGAGGCACAAACTTCTTCACATGCTCATTGGTTATAAATGTGAAGTGGGAGCACATTCAAAACAAGGAGAGAAAGAGGCAAGAGCTCCCAGTAGTTGGATCTAGCCATTTTGTCATTTTTGTCTTCCCTTAGACTCCTTCCAGTTGAACGTCAGTTTGTACATAGCTCTGTTGTAGAGATCATATCTCAGTGCATATGTAACCATTTTGTGCGTTTAAACATTCATTGCTTTCAGCTCGTGCAATTTCTGCATATCAAATATCTCTTTGAAAGCTTATGTAGTTTGTGAGATATGAGTGAAAGAGTGAAGTCCAGTTTTTCAGTATACCTGTGTAGATAGGTAGTCTATTTTGGCCAGTTACGTTTCCTGACCAAAACATATCCAAATTGTGTGATTTTTATCTTGTTAGAAAGCTCTTGGAATCTACTTTCACTATTCCAAATATCTCGTTGTGGTCCTTTATATTATCTGAGATATCGGTCAGATAGTAAAGTCTAGTTTTATAGTGTACTTATGTGTGCAGGTGGTCTATTTTGGTCAGTTGAGTTCCCTACCCAAAGCTCATCCAAATTACTTGTTTTTTAACTTGATGGAAAGCTATTTGTGTCTTCTTTTTCTGTACCAAATATCTTTATCAAAGGATATATATTCAAAGAGTTATCAGTCCGAGAGTGAAGATCAGCTCTTCAACATACCTGTGTGGACAGGTGCAGATGTTTGTGGAAGTGCTGGACATACAAGGGCTCACTACACACTTCCGTTGCGCATAGGAGAACTCATTCTCCACAGTTGGTATGAGAGCAAACTTGGTGCTCAAGCTTCTTCAACAGAGCTGGAGATAAAGAAAAGTAAAAGAGGAGCTATAAAACAAGAGGGAGCTTCACAAACGCAAGAGCAAAGGACTATAACTATTCGAGGTAACTCTCAAAGTCTTTGATACTCTTCAATGGCTGACTTGGGTCATCAAGTAGAGAAGTTGGATAAGGATAACTATCCTGTGTGGAGGTTTAGAATGACCAACTACCTAATGGGCAAAGGCTTATGGGGTATTGTGAGCGGCGATGATGCTCAACCTCAAATCAATCAAGCTATGGCCACCGAAGTCCAAAGGAGGCAAGCAAAAGAATGGGAAGAGAGGAATAGAAGAGTCATGTTCCTCATTTTGCAAGTCATTACTAATGCCATGATAGGTCATATTCAACATCTAGAGAAAGCTAAGGATGCTTGGGAAGCTCTTGAAAGGATGTATTCAACAAATACCAAAGCTAGGAAACTTCAACTCAAGAATGAGTTGAACACAATCAAGAAAAGTTCGAGTCAATCCATAGCTGAATATACTTTGAAGATTAAGGAGCTAAGCAATGCTTTAGCTTTTACTGGCACAACGGTTGAAGACGAAGATCTTGTGTGTTATACTCTCAATGGCTTGAGAGAAGATGAAAGATGGAAGCCTTTTATAACTTCCATTAACTTGAAAGATGTATATCCAGGTTTTGAACAACTAATCCCTCATCTTGTCACATAAGAGCTTAGCTTCGATGGTCCCAAAGGAAAGGACAACCACAACCAAATGTTATATGCAGGTCGAGGTAAAGGAAGAAACTCAGGAGGAGGCTCAAGAGGAAAAGGAAGAGGTCACAACCACTCCAAGTACAATCAAAACAATTCGGAAGACAACAAGGATGCATCAAATGCCAACACACTAGGAAAAGGTGGAGGTAGAAGTAGAGGAAGAGGCCGAAGCTCCTACAATTCTCATAAAGGTATAACATGCTATCATTGTGGTAAAGTAGGACACTATGCTAGTGATTGTTGGCTGAAGAATGGAAGACCAAATGGAGGAAATCAAAGGAACCAAAGCAACTATGCAAGCACCTCAAGTGAAGGAGGCAAGGACACACTACTTGCAATGAGACATGAGTATAGAAGCTCTTGTGAAGATGACAAAAAATGGTACATTGATTCAGGTTGTAGTAACCATATGTCATGCCAAGGAAGTTTTTTCACTAATCTACAGGTACCAAGTGGAAAAGGATGTGTTGAAACAGATGATGATACTCAACACATGATTGAACACATTGGAGATATAAGGCTTGGAGATACAAGTAGAGCAAAGGTACTATCTAATGTTCTTCATGTCCCTACAATTTCAAAGAACTTGATTTCAGTAGGACAAATGGTAGAGAAGGGTTATCATGTCATATTCAATGAGAATGGGTGGTTCATAAAGAATCCAAAGGAAGGCTTCAAGGTCATTGCTCGAGGTAGACGAGAAGGAAGGATGTTCACTTTGGATGTCCAACATCCACATGGAAAGGTCATGTACATTCAATGTGGGAACAAGAAGATTTCAGAGCTGGACTTATGGCACAAAAGAATAGGACACATCAACATTCCAAAGCTGAAGGACATGAGTAAACATGAAGTGGTAAGAGGTCTTCCAAAATTTAATAGCATTGGACTACATGAGTTATGTGAAGCTTGTCAACTAGGAAAGCAACCGAGGCAGCCAATCAAAAGGAGCAATTATGTGGCTCCAAATGTCTTGGACTTGATACATACAAATGTATGGCAACCAACCCAAGAGGCATCAATCGCTTGTAATAGATTTTTTGTCACCTTCATTGATGATCACTCAAGAAAGGTATGGATGTTTTGTATGAAGCAAAAATCAGAGGTGTTTTCTATATTCAAAAGATTCAATGTTGAAGTTGAAAAGGAAACAGGAAGGTCTATCAAAACCTTAAGGTCCGATGGTGGAGCAGAATACTTCTCCAAAGAATTTTTAGATTTTCTACAAGAGAATGGAATCAAAAGGCAATTCACTTGTAGGTATACACCACAACAAAATGGAGTAGCTGAGAGGAAAAATAGGCAAATTGCTGAAATTGCAAGATGCATGCTCAACGAGATGAAGGTACCATTGTACTATTGGGCTGAAGCTACCACAACCGCCATTTACTTGATGAATAGGTGCACAACATTGGGAATACATCACTTGACTCCAAAAGAGGTATATTCCGGTAAGAAACCTGATTTCACACACCTCAAAGTGTTTGGATGTGTTTGCTTTGTTCACATTCCACAAGAAGTTAGAACAAAGATGGAACCAAGATAAAAAAAATGCATTTTCATCGGCTACTCAACATAGCAAAAAGGATATAAGTGTTAAAACCCTAGAACAAAGGAATTAAGAGTCTCGCGAGATGTGGTCTTTGATGAACTAAGACCATGGTATGAAGATAAAGGAAAGGAAAAGATTCTTGAAGAAGATTGTGATGATTATGCAGGAACAAATCAAATAGAAGTTCAACAATCAAGCATAAAGCTTTCAGGTCTAGAGGCATCTACATCAAATGAAGAATGTTCAACATGGAGGGGGAGTCATTCTTTGTCTCCAAATTCAGCTCATAGTAGAGCTGAAGAAGCAAGTGCTACTCCAAACAGTGAGGTAGATGCAAGTGAAGAAGAATATGAAGAGGTAATCACTCCGATGGTAAAGTTGAATAGGTTAAAGAAGCAACTTTCTAAAGGCAATGAAAGAAGATCTTCAAGGATAAGGTATCCAACTCAAAGGTTGAGTTATGATAGTTTTATGGCGACACATTTTGCATACATGATGCAGGTTATCAAAGACAAAGAGCCTGAGACATATGAAGAAGCTTGCACACAAAAGGAATGGAAGCAAGCTATGAAAGAGGAGATCAAAGCTCTCAAAGATAATCACACATGGGAGCTAGTTCCAAAGAAAGAAGGTATGAAGATTGTTCCAAACAAATGGGTGTTTAAAGTAAAGAGGAATGATGATGGTTTAGTAGCTAGATATAAAGCTAGATTAGTTGCCAAAGGATTTAAACAAACACAAGGCATAGATTATGATGAAGTTTTCAGCCCCGTTGCAAAGATGGGAACTACCAGAACCTTAATAGTAATTGGTGCTTCAAGGAGATGGCCATTATATCAACTCGACATCAAAAATGCTTTTCTCAATGGAGAACTACAAGAAGAGGTATACATGAGTCAACCGATTGGATTTGAAGATGAAAACCATCCAGATTTTGTTTGCACGTTGAAGAAGGAACTTTATGGCTTGAAGGAAGCACCAAGAGCATGGAATCAAAGATTGGTAGAGTAGTTAACTTATTGTGGATACAACCCAAGTAGTGCAAATCGTTCGTTGTACATGAAGAAGGAAGAAAATAGAGAGGTATATATTTGCATATATGTCGATGACCTCATCATAACAGCAAATGATGTTACAGGGATTAAAGATATCAAAAGGAAGCTTGGTAAGGAGTTTAAAATTTCAGATCTTGGCGAGCTAAAATATTTTTTAGGAATTGAAGTTGTTTATGGAAAGAGTGGCATCTACTTGATGCAAAGGAAGTACTTGTTGGATTTTCTTTTCAGATTTTGAAAGGAGTTAATGCAAACCACTCACTCAACCCATGGACACAAATACAAAGATTGTTCAAATGATGGAGAACCATTGGAAGATGTAACGACATACAAAAGCATTGTAGGATTATTGATCTATGCAAACATTACAAGTCCTGATTTGTCTTATGTTGTTGGTGTACTTTCTCAGTTTATGCAAGCCCCGACAAGTGAACACTTAAATTCAGCCAAGAGAGTGTTGAGATACATAAAGCATACTGTTGAAGCTCAAGGTCAAGGACAAAGCATGGAAACACATCAAAAAGGTGGACACACAAGGAAAGGGAGCAAGTAGGGAGCTCCAAGAAGTGTATGTCAAACTTTCAGAAGAATCCCCTACAACAATAGTGATTTTCATCACTAAAAACCATTGTAAATACCATTTTCTATTTTTGTAACTACATTTTGTGCAAGCCGAGGAGTCCTCAAGCTTGAGGAGCATTAGAAGTACCATCGTACCAATTTTCATAATTTTTAGACTTCATTTGAGCCCTCAAATAAGCCCTGGAACCTAATTTTTAACTAGGCCGGACACTAGGTCTGGACAGGGCCAAAACTAGTCAAAAAACTATAAAAAGAGCTAGAGAGCTCATTTTTGGGGTTAGCTTGTTAGAGATTAGAGCTTTGTAAGAGAAGTCTTTTGCAATCGAAGCTTTCCATTGTTCCTCTCTTTGATCTTACCTTGTGTGCGTGTGTGCATGTTTGTGTGCTTTCACTCACACACTTGTGCCTTCAGTTGCTCATGGTCTTCATACCGGTCCTCACGTCTCCGCGGATTGACAAGTAAAGGAGGTGGTGCTTACGCTTGAGTTACACCAAATTTTGGTGCCGTTGCCGGGGAGAGAGCTTCGAGGACGAGCGTTGTGATGGTAAGATCATAGATTTGCGACGTTGGAAGGTAAAAAAAACTGTCATTTTTGTTCATTTTCTGATTTTGCCTCTTAAGCTTCATCATCATCTCCATCTTCATCTTCTTCCATCTTCTTCTTCATAGATATTTCTTGTTTTTTAGTGTATTTTTTACCATTTTCATACCATTTTGCATGCATTATTGAGTGAGAATGAGTTAGGAGATGCAAGGGAGAGCAAGCGCCTGTGTTTTTTCATGATTTTCTGCACATACGGAGCTCGCCATTGCTTGACGCTCAAAAATTCAAAGTTCTCGCCAAAAAACACGATTCTGTGATGAAAATCGCGATTCTGTGAAAATTCAAATTTTTTGAAAATCACGATTCTCTATTTTCTCACCTAAAATCTTGCTGAAAGAATCATGATTCTGTGGTCATTCTCAGAATCGCAATTCTATGGTTGTGCTCAAAATTGCGATTCTGTGGTTGTGCTCAAAATCGCGATTCTCACAAATCATGATTTTCAGCAAAAAAACACGATTCTGCGAAAACACGATTCTGTGGTTGTGCTCAAAATCGCAATTCTCTAAATTTTTGAAAGCCACGATTCTTTGAGACAAAATCGCGATTCTCTAGAACACGATTCTCTAAAACACGATCCTGTGAAACACGATCGCGCTTCTCACAAATCATAATTTTCAGCAAAAACATGATTTTGTGGATCACGATTTTGTGAATCACGATTCTGTGCTCAAAATCGCGATTCTCAAAAACACGATTCTGTGCTCAAAATCATGATTCTCAAAGACACGATTCTGTGCTCAAAATCTTGATTTTCAAAAACACGATTCTGTGCTCAAAATCGCGATTCTCACAAATCACGATTTTCAGCCAAAACACGATTCTCAAGGTACACAATCGCGATTCTCTTGAAGTTCACAAAATTGCGATTCTCTTGAAGTTCACAAAATCATGATTTTCTTGAAGTTCACAAAATCGCGATTCTGTCCAAAAGGTCCTGTTTGCCTGTTTTGACCCCCAGGAGCCTGATTTGACATAACTTTTTCATCCAAAGTCCATTTTTTTGATTTTTAGATAGGATAATTTGAAGTTGACCCTCAAGTGGGACTAGGAAACCAAGGGGGCTCCAAAGGATTTTGAACCATACCAAAGGAAAATTTTGGACTCTTTACCAAAGCTTATTGTTAAGGAAACACTCACGAATTTGACACAACGGACAAAAAGAGAAACAGAATCTTCTGGAAAATCTACGCACAGGTGTACAGTATGCGAAGTTAGTGCACGGTGTGCGCATAACAGAGAAATTAACCGCGGCGGGCGCGTAAGGCGCGCATAACGCGAATTGAAGAGTGACAGCGCAGAGGAGCGCCAAAGAAAGTGTATATATATATACAGCAAGATTTGAAAAACTTGCGAAGAGAGAAGATAGGATAATACACAGAGGAGAACGAGAGACAGATATAGAGAAGGAAGAGAGAAGACGCCATAGATCGCGTATGAGTGAAGAGAGATTTAGAAGTTCTCAGAAGACGCCATAGATCGCGTATGTACAGATGAATAACACAAGCCTGAAGTGTCGGGTCTTTTCATCTGAAGAGGGATGGTAATAAGAAACTACTCACCGTAGGAGAGTTTCTGTAGCTTGAGCAAGAAGAGGCCAACCTTACTTGTACACATCTTCTCTAATCAAAACACATGTTCATGTGGATGTCTGCGCGTAATCTTTACTTAATCTGAAGCTATTTTGCGTTACGGTAGGAAGTTTTCCGTTTATCGTTAACTGTCACGACTTGTTACTAAACGTGCTTCAGTACCTTCTCTGTAAACGCATGTTTCGGTGAATAACAATTTACTCAGTAAACGTATTTCAGTAATTTTCTGGTCAGTTATAGTTTCTCAGAAAATAAGATTTTCGGTAAAACAACAAAGTATAACTCGTAGCCGAGTTTCGAAGTTTTGTATGAGAGATAGCTCATCTTGTAGCTAGACGTCTCTACTTTAAGATGGTCACAGTTTCCGGTGGAATGGAGATGTACACACAGTACAAAAGTTAACCGGAAAGTAGCACTTCAGAACTGTGAAGTTTTTCCCTAAACTTCAGAAGAGTTCATTAAGTGGAGAAAGGTCACGAATCACTTTCTTACTTCTTGTATGTTCACTTGAAGTAATTATAACCAAAGTAGCAGTTCATTTCGGTGAAGTTCCGGTACGACTACGGTGTCAGTCCAGTGACAGTCTGGTGAAGTTCCGGTGGAACTTGTGTCGCAGGATAACACAGTTAAAGCGACGTTAATTAGGCTGAGCTACTGTTGATTACAGAGGTGTTCTGAATCACTCTAGTTTAGCATATTACTACGGTGGCGCGACAATTTCCGTAGGCCTGACAGAGTTCAAGCTTTGTCGCGAAACCCACCTTCAGGGCGAAAGTATTTCCACAACAGTGGTATTAGAGCTGAAGTTTTCACCAACAATTGGTATCAGAGCAGGTTAGTCTCCCAAGAATCAGTATAAGAGCCGGATCATTCCACGAGAGGAAGAAGATCATGGCAGATCATGTCCAAATTGATAAACTGGATAGAGATAATTATCCCGCATGGGTAATGCGCATGGAAGCCTTACTTATGAGTAAGGACTTAATGACGTACGTGACCGGAGAAGAAAAGAAGCCGACCTTCGAAGATGATAGTCAACCGGAAAAAGAAGAACTAGACGCCCTAAAGCTGTGGCAAAAGAAAGATGCAACGGCAAGAGCCTACATCTACAACACTGTGTCAGATCATCTTCTACCGCACATTAGAGGTCTGGAGAAAGCAGAGGACATATGGAGTGCATTGGAAGATCACTTCCAAAATACTACAAAAGCTAGGAAGGCCAGCCTATGGTCCGAATTCACAACGTTCAAAAAGAAGCCGAGTCAAAGCATCAGTGACTACGTCACTAAAATGAAGGATCTAGCAGATAGTCTTGGATCCATAAATGAAGAAGTCGAAGATCATAGATTGATAGCGCAAGTGCTCACAGGTTTGAGAGGAGATGAAAGGTGGAAACCTTTCGTACTATCAACTGAACTCTCCTTAAATCATTTTGTACCAGATTTAAATCAGCTGCTTGCCTTGATGCTCACATATGAGCAAGACCTGAAAGGAGACGCAGACAAAGGACATAGCTCTGCAATGTACATGAAGAACAAGAAGAAAGACAAAGGCAAGTCAAAAGACGAAGAAGAGTCGAGTTCTCAGGCCTATTACGCAAGAGGTAAAGGCACTGGCAGAGGAAGAGCAAGAGGAAGAAGCCGCCAGAATACCACCAAGAAAGCTTGCTGGATTTGTGGACTAAGTAACCATCTGGCGCATGATTGTTGGCACAATCAACAAGGATCAAATCAAAATCAAAACAACAATAGCAGAGGCAGTAGCGGAAGAAATCAGAGTAACTTCCCAAGAGGAAGACAAAGACAAAGAGGAGGCTACGGTAGAGGTGGAACAAGAAGTTGGGGACAGAGCCAATCCTACAACACCACCTACAACAATTACGCAAATGACACACAGAATGAAAGTCATACATCGTTGATGATGAACTCTATCAGCACATCTGATAACGAAGATCTAAAGGTATTTTATATTGACTCTGGATGTTCTAATCACTTGTCAGGAAACATAGAACTGATGTCAGAATTGGAAAAGGGAAGTGCGAGTCACACTGTTCAAACAGGTGACAATACAAGACACAAAGTACAATCAATCGGAAAAGTGAAATGCAAGAGTGGAGCAGATTTGCTAACAAATGTTTTATATGTTCCAACAATACCGAAAAATCTGATCAGTGTGGGGCAGATAGTCGAAAAAGGTTTTCAAGTCAGATTTACAAACAAAGGAGTATTTGTAGAAGATCCCAAGAACGGATATTATCAGATCGTCTCTGGTAAGAAAGAAGGCAGACTCTTTACCTTAAGAGTACAAGGGAACATTGGCCAAGCGCTGCTCACACATGATGAAAAGGTAATTACAGAACTTGATCTCTGGCACAAGAGATTAGGTCATTTTCACGAAAAAGGAATCAAAGCTATGATAGCGAATCAGTCTGTACTAGGATTACCGAACGTACAGAACCAACATATGATTCACAAATGCAAAGCCTGTCAAATGGGAAAAGCCCACAGGTTACCTTTCCAGAAGAAAGGATTCAAACATGACGGTGTGCTAGAACTCATACATACAGATGTATGGGGACCAACGAAAGAAGGATCAATCAGCGGATCAAGGTACTATGTTTTATTCATTGATGATGCCACAAGGTGGATAACTCTTTATGTTTTGAAAGAGAAATCAGAAGTATTTGGAGCTTTCAAGCACTTTCATGCATATGCCGAAAGACTCACCGGACGAAAACTTAAAAGACTGAGGTCTGATGGAGGGGGAGAATACTTCTCCCGAGAATTCAATGACTATCTTTGGAATGCAGGTATTAAGAGAGAAATAACCTGCAGGTATACACCACAACAGAATGGTGTAGCAGAAAGAAGAAACCGAACTCTAGTCGAGTTTGCACGAGCTATGCTAAAAGAAAAAAATTGCCCAGATTATCTTTGGGCTGAAGCCGTAAACACAGCGACATACTTGGTAAACAGATTACCATGTACAGCCTTAGAAGGAATGACCCCTTATGAAGCTTGGTGGGGAAAGAAGCCAACACTTGATCACTGCAAAGTGTTTGGATCAGTAGCATATGCTTATGTACCGTCTCAACTCAGACATAAGCTTGAACCGAAAGCAGAGAAATATGTATTCGTCGGATATGATGAAAAGCAAATGGGTTACAGGTTATGGAGCCCTCTAACCAAACATTTTACTGTTTCCAGGGATGTAACATTTGATGAACAGAAAAGCTGGTATGCAGATCAGAGTCATACAGCTGAAGAATTTGAAGAAGAGATAAAAAGGAAAGAGAAAGGTAAAACAATCGTACAGGTAAACAAAGAAGACGAGGCAAGTATGTCTAGGACCAGAACAGGTATAAGGAATGAAGATGAAGACGGGTACTCAGACACACACAAAGAATATGAACTAAGAAGGTCAAACAGAGTAAGAAGACAACCGGAAAGATACTCGTATGATACATCATATATAACTCAACAAGATTATGCATATATGGTTAAAGAAGAGGAAGAGCCTCAGAGCTATGACGAAGCCAAAGGCAAGAAGCAATGGCAAGAAGCAATGGAAGAAGAATTCACCGCACTGGAAGAGAACAAGACATGGGAGCTTGTTCCTAAACCAAACGGTAAGAAAGTAATTGGAAATAAATGGGTGTTCAAAATAAAGAAACTTGCAGATGGAAGGATAGCCAGGCATAAAGCAAGACTGGTTATCAAGGGCTATGCTCAGACGCATGGCATAGACTATGACGAGACGTTCAGTCCGGTGGCAAAAATGTCAACCATAAGGACAGTGATTGCTATAGCAGCATCAAAAGGATGGAAGCTAAGTCAGCTAGATATAAAGAATGCATTCCTGAATGGGTATATATCAGATGAAGTCTATATGGAACAACCGGAAGGGTTTACAAGTTCCAGATACCCAAATTTTGTTTGCAGGTTAAGAAAAGCACTTTATGGACTAAAGCAGGCCCCAAGAGCTTGGAACTACAGACTTGTGAAATATCTCAATGAACTTGGATACCAAAGTTCGAAGGCAGATGCAAGTCTACTCATCAAAAGGACAGAAGAAGGAATGATCTACATTTGTATCTATGTAGATGACATAATAATTACAGGAACCTCAGATGCAGGAATCACAGAGGTAAAGAAACTGCTAGAAAAGGAATTCAAGATCAGTGACCTGGGAAAGTTATCATACTTTCTAGGTATGGAAATCACATATACAGATCATGGTGTATATGTCACACAAGAAAGGTATCTCCTGAATTTACTGAAGAAGTTCAACATGGAGAATTGCAGAGAAGCTTCAACACCGCTTGAAGTAGATCATAAACTCAGCAAATATAGTGGAACAGAATTCAAGGATATGAAAAAATATCAATCGTTAGTAGGTAGCTTAATTTACGCTACGCTAACAAGACCGGATCTCAGCTATCCGGTGGGAATTCTGTCACAATTTATGCATTGTCCGACAGAGCAACATTGGGTTGCAGGACAAAGAGTTCTCAGATATATCAAAAGAACTATAAAGGAAGTTATTTTATCCTCTTACATCAGATATAAAGCTCAGAGCATATAGTGACTCAGATTGGGCAGGAAGTCAAGATGACCGAAGATCAACGCACGGGTATATGATATACCTAGGAGATAAGCTGGTAAGCTGGTGTTCGAAGAAGCAACACACAGTAGCCTTATCGTCAACAGAAGCAGAATACAAAGGACTGGTAGAAGCAGCAAAAGAAGTAATATGGATGCAGACTTTACTTAAAAGCATGGGTATAGACCAAGGCATACCGATCATACATGGAGATAATATGAGCTCGCTGTATCTTGCAGCGAATCCTCTGTTTCATGCAAGAACAAAACATATAGAGATTCAGTATCATTTCCTAAGGGAAAAAGTAATGGAGAAAGAGATAGAAATAGTCTACACTCCTACGAAAGATCAGATTGCAGACATTCTGACTAAGAGCCTGGATGGAACAAAGACAAACAGACTCAAAGAGATGGCAGGTATAAAAGAAAGAAAGACATATGAAAGACCAGAAGAGGTCAAATTAGTGATTGAGGGGGAGCTGTTAAGGAAACACTCACGAATTTGACACAACGGACAAAAAGAGAAACAGAATCTTCTGGAAAATCTACGCACAGGTGTACAGTATGCGAAGTTAGTGCACGGTGTGCGCATAACAGAGAAATTAACCGCGGCGGGCGCGTAAGGCGCGCATAACGCGAATTGAAGAGTGACAGCGCAGAGGAGCGCCAAAGAAAGTGTATATATATATACAGCAAGATTTGAAGAACTTGCGAAGAGAGAAGATAGGATAATACACAGAGGAGAACGAGAGACAGATATAGAGAAGGAAGAGAGAAGACGCTATAGATCGCATATGAGTGAAGAGAGATTTAGAAGTTCTCAGAAGACGCCATAGATCGCGTATGTACAGATGAATAACACAAGCCTGAAGTGTCGGGTCTTTTCATCTGAAGAGGGATGGTAATAAGAAACTACTCACCGTAGGAGAGTTTCTGTAGCTTGAGCAAGAAGAGGCCAAGCTTACTTGTACACATCTTCTCTAATCAAAACACATGTTCATGTGGATGTCTGCGCATAATCTTTACTTAATCTGAAGCTATTTTGCGTTACGGTAGGAAGTTTTCCGTTTATCGTTAACTGTCATGACTTGTTACTAAACGTGCTTCAATACCTTCTCTGTAAACGCATGTTTCGGTGAATAACAGTTTACTCAATAAACGTATTTCAGTAATTTTCTTGTCAGTTACAGTTTCTCAGAAAACAAGATTTTTGGTAAAACAACAAAGTATAACTCGTAGCCGAGTTTTGAAGTTTTGTATGAGAGATAGCTCATCTTGTAGCTAGACGTCTCTACTTTAAGATGGTCACAGTTTCCGGTGGAATGGAGATGTACACACAGTACAAAAGTTAACCGGAAAGTAGCACTTCAGAACTGTGAAGTTTTTCCCTAAACTTCAGAAGAGTTCATTAAGTGGAGAAAGGTCACGAATCACTTTCTTACTTCTTGTATGTTCACTTGAAGTAATTATAACCAAAGTAGCAGTTCATTTCGGTGAAGTTCCGGTACGACTACGGTGTCAGTCCAGTGACAGTCTGGTGAAGTTCCGGTGGAACTTGTGTCGCAGGATAACACAGTTAAAGCGACGTTAATTAGGCTGAGCTACTGTTGATTACAGAGGTGTTCTGAATCACTCTAGTTTAGCATATTACTACGGTGGCGCGACAATTTCCGCAGGCCTGACAGAGTTCAAACTTTGTCACGAAACCCACCTTCAGGGCGAAAGTATTTCCGCAACAGTGGTATTAGAGCTGAAGTTTTTGCCAACACTTATGAACCTGAGATCTGGTAGACACATGGGCAAGGATGAACAAAGCATTAGATCTTCAGAGGCTAGTATCAGCCATACAGCTAAGTCTTGGGCACAACAACTAAGTGGTCATCCTTACAAACTAAGTTCAGATACAAGTGACTCAGAAATGTCATTTAGCATGGGAAAACCTGTAGGGGGCTCAGGAACTGCCTATTTGCAAACACCAGAGGGTCCATATAAGACACAACTAGAATATATTCGGACCAACCGATTAGGTGCTCGCATCTATGAGGATGGCCTGAGGCGATCAGTGGTCCAACTCAAAAATCTAGATCAACCTGTTGGACTTGAACACCTGGTGGTCAAGTTTGAAGAGGGTTACATTGATAAGGAAGGAACCATGTATGTGGTCACCAACCTACCAGATAGGACCGATGAGTTTGGAAATATCATTTTTGAGAACGAGATAGGAGACCTAGAACAAGGAAATGTAGGACAAGGACCCCATACTTCTAGAGGCAAGTCAGTTTTGACCAGAGTGATCACTCCAGATTGGATCCCTCAAGACAACAAAAGCATAGAACTATTCGTGAATAGGGAAACAGAGGAAGCATTTTGGAGATTCAAGCCAGATCAACCTAGCCAATTGGGCATAATCATCATCTACGAGTTCAAGGATCCAGAAATACCAGGCAAAGTTGTCTACCTGGATAACACATCAGAGAAAATATTCTTGGTAACACAACATGATAGACACGCATATACTTGGAAGAGTGAATTGATTTTCCCTCCACCAAGATCGAATGTTTCCCATGGCCTCCAAGGAGTAGGATCATCCCACGCTCATGAAGCCCAGCGAGAAAGAACTAGAGAGAGACCTGAGGTAAGTTTTGCACACACCATGGGCAGGAATAGGCCAGGATTTGAAAATGAAAGACCTGAAAGAGAGAGACATCAAGCACATAGGCAACAAAGAGATGAACAAGATTTTCCACTGCCTAGACCCCGAGAGCACCCAAGAACCCTTAGACCCACTCAAGTGATCAAGGAAATGAAGAATTATTTTGACGGGTTAGGAGATCCTTATGACCATGTGGCCGAGTTCAAACAAGTGTTAAGAGCTGAACAGGTTGAGGACTTGTTCACCCAGTATGAGGCATTTAGTTTGACTCTTAAGGGCACTGCCTTGGCTTGGTTTCAACCACTAAGTAGTCAAAACTATCACGATATAGGTCAACTGCTAGACGAATTCATTGTAGAATTTTCCAAGAGTGGTATCAGGCATAACACATCATCTTTGATCCACAGCTTCAAGCAGACACCCCAAGAAACAGTGCAGCTAGCAGGTAGAAGGTTCAGAAAGTATCTAGAGAGATGCCCTGCTCCAGAGTTACCCACACCAGCCAAACAAGTGGCTTTGTTTTTAGATGGTTTACTGAGCACAAAGTTAAGATCATACGTGTACTTGAAAGAGCCTAGAAGCATAGAAGATAACTTGGGTGAGGAGTTAGGATTGTCCAAACTCTATAAGGATTCTGATAGTTCTACTAGTCACACTTCGAAAATCTCCACGGAAATAGATGAGATAGCTGAGCAAGTTGCCAAGAAGCTGGGAGTCCAAACTAGACAAACACAGAGAGTCACCCCATTGAATCGGTGTTATACTTGCGGAGGCGACCACATGGCTAATGTATGCCCAATGCACAACCAGAACATGAGAGAAAGGAATACCCCATACTGCACTATTGAAAGAAAGTACACGAACCATATGGCTCAAGATTGTCCCTACAATAGGCAAGCTGTTAGACAGAATTATCAGCAACCTTACCCACAAGGTAGGTATCAGAACCAATACCAACAACCATATTATAGACCACAACAGCAATATCAGGCACCATATAGGCCACAACCAGTCTTGGGAAACCAACCACCAGCTCTTGCCAATGTGATTCCAGTCAAGTATGCTGTGGGAGAGGAAAATCCAAATAGAGTCTTGGTGCCACTAACCCCACTAATACCAGATAATGACTCTCATGCTCATAGTTCAGACTACTCCCATGAAGGTAGTCCATATGCTTATTACATAGAGTCACCTGAACATAGTGAGATTTATCCGTATCAATATGAGGCACCACCTATGGAACAAAATTGGGAGCCTGAATACTCCAATGTCATGTACACAAATGCTAACCCTAGGCCCCAATTGAGACAAGTAAGACCACAAGCCCCTAGAGGACCATGTTTCAGATGTCAGAGCAACCATTTCATTCGTGATTGTCCCCACCCACCATCTCCGAGTCAAGGTCAGGCTATCACAAGACAGGCTTTTTGTCCTGATTTTGGCAAAGACCATCTCCCTAGAGATTGTCCAAGAAACCCCTCCTGTGCGCCCAAGATTACACCCATTAATGTGGTAGGCTTAGTGGCGGATTCAAGTCCAAGTAGCAGTAATGTGGCTCCTATACAAGCTAGTCACTAGAGCACAAGCCTTAAAACAGGATAAACCAGCAGAACAATCAGAGTCGAGTGAATCAGGAGAGCCTAGTAAGAGGAAAATGAGAACATGGAAAGATACCAGAAGAGAAGGCCAATCGCAAGTGGAATAAAAAGTTATCGGAACTAGAAGAAAGCTTGAAAGACGCAAAAACAAAAATAGATGACATTGCATCTCAAAACCCCTCGCATGCCGAATATCCAACTACTCCACCTCATCCCACACCACCACCCATTGTAAATAGACCGCAACCAGGGTCTGTTCATGCAGATCCAACTCCAGAAGGCTTAGACATGATGTTCAAGGCCTACCAGGCTCGACTTCAAGAAGGGCCTACAATTGCAAACCTAGACAAGAGTTACCCTAGAGCGGACTTAGAGATTGAACAAATGAAAATGTGCATGAAAATGGTAGAACAAGCTCAAGCTATACTCGAGACTAGTCAAAAGTTCAATCAGACAAACTCTGTCAAACCGGATTTGCATTTTCAGGGCTTACTAGAAAGATTAGAGCAATTGGTAAAGAAACCACAAGTTTCTTTACCTCCACAGGCTCAACCAATTATTTAAAGAGGAAGCTCACTACCAAGGGGATCTTATGTTCCTAATTCCACGGATGTTGGAATACCTCCTTCAATTCAACAGTACTCTCAAGAGTTCTTGCGGGAAATACAAGAGGAGAAATGGGCCAAGGAGAAAGGTAATTTCCCTCCTATTCGTGAGATTGATGACCTTCATGATCAATTTCCCCAAGACATTCCATCTATTTACGGAGATGAAGCAGAACAACAAGAAGATGAAAGATTAGATTTTGAATCTAATACCTTAGAAGAACTGCCTCAATTTCCAGGCCCATGGGAATCTGAATCACTTCAGATCAGAGCTCCCACAATACTAGTCAGACATGAAGACTCAATGGTCCCAAGGAACACTGATGTCGTGAAGAACACTAAGGTTCAATGTCATCTCACTATAGAAGAGCTGCTCAAAGCAAAACCTGAGCTATGGAATCATGTGAAGGATCAGGTCCCAGAACTTGATTCCAATATGCCAAAAGTAGGCTCAAAGCAAAAAGTACCAGAGATACCTCTAGACAAAATAGGGGACATGTCTGAGGGTGAAGAAGGTAACACATATCTTCCAATCACCTATCAAGGTTACACGACCAAAGCAATCATAGATTCAGGTGCTGGTGTTGCTATTGCGACCACCTCCTTGTGGAAGCAATGGGGACAACCCACATTAAGACCAACTAGAATGAAGCTTCAAATGGCTGACGGTCATTTTGAAAGACCTCTAGGATTGCTAGAAGGGATAACTCTAACCACTTGTGGTGTAGAGTTTGAACATACTTTTTCTATATGTGACTTTGAGAAAAATAATGTCTACGAGATGATCCTAGGAAGACCCTTCCTACGACAATTGCAAATAGTACAAGATTGGGGAACCAACTCCTTATACTTACAACACTTAGGGGTCACCACCAAGGTCAATTTGAAGGATTACTCCTTCAGAGATGTACCACCCCTACAGTGGAATCCTATCCACAAAGCAAAAGAATATTCAATCTGTGTGCATTCTGAAAGTTCACCTGATCCATCATGGCTGCATGAAGATACTCATTTGTGGATGTGCAAGGTTGCAGAAGAAGAGGAAAAACGCTTGAAGGCGAGAGAAGAAGGAACTTCACCAGGAGATAGACCAGTTAGAGACCCAACCTACACACCAATGATCTTTCCAGATGAGGAATTTGAGCCTCATGGCTGGCCAGAAATCTTAGCTACCATGGACATTGTTGTCCACGAGGAACAGTGGACACCTCATTGTGATGAGGAGGGTTATGATATCTCGGTGTTCATGTGTCAGCCCTTGCTAGAAGAATGTGACCCTAGTGATATCATAGAAGAAGAGGAGAATGACGATGATCTAGAGTCCATTGTGATGGATAGTTGCTTTGACTCAGAGAAGCACTATTTAGAAGATGTCGGAGTGTTTAACCAGAAAGAAGAAGAACCTCTCACAAGTATTAAAACGGTAAATTCAGAGAATAGAAGTGAGGGTAGTCAAAAGAAAAAGAAAAGAAAAGCAGTGAAACAAGAAGAGGAGGAATCATTGTTTGAAGTACCTGAAAACTTCAAGAAATTTGAAGTGGACGACCACAAAATTTGGTACGAATGCCTAAGAGAGATGCCATTATAGGAGAATCATATGATAATAAAGAAAAGACCAAGAAAATTGTAGTGACCATTGAAGAGAACGAAGAGAGATGCACATATATAGGAGACGACCTAAGTGCAAGAGAAGAAATGGAGCTCGTAGCTCTATTAAGGGAATATAGGGATGTGTTTGCGTGGCACTATAGAGACTTGAAAGGGGTAGATCCAAGAATCTGCTCTCATACTATCCCCATGACTTCTAATGCCAAGCCTACCCATCAGAAGCCCTACACATATAATGATACATATGCAGCCAAAATAAAAGAAGAAATTGATAGACTGATTGAAGCTGGATTCATCTACGAGATTGAGCATACTGAATGGGTATCCCCCATTGTAGTGGTGCCCAAGAAGAATAGAAAGTTGCGAGTGTGTATTAACCTTAAAAAAGTTAATGCCGCTACAATCAGAGATAGCTATCCGCTTCCAATCACCGAACATTTATTGGAGCGTGTTGCAGGCAAGGAAGTTTATAGCTTTCTTGATGGATTTTTAGGTTACAACCAAGTAGCCATTGCCCCAGAAGATCAACACAAGACGGCTTTTGCCACCGAATGGGGAATCTTTGCATTTCGTGTGATGCCATTCGGGCTCACCAATGCACCTGCAACATTCTAGAGGCTCATGTGTCATGTCTTCAAAGAGTTCTTACGAAAGAGCTTAGAAGTGTATGTGGATGATTTATGTGCTCATTCCCAAGAAAGAAGATTTCACATCCCTGAGCTCAGACAAATCTTCAACAAGTGTAGAGAATATCGAGTGTGTCTGAACCCAGAAAAGTGTGTGTTCATGGTGCGTCAAGGTAAAATCTTGTGTCATATTGTTTCTAAGAATGGAATCTCAACAGATGAAGATAAGGTACGAGCCATTGCGGAGCTACCAAGGCCAAGGAATGTTAAAGAGGTACAAGCCTTTATGGGCCATTGTGGATATTACCGTAGGTTTATCCACATGTACGCAATCATAGCTAGACCCCTTTATGCCCTATTGTCTAATTTTGAGTGGAACGACGAATGCGAGAATTCTTTCAATGAACTGAAGAAATGTTTGTGTACAGCACCAATACTGACCACTCCTGATTGGAATAAACCATTCCATGTCCATGTGGATGCATCCAATCATGCCATAGGGTGTGTGCTAGCACAACCCATAGGTGAAGGAAACTTAGATTTGCCCATAGCATATGCTAGTAGACAGCTCACAGCAGCTAAACGAAACTATACCACAACTGAGCGGGAGGGCTTAGGCATGGTATATGCTGTGAAGAAGTTTAGACACTATTTATTGGCCAACAAGTTCAAGTTTTTCACTGATCATCAAGCTTTGTTATATTTGGTCGATAAACCTTGCAATACTGGACGCTTAGTAAGATGGTTTCTCTTACTAATGGAATATGACTTTGAAGTTGTTGTCAGGAAAGGTAGAACCCACCTTAGGGCAGATCACCTTTCTCACATCACTTCAGGAGAGTCACCGCAAGGAGTGTCTGATGACCTACCAGATGCTTATCTTTTCAATTTAGAAGTTGTTCCTAAATGGGCAAATAAGTTAGTACCAGTGCTAACCTTCGGACCCGCAAACAAGAATGTGAAAACATCACAAGAAGAAATTGTAAAATCACAAAAATATCACATATTGGCCGGAAGCATGTACAAACAAGGTACTGAGGGTGTATTAGCTTGTTGTGTCGAGGATGATGAACATAGTAGTTGGTTGTAGCAGGCTCATGAAGGATTGCTAGGAAATCACTATTCTAAACAACGAACATTGCAGAATCTGAAGCGTTTAGGAGTGTATTGGCCTAGCATGGACAAATAAATACATGAGTGGATTAAGAATTTTCCAATGTGCAGAGAGAGACCCCCAGTGGAGCATGCGACCCTTTATCAAGTGTCATTAATTCCAGATTGGAGTGCTCCATTGGTAGAGTTTATGAGGTCGGGAAGATTACCCAAAGAGGCTAGTCTAGCAAGAAGACGAAGCATGGAACAAGAGGCTCAAGGCTATGCCTTAGTAGGAGAGAACCTATACCGAAGAGGCAAAGATGGTTACTTAAGAGTGTGCGTTCATGAATCATACTATTTAAAGGTCTTAGAGACTGCACACAGTGGTGGTATAGGTGGACATTTTGGTCCTGACCGAGTGATCAAGACCATTCTATTCTCAGGACTTTGGTGGCCCACTCTTCATATGGATGCACATACCTATGTGAAGAAATGTGACACATGCCAACGTGCACAATATCCAGTTAGAAAAGACGAGATGCCTTTGAGGCCAATGATGGGAGGGCGTGCATTTTCAAAGTGGGGCATAGACTTCATAGGTCCTATTAACCCCCCAGCTAGAAACTCCCATGCAGAATATATTATTGTAGCCACAGATTACCTTACAAAGTGGGTAGAAGTGAAAGCCACAACAAAGAATGATGCTCAGACTACGGCTAAGTTCTTATTCGAGAATGTGTTCACGAGATATGGACTACCAATAGAGTTGGTGAGTGATAGAGGCACACACTTCTTGAATGAAGTCATTGAAAATCTTCTCCAAGAATTCTTGGTGATACATAAGGTCTGCCCCCTATCACCCACAAGCTAACGGACAAGCCGAGAGTACCAATAAGATCCTTTGTAACGCATTGACAAAACTGGTAAATAATAAACACTCTGATTGGGACAAACAACTTCATCATGCTGTTTGGGCTTACCGCATTGCCTACAAAACGGTACTCAATGCCACCCCATTTCAGATGGTCTTTGGACAGAATGTTGTGCTACCATTGGATTTCTTAATCCCTGCTTTAAAAGTAGCACAAGAGCATGAGTGGAATGGACATGAATTGTCCTCTAGGATCTTTGATCTAGAACGCTTAGGTGAGACAAGGCTACGAGCAGCGGCAAGCATCTAAGCTGCAAAGAAAAGACAAAAGGCATACTTTGATGCACACATCAAAGATAAAGGATTGAAAGAGGGAGAGCTAGTGCTGGTTTACACACTAAAACAACATGCCCGTAAGTTGGAAAAAAGAGGATATGGACCCAT
Organism: Ceratopteris richardii; assembly: GCA_020310875.1. Taxonomy (NCBI): domain Eukaryota; kingdom Viridiplantae; phylum Streptophyta; class Polypodiopsida; order Polypodiales; family Pteridaceae; genus Ceratopteris; species Ceratopteris richardii. The sequence continues at coordinate 28,299,413 of CM035438.1, forward strand.
GATCATTAATAGAATTTCCACTAGCGGTGTGATTCAATTGACTACTTTAGAAGGAGATATCTTGCTAAACTATATTAGTGGATGTAGAGTCAAGTTATACCAAGAACCTCTTACAGAGGATATGCTTATGAGACTCAACATTGCTAAGAAGCGAAAGGAAGAGGAGTTAAGAGTGAGGGAAGAAGCACAGGCAGAGGCTAGAGAGCGCATAAGGCGGAATAAGTTAAGGCGACTAGGCGTGGATGTCAACTCAAAAGCCCCAAAATATCACATGGATATGTGCCAAAAATCAGGCATAGCAACTTCTCAAGTCATTGACCGACGTCCCTTTGTGACCATAGAGATAGGACAAGGAAAGGGTGCAAGGATTGTGAAAGAATTGATCGACTCAGGTGCAGCAAGTAGTGCAGTTAGACTTTCCTACTGTCAAGACTTGCCGCTGAACATCAATCCCATAGAAGCTTATCTCATAGGATTGGGAGGTGTGGAAACCCCTTGTGTGGGCAAGGTGGAACTTCCCATCTACCTTCAAGATGTTCCAATGAAAGTCAAAATGTTAGTGTGTCAAGATGAGAACCTTACAGAACCACTTGTCTTAGGATAAGATTGGATTTATGACAATGCAGTCAACTTGAACCTAAGAAGTCAACTTCTTCAAGTTTGGGTCCAGGGACAATGCTTTACATTAGAACTAGAAAATGGCATGCTCACAAATCCAGATGTCACATCTTGTAGTTCTCCTAGGACTAATCTTAGCAAAAGAGATGTTGTATGTGTCAAAAGCTCTATGTCGCAGGTGAACTCAATCATGAAAGAACAGGCTCAAAGACAAGCGGACTACTCCTCAGGGGCAAGGACTAATGCCGCCATTACAACTCAACCAACAAAGCAAGCACAACCGAACAGAACAACTGCTATATCAAATAGACAACGAGATTTCCAAAGGAAAGTAGTGTCGAGCATGAAGCAGATCTGGGTACGAAAAGGAGAGCAACCACCGACCTTAACCCCACAGTTTCCCTCCAGGGACTCCCACCATGCCAGAAGACGAATGCGGAGGCAAGGAAAAACTCAACCACAAGATATTCGACAAGTTTGGGTGCCTAAGAAATTAGCTACAACTCAACTAGGGCGATTACAGATGTGGGTACCTAAGAAGCTCTTACATCCACAACAACCTATGTTCTCCCACATGCGAAGAGTCTCAACAAAGAAGCCAAAATTAGAAAAGGGTAAGAACTGCGTACAGAGACCCAAAGAGAATCATGCCACATGTGGAAGTCAGACGACTTTTGTTCATACAGAAGGGACACTCCCTCTCAAGGCACTACTTGGAACAACCACTACAACAAGGGTCTGTCAGGGACGACAAACTTGAGAGGGGGGGGGAGTGTTGAAGCTCAAGGTCAAGGACAAAGCATGGAAGCGCATCAAAAAGGTGGACACACAAGGAAAGGGAGCAAGTAGGGAGCTCCAAGAAGTGTATGTCAAATTTTCAGAAGAATCCCCTACAACAATAGTGATTTTCATCACTAAAAACCATTGTAAATACCATTTTCTATTTTTGTAACTCCATTTTGTGCAAGCCGAGGAGTCCTTGAGCTTGAGGAGCATTAGAAGTACCATCGTAGCAATTTTAATAATTTTTAGACTTTGTTTGAGCCCTCAAATAAGCCCTAGAACCTAATTTTTAACTAGGCCAGACACTAGGTCTGGACAGGGCCAAAACTAGTCAAAAAACTATAAAAAGAGCTAGAGAGCTCATTTTTGGGGTTAGCTTGTTAGAGATTAGAGCTTTGTAAGAGAACTCTTTTGCAATCAAAGCTTTCCATTGTTCCTCTCTTTGATCTTACCTTGTGTGCGTGTGTGTGTATGTGTGTGCATGTTTGTGTGCTTTCACTCACACACTTGTGCCTTCACTTGCTGGTGGTCTTCATACCGGTCCTCACGTCTCCGCGGATTGACAAGTAAAGGAGGTGGTGCTTACGCTTGAGCTACACATACAGTTAATCATGCTTTGTTTTACAAGTTTGATGAAGAACTACAGGTCAAAGGCTTTAGTGATGCTGATTGGGCAGGCTCAAAAGAAGATAGAAGATCAACCTTAGGTTATGTGTTCATGATAGGAAGCAAACCTATCACGTGGAGCTCAAAGAAACAACCTACTATTGCACTTTCATCTATGGAGGCTGAATATAGAGGATTAGCATTTGCCACATGTGAAGCAATGTGGATTAAAAAGCTTTTGGCTGATCTTGGAGTGCAAGTTGGAACCATCCCTATATATGGTGATAACATGTCAAGTATCTACTTGGCAAGCAATCCTATGTTTCATGCAAGGAGCAAGCACATAGAGGCCCACTACCATTATGTAAGAGAGAAGGTGCTGAGCAAAGATGTGGAGATAAAGTTCATTAGAACCAAAGAGTAGGTTGCAGATATGTTTACAAAGTTCTTGGATGCTTCTAAACTCAAAGGCTTCAAGGATGTGATAAATTTGCAGGACATGGATGAAGATAACTCCCAAATGAGCTTGAGGGGGAGTGTTGAAGATAAATGTACAAGCGCATTTTCATATGAGCCATGCTTGGATACATTTACCAAATATAAAGATAAAGGAAAAGTGGAGGAAAAAAGGAAAAAATAATAAAAGAAAAAGTCTAGTCAAAATTCATGATGAGTAAGAGATACAATATCTTGCCTTGTAGTTAGTAGCATGTAGTGGAGAAAGTGGTGAGTTAAGAAGGAGGCACAAACTTCTTCACATGCTCATTGGTTATAAAAGTGAAGTGGGATTACATTCAAAACAAGGAGAGAAAGAGAAAAGAGCTCCCAGTAGTCGGATCTAACCATTTTGTCATTTTTGTCTTCCCTTAGACTCCTTCCAACTGCACGTTAGTTTGTATACAACTCTGTTGTAGAGCTCATATCTCCATGCATATGTAACTAGTTTGTGCGTTTAAACATTCAATGGAAAGCTTACCTCGTGCGCTTTTTGCATTTCAAATATCTCGTTGAAAACTTATGTAATTTGTGAGATATCAATTGGAAGAGTGAAGTCCAGTTTTTTAGTATACCTGTGTAGATAGGTAGTCTATTTTGGTTGGTTAAGTTTTGTGACCAAAAAATATCCAAATTTCATGCTTTTTGTCTTATTGGAAAGCTCTTGAAATATACTTTTGCTATCTCAAATATGCTGTTGAGATCATTTATATTCGGGGAGATATCTATTAGATAGTAAAGTCCAATTTTATAGTGTACTTATGTGTGCAGATGGTCTATTTTGGTCAGTTGAATTCCCTGAGCAAAACTCATCCAAATTACTTGTTTTTTAGCTTTTTGGAAAGCTATTTGTATCTTCTCTCTCTATACCAAATATCTTTCTCAAAGGATATATATTCAGAGAGTTATCAATCCAAGAGTGAAGATCAGTTCTTCAGCATACCTGTGTGGACAGGTGCAGATGTTTGTCCAAGTGCTGGACATACAAGGGCTCACTACACACTTCCGTTGCACATAGGAGAACTGATTCTCCACAAACTACCTACTTGTAATGAATACAAGGTGGATAGGTCGGGTGAAGGGGGTCTCTATGCTTGAGAGAGGAATGTAATTGGCATGTAGTACAAGTGCTCACAAATTCTTTAACAGTTACATACATCCTTGGCCACCAATAGCTTTCCCTAATCTTTTCATATGTAGCTACAAAGCCTTTATGACCAGCCGAAAGGCTTTCATGCATCTCTTGCAAAACTTGCACTTGAAAAATGTTTAAGGCTAAAACTCTTTGAGGGTTCTATACCTTTCCTCTAGCATGTCTCCAAAGATATCCATCTTTCAAGAATAAGTTGAAAGACTTCTTCCTGATGTTCTGGAATCGATTTGAAGAGCTGAAACGAACTCAGATAGTATCCTATATCTCGCCACTCTCCTTCATAATCGTCTTCTCTAAAATTCTCATATGTATAGGTAGATGTCTCATAATTAATTAAATTTGTATGATTATCTATTGCTTCACTATCATTGTCGAATTTTGCTCTTGAGAGCATATCAGCAACGGTGTTATGTTTACCAGCAATATGAACAAAAGCAGGATTAATAAATTTAATAAAGGCTATCCATCGTAACATAGCTATATCTGGAGATGAACAATTGGATATTAAACCTATTAATGGAAGAAAATCAGTTTCTACTATTACATTAGCTCTTATAAAGTATTCCTTATCTGTTTTTAAAGCTATAACTAATCCCCATAATTCTCTCTCAATTTGAGCGTAATTCCTTTGAGTATCATGTAAGATCGTCACTCCATAGTGAATTGCGTACCTTTGCTCCTCCTCATCATCTTTCCCAATGACCCAGCCTATACCAATAGGATTAGTGTCAATGGTTAGGATTATATGCTTATTTCGTGTATACTCAATATGTTTCAAAATAGGAGCATTGATAAGAAATTGCTTTAGACGTCTCATTGTTCTAGAATGCTCATTAGTCCAATATAGTTTATTTCTTTTTCTTAATAAATCATAAAGTGGATTTGCTACATGAGCAAAGTGAGGGATCCAGATGACATAGAAAACACATGCACCTAGGAGTCTCCTTACTTCTCTAACATTGCGACATCACTCAGAAATCCTACTAATGGCATCAACTTTTGCTGGATAGGGTCTACGACTGTAATGGCTACATAAATGTCCAACTATCAACACTTCATTAACACCAAAAGTAGATTTCTCTAGGGAGAAAGTTCATCCAACCTCTTCAAATCTTTGAAAAATCTTTTCACAATCAGAAATATGGCTGGAAACAAAACTTTTTGCAACCAGATGAATCTAAACTTTCATCTTTTTCTTTTTCACATGCCCTTTTATTGGAATGTCATCAATAAAAGGCATTGTCACTTTTGGGATAAAGTCATGTAAGACCAGATTCATAGCATTCATCATGTGTGCCACAGAATTCGTCGCTCCTTGTGGTAAAGTACACATGCGTACTAAACCCTAAGGAGTCTTCATTGTGGTCACATCTCAACTCTCAATAGCTAACTGAAACTGATCATACCCTGACTCATCTACAATGGGACTTGTTCCTACATTCCTAATAGTGACTTTATTCACAGGCTACAAATCTTGAATAAATCATAGCTTCCCGCTCTTTTTCGGTACCGTGAACCACCTATTGGAATATGGTGTTGAAGATGGTTCCAAGATTCTCATGGAAATCGTCTCCTTTAACAGTCTCATTAACTCAGAAAAATGAGCCTTTGGGACTGGAATCAGATGCAGATTCCAAGGAATGTGTGGTACAGTGAAAATAATCATCGGAGCTACTAACTTTGGGTGTGCACATCCTATCTCGTGTGGGAATAAAGAAAACGCTTTACCATGACGAACAACCATCTTTGTAAACTACTCTTTTTCTCTTTTAGAAAGAAATTCATCACCAAATTTAATATACTTCTTAATCTCCTCAGTTAAAATATGACCTATCTTAGATCGATCTCTAAGTATAGGGTCATCTAATACTCGTCGAAATATATCATGACTATCTTTGGGTAAGGGTTGAGCTATAGGCTTAATTTTCTTTTCCATAGTTTTATATTTGGTTTCTATGCTAACTTCATGTTCTAAGACGAATTCACTAATAATCTCATATTCTTGAATGGAATTAAGAATAATCAGATTTGATTCTAAATTTTCTTGAGAAACACTTTCTAGCTCTTCTAATAAAGTAGAACTTTTTGATAGTTCAATTATACACTCAATTTTCTTATGACTTGAAATTAATCTTGATTTTCTAAAATATGTTTCTTTTTGTTTTCTAAATATTTTTGTAAGGTTTTCTTTAGTAATATAATGTAAACTAGTCGTAGGAGTACAAACGAAGTAATTTTCAAAATTACGAACATTGATAGGCGAGACATCAAAACAATGTCCACTATTGTCCCGCTCAATAGTGGAGTCTAGTAGAAATTTTGATCATAATATGCCCCATATTCTCTTACAGCCAGTGGATCATCACATACATGACTGATCGAGTCAATGGGAATTCTTCTTAAGTTCTTTCTATTTCTAGTGTGATTTGAGCATTACTATCATAACTTGCAGAGAATCCATTCCTGATTTGGATCGAATTCTTGCATAAGCTGACCCGTCGTTCATTGCTTTTGTTTCCATTCTCATCTCAGTTATAAATGGCTCTTCAAGAATTACTTCATACGAACAATTATCTTGAATGAAGAAGTGAAAATCTTCTCGAACGAACCCGTCATTATAGGCACATTCGCACATGCACCTAATAAAATGCCAGAGCCACTGTCAGCTGTTCTCATCCTCCAGCCGTGCTCTTTGTCGATTGGCCATCTAAATTTGTTAAAAAACGTCTTTGAAATAACGTTTATCTTTGACCCCGAGTCAATGAGAGCTAGAGCTAAACAGGAATCCTTCTCATCTGCAATTCTAATTTTCACTTCTGGTGTGCCTCGTGCCTAGAAGGTAGTGTTGAATTTACTTTTGCTTTTTAACGTCTCATCATCAGGTTATATGGGACCTAAAAAAATTCTATTTATGCTTCCAGTTGAAAATTCTTCATCGTCCTCATAATCACTCTCACTTAATGTGACTGCATCATTCATAGCTAGAGTTTCTTCTACCACATCTTGCATATCCTCATCTTGTGGCAATGGAAAACGTCTTCTTCTAATTAGTTGAATAAAAGTGTCCTTGAACCCCGGTTTTGCAATTGAAAACACTTGTTCAAGAGATGTTGTTACTTGACTTTTTAGAAGAACATCATTTAAGATTTCCCTAGCATCATTTTTCTTCTCGAGCTCAGAAATCATAATAGCACGTGGAGCTCTTCTACCCTTCGTTTTCCCTTTATCTTCATTTTGTTTTTGGTCCTCTTTATTTTTGGTTTTAGAGTTTTCGTTTTCAGATTTCTTTTGTTCTTCTTGTGATTGAATATTTTCGTTTGTTGGCTTTTTGCCTTCCTTTATCATCTTTCTTTTCTCTTTTTGAGATAAATTTGAATCCTCAAATTGTACTTTTTTATCAGTTTTCTTGTCATCCTCTCTTGTCTGTCTCCTAGTCACCCTCATATCTCCTTCCTCTACATCATCCTGCATATCATCACATCTCCGTTTTTCCTCAACATTAGCAATGTGAGAATAAACAGAGGCTTGATCCGCAGGAGATCTCCATGCAGTTTTATACATTATCTCATCTCTAGCCGTTACCAGTGCCTCTATCGAGTAAGGATTTTGACTAGGCGTAGGAAGAGGCCTATCATCGTTTGGCTCTAATCTTGCAGCCGAGGTACTGGCAGTTGCATTAGAAACTGTTAAGTTTTCATATAACATTTTCATTGCTCCTTTTCCCCAATTGACAGATAAAGGAAGACGTGACCTAAAGTCACACAATCTTCTATCAATTTCTACAACTAATTGATTCTCCTTTGCACTTTTTAATTCATCACATGCAAAAGTTGCATGCTCCTAACTATCACACCATACACATCGCTTTCCACCAGTCCCTCTTTTTTAATTATTTCTTTGAAAGGGTGGCTGAGCAGCAAACCATGGAGCTGACTGGAAGACTGGTTGAGGAGGAATGTATTGTGGCATAACTTGTTCTATGGGCGGTGCCTGCCCTACACCACTACTGCTATTCCGAGGATCATTAAAGCTCATGGAGTATACTTTGTTATTCAATTGGGCAACCACTTTTGAAAGAGATTCCTATATGTTCATGACATTCTCCATCTGCTTACATAGAATATCTAGTTTAGATTATATCGGAGCTTTAGTGGCAACTGAATTGTTAGTAGTAGCTGTAGGCATTGGCATGTCAACTTGCCTTGTAGCACGACTCTCCCTAGACTGCGAAGCATTAGCTCTAGCATATAAAACCGTTTGCCTTTGCTTCGTTTGAGCAACAACCTCTATCTATTTTTTTACTTTTTCCCAATCATCACTCAGCCCATACCTTTTCCCTGGCTCCTCTATACGTCTCTCAACTTAATCCCTATTCTCATGACTAAGTATCTTAAGGAAATATATACTTACATCTGGATTTATTACATTTCTATCATCTTCGGGGAGTTGAGCTAAACGTCTCATAAACTCATCGTGAAGATGAGTTAAGGACTCATTGCTCTTTATAGAGTTTATCCAACGCAAAAATCCTTCTCACGTATGCTGGCTAAAGTCCTCAAGATAGAACATCTTATGTAATTCTTTTCTAAATTCTTCCCAAGGTTTACTAGCATGCTCTTGTATACTTTCTAGAATTGAACTAGAAACAACTCGGCCAAAATATTTGACTAAAACATCATCAGGTAAACCCTGGATTTGCACTTGCTCCTCAAATGCATCTAGGTACTCAGTAATGTGTAAGCCAGTGAATTTGCCTTTTTCTCTTAAAATGGCTTGGACTGTGCGTGTTCGTTGCTTCTCAATCATCATATTTTTGAACATCTCCTCCATTTTGCATTCTTGATAATGCTTTGAATGGAGTAGAAGATTCCTAATAGCAGGTTCTAATTGTTCTCTAAATTGCCTAAACCTATCACTAGTTGATAAAGCCAGAGATATTGGCTTTACCTAAACCTAGTTTTTTACTATTTCGAACTTCTTTAAATGTTTATACTTATCTCTTTATCTTGATCTTTTGGATTTATAAGTATTTTTTTCTTTTACTTTATAAGTTTTTATTTTTTTAACTTTTTAGAACTTGAGTTTTTAAACCTTTTTAAATTCAAAAGGTTTCTCTAATATAGTATATAAATTCTATAAAATATATTTCCTTGATTTAAATCTTTTGGTTTTTTAACAAAATTTCTATTGATTTCCTTAATAATATTTTTTTTTTATTTTGGAAAAAAAAGAAAAAAAAACAATAACTCTAAATCAAAAGAACCTAAATCTAAAACCCTTTTTATGCTATAAATTTCTTTTTATGCAATGAAATAAAGCAAACAATCTTTCTATTTCAAAATAAAATCTTTCCTTTTTGGTGCTGTAAAAATAATCTTTTTATAAAACTTTCCTAAGATCTAATATGAAGATGTTTAAGTGCTTTAAACAAAACTATCTTTCCTAAATGAAAAGAAATGTTTCAACGCTCTTTCAATGCAAGTATGAAAGTGCCTAATTCCTAGTGCAAATGAAAACAACCTTATTTTTTAGTGATGTGAATGAGCTAAAAATAAAAGATCTTGAAAAATACCTTACTTGAAGTTTGCTTGATGTGGAGGTTCTAAAGTGCACGTGATATATTTTGTTTACAACCTTTTTTTAATAAATCTTAAATACAGAACTAAACGTGAATGTGAAAAAGTTTTGATCTTCTTGTATGTTGATGGGGGGGAGTGAAGTGACGAAGCTCCTCCGGTTAGATATCCTTCTTCCCGTGGAGGTGTTGAAGTCATAAGATCAACCCTCAACACCTAGGGAAAAAGTAACCAGCAAAATCTTCACGTTTTGTTGTTGCTTCTTTCTTCACTTTCCTACATACAAGAAGAAGATAAAGTTAATTGTTTAAAATAAAAATGAAAAATACAACGAAAACTCTAGGCACACTATCGTCACCTTCATATGCATCTATCATATGCACATGCATACATGCATAAATACATATGCATATATGTCTCACACTCATGCATATGCATCCTATATCACTCACATAAATGCACATGCGTTCATGCATACATGCATTCACTCATTCATATATATGCACATGCTACTCACTTATACATGCATACATTCACTTCACATGCATACATGCAAACACATACATTCACATGCATACATATGTACATACCCTAATATGCACATGCACTTATCATACTTATGCATTCATATACATGCATACTCACACACTCATACTCATCCATTTATGTTCACATGCATACACTTGTACATACATGCATCTACATACTTATGCATACATCACATAATATATGCATCACATACCATACATTCATATCCATTCATTTACTTCATGCATTCACATGTGAAATCCTATTTGCACATCTCTCTCTCTCTAGTGCCTGTGTGTGCAACAACCGAGTGAAGGAGGGGGAAGCAGAGCTTCTTTCTCTCTCTCTCTCTCTCTCTAGTGCCTATGTGTGCAACAACCAAGTGAAGGAGGGGGAAGCAGAGCTTCTCTCTCTCTCTCTCTCTCTCTCTCTCTCTCTCTCTCTCTCTCTCTCTCTCTCTCTCTCTCTCTCTCTCTCCTTTGCGTTTTCTGGTGCACGCGTTGGGGTCTATAGCACCTCTCTCTCTCTCGTTGCGCACAACAGGTGTTTGCCAATTCTGCCAGGAGGAAAGGACTCTCTCTTTGCCTGCAGTCACGGGTGGCATGTCAGACTACTGTCAAAAGCTGGGAGGAGAGGAGGGGAATAAAATATCTCTCTTTCTCTCTTATGCGATACATCACCATTAAAAGGACTCGATTTCTTTCTCCATAGCATGTGCAGTCGTCAGTCAGAAGCCCTATCTATGTGTGCTGCCAACAGATTCATAAAAGCTAGGATGCTGTGAAAGATGGCAACACAAAAATCACGGAGATCGAGCTCTTAACGATGTCGTAGAGGGGTGGAGACTTCTCTCTCCCTCTTTCTCTTGTTTTCTCTCTCTCTCTCTCTCATTCTCTCTCTCTCACTCTCTCTTCCTCTCTTTCTCTCTCCCTCCACGCTTTCCATCGTGTGCACCATTTGTAGAGCTGCCAGAATTGGAGAGCATCTAATCTCTCTCTCTCTCTCTCTCTCTCTCTCTCTCTCTCTCTCTCTCTCTCTCTCTCTCTCTCTCTCTCTCTCTCTCTCTCTCTCCTTCTCTGTGTCTGTCTGCGGCAGCATGGTGATGGAGGCTGGGGGAAGGTGAAGAGTACCTACTCTCTCTCTCTCTTGATTCGTACCTGCAAGAAGAATCATTAGCACAAACACACCCACTCATTCATTTATATACACAAATGCACACACAGATATGCACGTACGCACTTTCTACTAACTCATACACATCATCCACTTAAAACATGCATACTAAACTAACTCATGCATACTTAGATTAACTCAAACTAACTTAGAGTAAACTAGAGCTTTTACGAACATATTATTTTTGTTTATTATTAATATGAGTTTTCTATATTAGCTAATATATAACACACTAAATACATTAGATATTAATTAAACTAACTATTATCTATGATTTAAAATAACTATCATATAAAAAAAATAGCACATTAATTTTTATTTTTATGATGACACTAACTTATATTAGTTAAATCAATTAATAATTAAATAAATTAATACTTATAATTGACACATATATAGTTAGTTTTATGATTCAAATCCATCGATAGTTATACTTATAAGGTTTCACTTATATTATGATTTAGATTAATATAATTATCATAATTAACATGGTTTAGTCACATAGGTAATACAAATTCATTTAATTAAACTGAATCATATTTAGAGTTACCACATAAGGTAACACACTTATCTATAAAGTTTCCTACATTCACATGAAGTATATAGATAGATTCATTTATGAGCACACAAGTTAGGATATATTCGCGTGCTAACATAACCACACCAAAAATGAATAAACAATCATAGATACACTAAAACATGTATAGACTCTTAGGCCAATGCTTACACATAAGCACAAATGCATCCATGATCATAAACATATAGTAGACATAAGATGAAGAGTTAAAATAAGGATTGATTATCCCTTCATTCTGAATTTGATTTCTTCTTTTTCCTGTAGGTACCCAAGAGAAATGTTAGTCAATTTAAACCAATGAATTAAAAATTATGTGAGAGAGATATCAAGTAAACAACTTTGGATCAAAATATTTTTATTTTTTCATATGTTAACTCGAGTGAGGAAATCCTTCCAACACCGTTCTGAATGGTCTTCTTGAATCATATCAGAGTTTTTCTTCTACTCTTCATTTGATGATGGAAGGCAATACAAATGCCTTGTCATTTGAGGAGTTAGTCTCTGTTCTAGGCAGACCAGTCTAGGCAGAACAGGTCCATTTTGCGAGTTGTAGATCAAGCTTTTGTGGCTAATCAGAAGGGCAAAGGAAAATAGAGCTCTTCAATTAGTAAGCATAAATCTCCTAATTTTGCACAATCGAAGAGGGAAGACAAAGATGAAAAGAAATCAGAAAAGTAGAAATTATTTTGCAAGTACTGTAAAGGAAATGATCATATCATAAAGAACTGTCCTAAACTGGCTGCAAAAGAGGCAGGAATGATTATTGCAGAGGCCTCTACTACAAAAATAGAGTCTGCTAATCTTGTGCAGGAAGAAGAATGGGCGTTTACTAGTGTTTGCAGTTTTTGTTGAAATAAAAGAGATAATAGTACTACTCTACAATTAATCACAAAATAAACTAACTATGGAGGAAGGAACAAAAGATATGAAAACATGATGAGTAAATTAAAATGGAAAGAACTTACAAATGATGCTCTATGAGCATGGAGACTCCATGAGGAGAGGATGCACACTCTTGGCAATGAGCTAGAGTGGAATGACTTGTGAGGAGTGAAGGGAGGCTTTGCTTATATGGAGTTTGGAATTCCGTTGCATGTGGGATAAATGAGCTTGCATGAGAATGAATGTAAACTTGAATAAAAGGGTGGAGCATGGAATTCTCAACACCCCCCCCTCCATGTGATGACCCTTTTGTTTTTAATGTGCGGGACTAGTGAAATATGGGATCACTTAGTCCGGGACATATGGCATCCCTTGGTTTTTAGTTCCATGGACACATGGGATCCATGGTATGTGGGATATATGGCATCCCGAGGATCTTGGGACATATGGGATCCCAAGACATATACAAGGGTTTACATCATGGGGTAGGTGGTGCTTTTGGAACCATTTTCCACCTTTTGAGCATTGTTCATTTTTTTGTTGTTTTAGTCTTCATGGGATCCATTGATGGGATCTTTGGTAGGGTCCACTTCCTTCTTGTGGGCTCCTTGTTGTTCATGTTGAGTATGTCCTTGGGCTTTTAGTGTGATGTGTTCAAGCCATAGGGAAGGTCTTACTCTTTTAAAGAGCAGTGTCTAGTCCCTTCACATGGGGCTTGGAAAGATTTGGAGCTCAATGAGATTAACTCTTTGGAGAGAGAGTAGATTTTCATTTTGGGATATACATGGCTTCAAGACTTGATGGCTTTGGGAAGGTCCTACCTTGAGTACTACTCAAGGTGGTGTCTAATCCCTTACAAATAACTATAAAAAGTTCATGAGATAGATTGAAGATATTGGATAGATACATAATATGAGACAATGTGTGTATCAAAGTAGATTGAGCGAAATGGAAAAAGACCACACATTTGTCTGCTAGTTCCTTGGAAATGAAGCCAAGAAGTCCATATCCTTTTAGTCTCACAGCGTATATCAGATGTAATCAGGAAAGCACAACGCTTTCATTGTTTCACATGCCAAACGTTGCTTCAATACGAAAATCGAATAGATGCGATATAATAAGAAAGATTTTAAACTCACAACTAACACCAACTTTTCAATGCGTAAAGCTTGCACGTTGGGCCCAGATGCCCCTCTATATAGTAACTAAGTAATGAAAAAATATCACTGGATTTGACTTCTAGCCATCATGTTAGCTGCACACCGCTCATCTTTTAGCCAGAAAAGTGATTGGGTTCGGCATCCTCAGCGTGCCTATTTGCTGCTGTCGTTTTGAAGGGTTTGCGAGATCAATAGCAACTATTAGCGTCTCTTCCTAATGAGAGAGCAAGAACATAGTCCTTCATATCCTCTAGAGCTCCTATTTCTGATGAACTGGACTACTCCAGAGCACCTCTTTTTGATGGACGCACGTACATTTATGCTAATGATTTTTTTTGCTTAATATATATCTTGCCTCTCTGATGCAATAGTGCAGGAGCCTACTTCTCTGGAACTTTGAGCCTATAGGAGCCTTTTTGATGTATCACTCTCCAATAGGCAATCTCTCTATTCAATATGAATGCACTTTCTCTCTAAGCATTAATGGTGCCGATAGCCCATTCAAATTTGAGTATAGACAGAACACTCTAATCTCTCTTTGCGATGGATTAGCGATGTGCTCCATGTTATTGCTTGGTAGTTTCTCTGCCCCTCCTTATCTTTGATGCAGACTGAGCCCATGAACTCTACATTTTTGCCTAGTATCGAGTCATCATCGCCTGTAAATCACATGAAATTCAACAGGATGTCCTTTGTGTCAATGCATCCATACCTTCTGCCTTGATCTTTGTTTTTCTGTTCACGGATATGTGTAGTGATGGTAGTGATCCCAAGTGTTGACATGAGGCAAATCAATAGAGGTTTTTGATAAATCTCTCTGAGATGACATGACCACAATAGCTCCTGTCTGAGTGAGGTCTCAATTTCTTACTCAAGGACTATTCTGATTATCTACTCCTCTCCTTTATATGCACCCAACAACCTTTGTTCTTCTCTTGCTATAATTGAAAGCCTTAGAGTATGTGTTTCAGATGCACACGTTGTGTAGAACCTTTGCTTAGCCAAGTACAAGTCGATTGAATTAGGCGATGCTAGGAATGGTCAAAGATCTCTGTGCACTACATTATGGAATGACCAAAGATCTCTTAGCATTGCAACTTCTCGCTGATTCTGTTGTCAGGATCTTGCTCACGCGCATACAGAGATTACGGACACAGAAAACACACAGAGAATAGATGCAACAAGAGACGAGACAGAACGCAGTATTGGGTGCAATCTCCCCCCATGCACTCTGTTTCGACAGTCCACAGAGTGCATGTATTTATAGGACTTTTGATTACATCGAAAATAGTGGTTACATGAGGGCGGCTTCAAAAAGTAGGCGTGAAACTAAAAGTTGGAAACTTTTACAGAAAGCCATTGCTTTTAATAACAGAAACTGCGGTCTACAACGACCCTTATTCTAACCATTACTTTTCTAACAATAGAACCTTCTACGCAGGTTTATTTACAAAATAAATAATAATTATTCGGATTATTGATGTCCGCCCTTTCACGCCTTGCACGCTCCTCACGAACCTTCATCTGCTATATCAAAAACATCAAAAACATATTAATATATTAATAATATAACACTTTAACAATGCATTGTTCAATAATATACAACATGCCTCTCAGTTGACAAACAACTGACCTCAGTTGATAAAATAATTGAACACTCTAATAATTACAATGCAGTGTTCAACATATTCCAGGTTACTGTTACAATCCAACAATGCATTGGCTAACATAATCCATGTTACAATCCAACAATGCATTGGCTAATATATTCCATGTTATAATCCAACAATGCATTGGCCAACATATGCCATGTTACAATCCAACAATGCATTGGCTAACATAGTTCAGGTGACAATCCAACAATGCATTGGCTAACATATTCCATGTTACAATCCAACAATGCATTGTTCAACATATTCCATACGTTATAACATGCCCCTCAGTTGAACAAGCAACTGACCGCATGTGATAAAAGAATAGACATGGATGGCCAGTCACATGTTTCATCAGTGAATAAAGAAGAAAGGCATGTGCCATGTAAAAATACATGCATGGAAATGTTCATGGAGCTGTTACATTAATGTGTTTGTGTATGATATGCAGAAATTAAGTGGTCATAATGAGGTGTTAATTGTGTTTTATGTATCCATTGACATTCTTCAATAGAATGATTTTTGTACTTAACTAAATATCGATGATATTGAGTACCTGTGCGTGTAGTAGTGACATCATGATCAATGATTTTCTCAGGAACTAAGATTTCATATTGTTCTTCAATTAAAGGAGGGTCATCAAGAAGTGGAGCAAGTGGTAAAGTTCCTTTAAATGGTTTCAGTAAACTAATATGAAAAGAGTTATGAATGGTCCAATGGGATGGAATATCTAATCGAAATGAATTATCATTAGTTTTTTCTATAATGCGAAACGGTCCATAATAGCGTGGTGCAAGTTTAATTTTAGGATGCTGCAAAATTCTTTTGAGATGTCTTTTAATGATACGCAACCATGCAAAATCATTTTCCTTGAATTCTTTGGCTAATCGTTTAGTATTGATAATACGTGTATATCGCTCTTGACTTTTCCTAATGTGCTCGTGAACATCATGAAGTATAGAAACGTGATCTTGACCAATAGAATCAGCCATCCGAATGTCGGTTTGGGTGAGGGACATGGGAGTGGGAAGCTTTTTACCAAAAACAATTTCAAAAGGTGCACGACCAGTAGTGGTATGTGAAGTGTTATTGTAAGCAAATTGAAGCAATGGCAACTTTTCATCCCAGTTATTAGGATTATCTAATGAATAACAACGCAATAAATCAAGAATAGTACTATTTGTAGCCTCACTCTGTCCATTACTTTCAGAATGAAATGCAGAGCTAAAATCTATTTTAGAACCAAAATGTTGAAATAAGGCAACCCAAAAATGATTACAAAACCTCACATCAGGATCAGATAACATTACTTTAGGAAATCCATGATGTGGGAAAATGCATTTAATGAATAATTTTGCAACTTGAGGTGCAATCAAAGGTTTTCTACATGGAATGAAATATGCATATTTACTAAATCTATCAACTATTGTCCAAATCATATCATTATGTGATGAAGTGATAGGAAGACCTGTGATAAAATCCATAGAGATTTGCTCCCATGGTTCATTTGGAATGGGAAGTGGCATTAATAATCCAAATGGTTTACCATGATGACGTTTGACACGCTGACATACAATGCATTGAGAAACATAATGTGCAATATCTTTTTCCATGTGTGGCCAAAAGAAGAAATCCTTGCAAGCAGAAATGGTGCTTTGCATGCCTCTATGACCCATGTAAGATGGTTCATGCATTTCTTTAATGACAAAATCTTTAAAAGCTTGGGTTATGCACAATCTATGTTGAAAATAGAGAAAACCATTATGAAATGTATAATGTTCATCAGATAAAGATGCAGCATTGTTGAAGTCATTCCATGCACGTGAAAAATATAAATCAGATGCATAAGTGGAAACCATTTCTTGAAAAGAATGAATTTGGATGGCAGAAATATTATTCAAAACAACAGAATGCGAAGGAAAACGGCTAAGAGCATCTGCTACAACATTAGCTTTACCAGGCTGATATTGTATCATGGGTTGGAAATTTTGAATGAATGATGCCCATTTAAGATGCCTATCAGAGTTAAGGGCTGACTTAATAAATGCTTAATAGCCTGTTGATCGGTTTTGATTAATACTTCAGAGCCCATAAGATAGCGTTTCCAAATTCGCAAAGCATGCACAACTGCTAACAGTTCTTTATCATACGTACTATAATTCTGTTCTGAGGGCTTAAGCTTTCTACTCTCAAATGCAATGGGATGGTCATTTTGCATTCAAACAACACCTATTCCTGAACCACTAGCATCAGTAACAACATGAAAGGGTTGTGAGAAATCAGGTAATTGTAAAACAGGTGCATTTGAAAGTGCATGTTTAAGTTTTTCAAAGGACTGTTGTTGGGTAAATCCCCATGCAAATTTTATTTTCTTTTTCAACAACAAAGTAAGAGGCAATGCTAAATAAGAAAAATTTCGAACAAACTTCCTATAGAAACTAGCCAACCCAAGAAAAGAACGAACATCATTGACTGATTGTGGTGTAGGCCATTCTACTATAACTCTAATCTTTTTCCGATCCACATGCACACCTTCACTTGAAATAATATGTCCTAATTATTCTAGCTTATGTTGAAAGAATGGTAACCCGATTTAAGATCAATTTTACTAAAGACACGAGCTCCTCGTAACTTATCTAAGAGATCATCTATTCGAGGAATAGGGTATCTATTCTTGATCGTGATCTTGTTAAGGGCTCTATAATCAATGCACATGCGATAAGTTTTATTTTTCTTCTCTACTAAGAGAACTGGTGCTCCAAATGGAGAAGAACTAGGCCTTATAAGTCCTTTCTGTAGTAGGTCTTTTACTTGATTTTCTATTTCCTTTTGATGTAGTGGGCCATGTCTATAAGGTGCTTTATGAGGAGGAGAACTACCAGGGACTAAGTCTATGCTATGGTCAAAGGATCCTCGAGACGGTGGTAGTTCAGAGGGATACGCAGACATAAAACAACCCTTATAAGTACTCATGAAAGGTTTATATGCATCAAGAAGTGTATGAGTATAACCATTGATGACATTGACAAAAACAATGCATGAGTTGAATCCTTTCCTAAATGCACGCTTTACTTGAGTGTGACTAGTCAATGGAAATGGCTGGAAATCATGCCGTGCAGACAAAGTAATGATTTGACCTTTGAAAGAAAACTTAAAGGTATGAGTATGGCTACAGTCAATACGTGGGTTATAATGGTGACGAAAAGGCATACCTAGTATAACATCATAAGATTGCAAAGGTGCAATTAAAAATGTTCGTGAATCAACATAAGGGCCTATGCTAATCGTAACAACTTGCACTTCTCGTGTTACATTATAATGACTACCTTGAAATGCAGCTTTCACTTTATACAAAGAAGGAAACATTTGTAATTTAAGTTCTTGTACTAATAAATGTGAAATGAAGTCATGTGAACTATCATCGTCATGTAGAATTTTAACTAGTTTGTTATTTATTGTTCCCTGCATGCAAAGAAGAGAGTGTAGAGAGATATCGTTACCCAAGGTACTTAAGTCCTTCTCCAGTGATTCCTCTGTCCAAACAGGAGGAATTTCTTCATTATAGACCTCCATGTTATGCAATCGAGCTGTAGCCGGTTTCATGTGAAGAGGTTGCAATCTGCACCTTATTTTGGTATGTCCAGGTTTACCACAATTCCAACAAGTGATTCTTGGTCGCTTCTGTTGGGCATTCACCGTTGAAGTTTGAAGGGTAGGTGGTTTGGTTGGTTGGAGAGATGAAGCAACAGGTGGAGTTGAATAATTCGATTGTGAAGGACGAGGAAAACTAGGGTAAGATGGGGCATTAAAATTACGCTTCATAGGAAATGAAGGTTTAACAGGAAATGGTCGGGGACGTGGTTGTTGTAGACGGAGTGACTTGGTTATGGACTGGAATTCTTTTTCTGCATCATAGGCGAAAGATATAGCCTCGTTGAGGGTTGTAGGTCGTAGGGTGTGAAGCTTAGATTGGATTCCCACCTCCAAACCATCTTTGTATTTTTGCTGCAAGATATCCTCTGATACATCTTCAAGCATGCGAACAAGTAGTAAATTTTGCCAGAACCGCTCCGTGTAAGTAGTAACCGTATCACCCTCCTTCCAGGTAAGAGTCGTCCATGCACGTCAAACATGCAAATGGTATTGAGGAGGAAGAAAGGAATCCTTCACTTTTCCCTGGAAAGCCTTCCACGTTGTTGGACGCTCAGTACTGTGCCACAGGACATTCCACCAGAGTTGAGCTTTACCTACTAAATAGTTAGTGGCAAATTTAACTTTTTCACTTTCAGCATACATCTCATCAGTATAAAAATCATCAAACTGCGACAACCAAGAAAGGACTAAAGGCCCATCCTTTCGGCCATCAAATCGTAGAAACTGGTAGTTTCTATTACCAATCTTTGAATGAGTAACATCCGATTGGGCAAAAACAATAGCTTTTACTACTCTCGTAAGGTTGTCTTCCTCAGCTTGTATCTTTTCGAGGACTTCATCACGTTGTCGGATCTCGTTCTGAGCTCCTTGAAGCTCATGCGGCAAAAGCTCTAGTTGTTGTTCAAGTGTTGGCTCAGGTAGAGGTGAATTACTATAATCCTTCATGGTGCTCTTGGACCCTTGCTCTCAACCTTGGTGTCTTGAACCTTCTTGTTTGCAACCTTGGCATCTCAAGCCCTTGTTCTCCACCTTGCTTGGTATCTTGAACACTCAATCAAGTTCCACCCAAGAATTTTGAAGGAATTCACACTTCCAAGCTAGCTCATTGGAAAGTTCGTTCCGAGAGCTTTCCAACGGTATATTACATGCCTCAATCTGACCTACGGATTGACAGATACACTTGATTCTTTCTTGGGTCCAATCTTGAAATCGACGCGCCCGCCTTCCACAAGTAATAAAGAGAGAGAACTTGAGTAAAACTCCAAGAGATGGTGGAGTGGTCAAAGTACTTCCCTTGAAAGTAGGAGGTTGTGGGTTCAAATCCTCCTACCTTAGGGACTCTAAACCTCTCTATTGCCACTCAAAAATTAAAATTGCCTCGCGCGTAGCCAACGGCTGCCAAGGGAGCCTTGGGTGCTAATGTTGCCAATGTATTGCCTAAGTTCTTTGCCTTAGTCGACAAAAACAGAAACAGAAACCGAAGACGAAACAGAAACCGAAGACGAAGACGAAGACGAAGATGGAGATGGAGATGGAGATGGAGATGGAATCCGAATCGGAATCGGAATCACGAACAGAGAACAGAACCCTCTGTATTGACGCGTGCAGAGCTCTGATACCACTGTTGTCCGGATCTTGCTCACGCGCATACAGAGATTACGGACACAGAAAACACACAGAGAATAGATGCAACAAGAGACGAGACAGAACGCAGTATTGGGTGCAATCTCCCCCCATGCACTCTGTTTCGAGAGTCCACAGAGTGCATGTATTTATAGGACTTTCGATTACGTCAAAAATAGTGGTTACATGAAGGCGGCTTCGAAAAGGAGGCGTGAAACTAAAAGTTGGAAACTTTTACAGAAAGCCATTGCTTTTAATAACAGAAACTGCGGTCTACAACGACCCTTATTCTAACCATTACTTTTCTAACAATAGAACCTTCTACGCAGGTTTATTTACAAAATAAATAATAATTATTCGGATTATTGATGTCCGCCCTTTCATGCCTTGCACGCTCCTCACGAACCTTCATCTACTATATCAAAAACATCAAAAACATATTAATATATTAATAATATAACACTTTAAAAATGCATTGTTCAATAATATACAACATATTCTCTCACAGTTCTTGGTTTGAGATTGAAGAGGATATTTCTTCATAGTCCATCTTCAAACTTTTTATTCACCATTGTCAGGTGCAACACTTGTTCGCTGGGTTGCTCTCTCTTTTGGCATAGTGCCATGATCTTTTGTGTTCCCATAGCAATGCTTCAACTTTGAGATAGAAACAAAGCTGTACTTCAGCTCCGAGCAGTAGTTAAGCTCTCTCTTTTTCTTTGATACATAAAAGAAGTCTCTATGATGCAGAAGGGAATAATGAAATTGAATCTACTATAGGAAAAAGGTTAACCAAATAAGATCTAAAAAATAAAATGATAATGATCATGCAAAATGAAGCAAAGAAATAGTGCTCAAAAGCACTTTTATTAAACAAATGACATGGGCGGGAGGGAGGAAGCGATTAAGAACAAGATTCGTGCCAATGATGGACTCCGATGATGACAAAAAAATGATGCAAAAGAATACCTATGCTCTGATACCATGTTGAAATAAAAAAGAACAATAATACTACTCCACAATTCATCACAAAATAAACTATGGAGGAAGGAACAAAAGATATGAAAACATGATGAGTAAATTAAATGGAAAGAACTCACAAATGATGCTGTATGTGCATGGAGACTCCATGAGGGGAGGATGCACACTCTTGGCATTGAGCTAGAGTGGAATGACTTGTGATGAGTGAAGGGAGGCCTTGCTTAAAAGGAGTTTGGGAGAATTCCCTTGCATGTGGGATAAATGAGCTTGCATGAGAATGAATGTAAACTTGAATAAAAGGGTGGAGCATGGAACTCTGAACAGTTTTGACCCATCTTCTCATGAGCAGTGCATGTCTGCAGTAGAC
This sequence comes from Ceratopteris richardii, assembly GCA_020310875.1. NCBI lineage: Eukaryota > Viridiplantae > Streptophyta > Polypodiopsida > Polypodiales > Pteridaceae > Ceratopteris > Ceratopteris richardii. Next base: position 28,321,241 of record CM035438.1, read on the forward strand.
TCAGATGTTTGGTACTTTGACAATGGAGCGACTAAACATATTACCTTGCAGCGTAGTTTTTTCTCTTTAGTCGAGCTTGCCCCTATAGGAAATATTGTTACATGCACCAACAACTCCTCTTATCCTGTTATGGGAGTTGCAAAGATCATTTTGACTATTGCTGATGGTAGTTCTTTCACTTTGACAGATGCTTTGTTTGTGCCAGGGATCAAGAAAAATCTGTTATCAGTTTCTGCATTAGCCAAGATTGGCTTGGTTGTGAAATTTGTTGATGACAAGTGTATAGTTCACGATCTTTCAAATGGTGATGTGATTATTGCTTCGGGCATTTTATGTCGTGGGATGTATAAGCTCATAGACTATGAAAGATCTCTAAATGATTTCGCATGTGTAGTACATGATTCTCAGGCTACGTCAGATGCAAAGCTTTGGCATGCACGCTTTGGTCATCTGAGTTTTTCTAGTTTGCTACGCCTGCAGAAATCTGAAATGGTGTCCTCTTTGCCCAAACTTGAGACACCTAGAAAACATGCTTGTGAAGGCTGTATTTTGGGCAAAATTCAGCGTTCATCCTTTCCAAAAGATAGTTCAGTTTGGGCTATTAAGAAATTGTAGCTTGTACATAGTGATGTCTGTGGTCCTATGCAGATACCTTCTTTTCGAAATTATCTTTACTTCGTGACTTTCATCGATGATTTTTCCAAACATGCGTGGGTATATCCATTGAAGGCAAAGTCCGAAGTGTTCAAGTGCTTCAAACAACTTTTGGTTTTTGCTGAAAATCTGTCAGCATGTAAAATGGGCACCCTCCATTCAGATCAAGGGGGGGGGATATATGTCTTCTGATTGTAATGCATTTCTGGCTGAATGTGGGATAAAACACTAGTGTACAGTGCTCTTTACACCTCAATAGAATGGATTTGCTGAATGAAAGAACAGGTCACTCATGGAGATGGCGAGGTGTATGGTCAAGAGTCAGGCTTTACCACATAGTTTCTGGCTTGAGGCTGTCCTGTGTGCAGCATATGTACTTAACAGGTGCTCCACGAAAGCGTTGGAGTCTATCACTCCATATGAGGCTTGACATGATCACAAGCCATCTATTGCTCATCTACATGTTTTTGGTTGTTTGGTATATGCATTAGTGCCTGAACAACATCGCAGAAAATTGGATGATAAAGCAGTAAAATGTATTTTTGTTGGGTACAGATCTGAAAGTAAAGGGTATCATCTGTATCATCCACAAACCAAACACATTTTGGTTAGCCGTGATGTTGTTTTTGTGGAAGATGCTATTAAGACATTGCTTCATGTACTAAGGAGGCATCTGTTAGCTCTAAAGACATGTATGATACTTTGCTGCCTCTTTTTACAGGTGGACAATCTAGTGCTGGTCCCAATGATGCAACTTCTTAGCCTTTGCAGGTTTCATGCGCTGATGCAGATCATCCCATTTCTGATGCAGATTTACATGATGCAGTTGTTGATGAGAGAGCTGATGTTGAGGAGGCAAAAACTATGCCAAAATGGCTGGTGCAGACTTTGCGTGATAGAAAATTAGATGCACCTCTGTCATATCGCACTCGATCACGCTCTCATAGTGCTTCTTTTGCATCCAATTGCTATGCTATGGCTACATCTAGTCTCTGTGATGAGACTGAGCCTGTTTCTTTTGATGAAGCACAAAATTCAAAAAATTGGGGCTGCTATGCAATCTAAATATGATGCTATAATGAAGAATAGTACTTGTTCTTTATGTGACTTGCCTCATGGCAAGAAGGCCATTGGCACTAAGTGGGTATATAAGCTGAAGTGTAAACTTGATGGTATAGTTGATAGGTATAAGGCTAGGATTTCTGCAAAGGGTTATGCATAGGAAAGAGGCATTGATTTTGATAAAACCTTTGCACCTACATGCCGTATGACTACTGTTCGGAGCATCTGTGCACTGCAACTCATCATGGTTGGAATGTACATTAGTTGGACATTAAAATTGCATTTCTGAATGATGACTTGCATGCAGAAGTGTATGTTTTTAAACGACATGGCTTTGTGCAGAAAGGGCATGAAAAGCAGGTGTGTAGGTTAAAGAATGCATTATATGGTTTAAAGCAAGCACCACGTGCTTGTTATGAGAAGATACATGCCTATCTGATTGCACATGGTTTTGAGAACAGTCCAACTGAAAGCACCTTATAAGTTAAGCGTGCTAATGATGTACTTCGGATCATTGTGGTTTATGTTGATGACATGCTACTCACTGGTCCTCATGAAAGGCATATTGCTGATTTTGAGGCTGACTTGCATGCCTCATTTGAGATGTTTGATTTCGGGCATTTGCATCACTATTTGGGCATTCAGTCTATGCACCTTGATGATGGAATGACTTTGTGTCAAATGATATATATTGACACATTATTGCAGCATTTTGGCCTTGAAGACTATAAATCTATTGCCACTCCTATGGAAACAGGTTTATGACTAAGTCTTCATGATGTTGGAGATGCATTTGATGTTGTTCTCTATCAGCAAGCTGTTGGATGCTTGATTTATTTATGCATTACTCGGCTTGATATTCGGATTGTTGTCTCATAGATGAGCATGTTTATGCATTGCTTAGGACTCAAGCATTGGCAGGCAGTTAAGCACATCTTTCACTACTTGAGTGGTACCCGACTACTTGGTTTGTTTTATCCCAAGGGGGGATCTCTACCGCCAGATTTGCATGCTTTTTCTAACTCTGATTAGGTTGGTTTCTATGACACTCATGTGTCCACTAGTGGCTTTTGCTTCATGCTTGGTAGCTCATGTATATCTTGGTTGAGCAAGAAGTAGCCTACTGTGGCCACTTCTAGTTGTGAGGCTGAGTATAGGGCAGATTTCACAGAGACTGTTGAGTGTGTGTGGCTCAGGTGCCTTATGGCTGATTTGGTGTTGGTTAGTCTTCTGCCACCACCATCTTCACTGACAGTTAGAGAACATTGGTAGTTGCAAAGAACCTTGTCTTCCATGCTTGCACTAAGCACATTGAGGTGCATTATCACTATGTTAGGGAGAGGTTTTCTGCTGGGGAGATTAGCTTGGCATATGTGCCCACGCAGAAGAACATTGCAGAGCTTTTCATGAAGGCTCTACCTAGGGAGAAGTTTGAAGCTTTCCACAAAGCTTTGGGCTTACTTCCTTTTGTGGAGTGATTTCCACATAGCTTGAAACTTCCTTATACATGAGTGCCAGCTCCTTGTTCATCGCATCACTCCCAGGGAGGATTTGCTGATATATTTAGGTAGTGATGTGTGTGAACACTCTAGGACTACCGGGGCATTCTTTTCCCTCTTTAGGAGGTTTTTTTCCCCCTGCTTGTATATACGCCTATTGCCCTAATGGGCTACTTATCTTTGTACATTCTCTAGCAATACATTCAGTATTGTGTGTTGTGGTCCAAACTTCTTCTTCTTCCTTATGCTATTCACCTGCTTTCGTAGACGTCTAACTCCAACAAGGAATACCCACCATACTATGTTGACCCCAAACCTATTTCTAATGTGAGTAAAAGTAAAGGTCGAAAAGGTAGAATGAGTAAGAAAAATTTACAAAGTATATCAGCTTATGAGGATAGAGTAGTTGTACAAGAAGGAGAAAGCTTCGAACACTCTGTCGGGTTTACAATTTCCAAAACAGAAGTTAACTTCCAGTGGCTAAGAGCTTAGTACCTGATTGCAACACTAGATGTTTGCCAAAGAACAGAATCGGAAAGTCAAGACTCTGGTAGTATTTGAGGAAGGTACATCTTGACACGTATTACATAATTCATAGATTCAACTACCTATGGGTGCCTTCTTGGAACTAATTCTGACCTTCAGAGAAAAGCTATTGAAGCATTTGCAAAAAAGACATTCTCTAGAACCAATTCCATAAGCTACAGTGAGTATGGTCAGAGACGTAAATAGGGTTCCTACTATTACTATATGGTACAAAAACAAGGCTATCCTAAAAGTTTTGATTGAGGGTGGATCTAGCATGAACATTGGTTCTATGACTACTTGCCGACACATGGGCTATAATAGCATTGAGTCGGATCCATTCTTTGTGCAAATGGCTGACCAATCTCAAGTGCAGCCAGTGGGACTTATCAGAGAGTTGCTCTTGAGGATCATGAATAGGTCCAAGTTATGGTCCTATCAGTCATCTGACAAGTAGTGATATATACACTGATGGAGAGTGTTAATCTCCAAAAGAACAAGCTATTCTTGATGTAAGACCACCTCTATATCAAGAATAACTTTAAACTCCAACCAATTTTGGAAGACAAGCACCAAACTATCAAGAAATTAGCTAACTGTGAAGAAAGTCATTTCTCAGAAAAGTCTATTGCACATTAATCAATCATTGATTAATCATTTGTGTAAAGTTTCTGATAAAACTTTGTAGAATGTGTTGCCTAGAGGTTGCGTACCTTCTCCAAGTTAAAACACTTCAAAAGCTTGAGTAGATTATGAGAAATGATTCAAACAATCTACCTATGTCTAAAACTGTCTCCCTGTAGAGTCAACTTTGACACCTGCAACGTCTAAGATATGGTTCTCCCAAATTAGAACCCGTTTAAGCAAATGCTTTTAGCCATAGATGGCTTACCTTCCAACTTAAATTTTGACTCTTGATTTGTGTAAAACGTTACACTATGCACTGAGCACTGTCCATTTCTTTGACCATCGAATCTGCGCCTGTTTCAGAAGACATTCAACACTTTGTCACATATAGATGTTCCTATCCAAAATTCTCTCAGCCTGTTTGCAATTGAACTCTCGAACTTTATCCATGGATAGATTAACTATGGACTTAGATGTGTACAAAAGGATTTCTCATAAGATTAAACATAGAAGGAGAACTAGAGAAAAGATTGACGCGCAATTCTCTGAAAATTGTTTCCTTATGATACGTACAATGTTCATCATCTACTCATCTATATTTCATCTCTCACTCTCTTATGCTCACAATACGACTATGAGCATGTACTTATATATACATATGAGTACTAATTCGTCATTACTTCAAGTATATTGAAGTATATATAGAACTAATGTACATATAATTTAAAGAACTTTGCTATCTGAATCTTCTCTTTATCTCATGAAATTGATCTTCAATCTTTTTTTCATCTCTTCACTTCTAGGCTTTATATAATCACCAACGTGCTTTATCTCTCTCTCTCTCTCTCTCTCTCTATATATATATATATATATATATATATGAGTGATCGCACTCTCTCGAGAAATCAGTAGACCAAGCAGAGAGGGAGCAATGGTGGTCACCTTCTCAAAGTCCCACTTGCTCAACATCCTAGATAGTCTCTGTCAACCATAAGCAGATTGATTCATATGTCGGGGACTATTGAAGTGTGCACTAATCGATTAGAATAGTATCTAGCCTCATACCCTTTGAAAAGATATAGCAATGGAGATAGCTCGCGAGGAAATGCTCTCAATACCCAAGAGATCTGTGTGCGAATTGGACAAGGGGAGTCATTCTAGTTATCCTCGACATTGATTCCAGAGTGGCTCCATGTTGCTAATAGAGGGAAAGGTATGGGTACAAAAGCCCTCGATGCTGTAGAGATTGTCAACATCTTCAGAAAGCCATTTCTCAGTGTGCATAAGCTCTCCCAACTCCTAGAGGAAAATCCACTTAAATTGGGACTTTTGTTAATGAGAATGGTGATTAACGTAGAGGCAAAAAATTATGGAGTCTCACAATAGCTGTATGCATTAATGGAGGAATCTGCCAAAACAAAAGTTAATTAGGCAGAGTTAATTTCTCAAAAAATAAAAAAAGAGGTCTAAAGATTATTCAGAAGGACTAGAAGATCAATAAATGCCACACTAGAATCCAAATTTGGAGTATTATTTACATTAACTTTTCATGGCACCTCTACTTTCGTGTCTCATGAATGCAATATTGTTACTGTTGAATTTTTCCTATTGCAAGTACTTCACAGGACCAAGTTATAGGTGACTAAGATGAAGATGAAGAAGGCCGAAGGCAACAAGTGGAGGATAAGCAAAGGAAGTAGGTGGAAGAATGAAAAGTAGTAGAGAAAGAGGCATCAAGGAAAAAGACAAGAAGGAAAAGAAACTAGAAAAAGAATAGAAGAAGAAGAGGAAGTCAGGACATGAGCAGAGGAAGAAAATAAAAACAAGGTGGAAATGGAAGTGGAGAAGCTCCCGAAATAGAAGGAGCAAGCTGACTGTAGTGGGGAGACTGCTCAGAGAGTTCGAGCACTTCATACCTTCACTTTGTGCAATTTACATGATAAATGGAAGCACTTTGATGGAAGGATGAAGTCGCAAGCAATCTAGTGTAATGATTATATTCACCCTTGGGTGTTTCCCAATGAAATGCAAAACTGAAATACCTTAGTGACCTAGCTAGAGGCATACATTGGAGTGTGGTTCGTATGGATGAGTTGCAAAAGCGATGTGCGGCTCTAGCTCAACAAAAGGAAGAGTTCTGACTTTTGGTCAAAAACCACATATTTTGAGCACCTTTATCGCATGTTTTTATGCAGAGGTATTTCTGTAATTTCCTTAAGGTTCAAAGTGTTTTTAAACTATTTTGGAAGGTTCAGGTGAACCCTCTCTTAGGTGCACAAGTGAAGAATTAAAAGGCAAAATGTGAAGCTATGTGAAGCGGTAGTGTACGCAAAAGTGAAAGTATGTTCCCCCAATTAAAATTTTTTGTTTTAGTCTAAAGACACTATAGGAAAAAATAGGGATTCATTGACTGCCCACTTTTGGAGACAATCTTGGGACATCAAAGTGAGCACCAAGATACTCTTGCAGCTAAGAGCGTATGTGAATCGACACTCAAATCAAGGCAAGGACTAAGCAAGACTAAGAAAAGGTGAGCATGGTCTAAGCTAGGCAAGAGAGAGAAGTGCAAGAGACACACAGTGTGCGACACACAGAAGTGAAGTGCAAGGTGTGCATGAAGAGTGACTAAGGAAGTGTGCAGAGAAGGGCTAAGCTAGTCACCCAAAGGATCCAAAGGCGCCATTGAAGCTGTGCACATGCCGTCAGAAGGTGTCCAACCCTCCCCCTTATTGGAAGCTTGATGCAAGGTGTGCACAAGTGCAGGCTTGGAGAAGGTTGAGGTCTCGTGCAGAGAAGGCCGAGAGTAACAAGTCCCTTGGGTATTTGGTATTTTGTGATTAAGCACTCCATGAGATTTTGCACAGAAGCATTGGATATTATTGTGCATCACCCTTGTAATTGTTTTCTTATAATCAATCGAGAGAGGCTTCCAATGTGTATCTTTCTTATTGTCTTTCCCTTTTCTCCTACAAACACTCAAATCCCTTCTTGTCCAGGAATTCCCCAACATATGGGTAGTGAGAACTCAATGTAAGCTCAAGTTTTTAGCTCAATGCCTCTCAAAATGGCTCTATGTCCTTGTGACTAAAAGTATGTGTATTTATACACATGTTCTAAGTTTGAATTTGAATTTTCCTTCACCAAAAAGTGATCCTATATTTTATGGACTTGGTTGATTTGATTCCTTCACCAAATAAGTCATGGGTTCACTCTCCCAACTTCATGAGATTTCATATTCTTTTGACTTTTACATTTATCCAAAGTAACCATGCTCAAATTTGTTACACTTATGTGTTCCTCGAGTAGCTTTGATGTGAACCTTTTCCCTATACATGGACACTTTTTACTCTAGTGCTGGCTAGAGGTTTTTTCCCCATGTTACCACATACTTGATACTCTCATATGTGGTGGTACTTTGTACTTAGGGATATTATTCAGCTCTTACTTCAGTTCAGTTCATCGATCAATAGAGTGAGCTATTCCAACCATCGTCTTCTCCGTGTGTCTTACTTCGTTTGTGCTCCTTGTGTGTGCTTCTTGTGTGTCTCTTGCACTTCTACACACACCCAACAGTGGTATTAGAGCAGGTTCAACTTCTTCTCAAGTTTTGGTTTTTTGCGTCGCGGCGCGCGCACTTTAAGAGTGCCTTCGGAGCATAAAAGTGTGAATTTCAGCAGCCCGGAAACATTTCCACCAGGTGCGCTGGGGTTTTATCCCCATTTTGAAGCTATTCGTGCAGTCAGAATCGCCATCGGAGTGACGATTTGTGAGCTAAAATTTCAGCTTTCATCGAAGTGAAGATTTTGTCACGTTCTTGTTCCTTAGTGAAATGGCGGGTAGCAATGACTTGTTTGGCATGCTTCAAGCTGAAGATAAGCTTGATGGGACCAACTATCCGATGTGGTCTTACATGATGAAGCATGTTCTTGTTGCAAAACAACTTTGGAACATAGTGGCAGATGTAGATCGAAGACCGGCAGGTGCTTCTACTTCACAGTCTACTGTCACAGATGGAGCTTCTTCTTCGAGTACAATGGTTTCTCCTTCTCCACCTACAGAGGAGCAACTTAGATGGGATGGAAAAGATGCTCAAGCTCATGCTTTGATTGCGCTTTCAGTGAAGCGTCATATAGTTCCACACATTCAGTCATGTTCTACATCGAGACAGGCATGGGATACTCTTGCTTCTTTGCATGCCATGCGTAATGAAGCATGTGTTGCATACTTGAGGAAGCAACTTGAGGATGTATGTATGGCTGAAAATGAGTCAGTGGATCTGTATGTGACACGCATCAAGGACTTGAAAGAGCAATTGGCAAACATAGATGAGATCATTTCGGATGCATCACTCATTTCTACATTGTCGAAAGGATTACCGGTATCTTTTCAAAGCTTTGCTACTACACTTCGCTTGGTTGCAAAAGGAAATCCTAATATGTATGCATTTGATGAGGTTGTGTCTCTTCTTTTGCAAGAAGAGCAATCTAGAGTGAATAGGAGTGATTTGATTGAGGGAACGCAAGCACTTGCTATCTCACAAAAGGGGAAAAGCAAGTATGGTTCAGCTTTGGTTTCATCAAAACCAAAGCCTCAAGCTTCCTCTTCCACTCATTCCTCTAATGATGGTGATTTGCAAAAGAAGAAGAGATGCAAATATTGTCGGAAGGCTGGTCATACTATTGATGAGTGTAGAAAGCTTGCTAAACACAATGAAAAGAAGAAGGAATCCGGCATGTCTATTGCTGAAAATTCAGCAAATGCAAAGAATGATGAAGCTAACATAGCTCAAGATTTTTGGGCATATGTTGTTACATGTCATTATGATGCTTCTTTACACTCTAAATGTATGGTTGTGAGTGAGGCTGATTCCAATTGGTTCTTTGATAGTGGTGCTTCAAAGCACATAACATCATGCAAAAGATTTTTTGCCTCTTTGAAAGATGCACCTAAAGGAGGACATGTGGTGTGTGCAAACAATGCCTCTTATCCTATCATTGGAGTAGGAGAAATTGAGCTTACGACTGCAAATGGAGGTGTGATTCTCTTGAAAAATGCATTGTATGTGCCCGGTATCAAGAAGAACTTAATCAGTTTCGTTGATTGCCAAAGCTGGACTTCATGTACACTTTGTTGATGATAAGTGTATGGTTCATGATTTCAGCAATGGCGATGTTATCGTGATGTTTGGTACATTATGTAATGGTTTGTATCGCATGGATACATACAAGAGGGCTGGCTCGAATGCCTTAGTTGCTCATACTTCTTGCATGGCTGAAATGGAGCTTTGGCATGCTCGTTTTGGTCATTTAAACTTCAATAGGTTGCTCTACTCGCAAAAGAAGGACATGGTTATTGGCTTGCCTACACTTGAGTCCATTGATAAGCTTGCATGTGAAGGTTGCATTCTTGGAAAAATGCATCGTGATTCTTTTCCAAAAGATAGTCATACACACACTACAAGAAAATTGCAACTTGTTCATAGTGATGTATGTGGTCCGGTTAAGACTCCATCTTTTGGGAAGCATGTATATTTTGTTACCTTCATTGATGATGCTACTCGCCATACATGGGTGTATCCTATGAAAGCAAAGAATGAGGTATTTTCTTGCTTCAAAGCATTTTTAGCTATGGCTGAAAATTTTTCTTCACACAAGCTTTTGACTCTACGCACGGATCGTGGTGGTGAGTACATGTCACATGAGTTTAATGCTTTTCTTTGTGAAAGAGGTATTTCACACCAATGTACAGTGCCATATACACCTCAACAAAATGGTGTTGCCGAGCGTAAAAATAGAACTTTACTTGAAATGGCACGATGTATGGTTAAAGGAAAGCATCTTCCTCATAAGTTTTGGATGGAAGCGGTCATCTGTGCAAACTATGTGTTGAATCGCTGCCCTACAAAAGCATTGAGAGTCATCACTCCTTATGAGGCTTGGAATGGTCATAAGCCTATGGTTATTCATATGCATGTGTTTGGTTGTTTGGCATATGCTCTTGTGCCATCACAACAACATCACAAACTTGATGACAAGGCAAAGAAATGTATATTTGTTGGTTATAGTGCTAAAAGTAAGGGATATCGATTGTACCATCCATTGATGAACACAATTATTGTGAGTCGAGATGTGGTATGTGCTGAAAATTCAGTTTTCCCTCTACTTGAATGCAAAAAACTGCCAACAGTTAGCTCACAAGATGTGTTCGATACACTCATGCCTTTGTTCCAAAATGGTGCGCTTGACTATGGCCATGTAGACCAGCCAACTGAGGTTCAAAGGGCTGAAAAATTCCAGCCATGGTCTTCTCCGTATATCTTGCTGCGTTTGTGCTCCTTGTGTGTGCTTCTTGTGTGTGTCTCGCACTTCTACACACACCCGACAGTGGTATCAGAGCTGAAAATGCAGAGAATTTCCAGCCAAACATGGCTGAAAAAATTCATCCAAAAATTGTCAAAACTGTTGGAAATGTTCAGCCACATATGGCTGAACATTTGCGTCAAAACATGGCTGAAACTGAGCATGAAATTCAGCCTAGACATGATGTACATATTGAAGATGTTTTACATAATGAACGCATGTCTATCAAGAGTGCACAATCTATGCCAAAGTGGCTGAAACAAACTTTGCAGGACAGCAAATTGAGTGCACCTTTACTTGGTAGAACAATATCAAGCTCTCACCATGCATCAAGTAATTTTGTGGATTATTCTCTTATTGCTAAAAACATGTAATGAAGAGCCACTTTCTTTTGAACACGCATGTGACGATCCACATTGGATGAGTGCTATGCAATCAGAAATGGATTCCATACATAGGAATGGTACTTGGGAGTTATGTGAATTGCCAAAAGGAAAGAAGGTCATTGGCACAAAGTGGGTTTACAAGATTAAGAGAAAATCTGATGGTAGCATTGATCGCTACAAAGCTAGATTGGTTGCCAAAGGATATGCACAAAAATATGGCATTGACTATGAGGAAACTTTTGCACCTACTTCACGCATGAATACCATTCGTACCATGGTTGCATTGGCTGCCCATCGAGGTTGGAAGGTGCATCAATTGGACATAAAAACAACCTTCTTGAATGGAGATTTGCAAGAAGAAGTTTATGTGAAGCAACCTCCTGAATTTGCTATGAAAGGGAAAGAGCATATGGTTTGTCACTTGCATAAAGCCTTGTATGGTCTCAAGCAAGCTCCACGTGCATGGTATGACAAAATACATAAGCACTTGATTGCTCTTGGCTTCACATGTAGTCCGATTGAAAGCACACTCTATGTACGCAAAAATGGGGCTGATCTTATAGTGCTTGTTCATTATGTTGATGACATACTCTTGACTCGGTCATGTGATGCAAAAATTGACATTCTTATGGTTGATTTGCAACATACTTTTGATGTCACTTATCTTGGTCTTTTGAGCTACTATCTTGGCATCTAGTTTGTATCCGTTGAGGGGGGAATTGTTATGCATCAAGAAAAGTATGTTGAAAAACTACCTCAGCGTTTTGACTTTGAAGATTGTAAGCTAGTTTCTACACTAGTTGAGACAGGATTTAGGTTCTCAGTTGAGGATTCGAGTGATGCATTTGACACTTCTCTTTATCAGCAAGCTGTGGGATGTCTTATATATGCATGCAACACAAGGCCGGATATACAGTATGCAGTTTCCCAGTTGAGTCGATTCATGCATAGCCCTGGCACTAGGCATTGGCAATCGGTGAAACGTGTGTTTAGATATCTCTGAGGCACTTTGAGCTTAGGTCTCTTTTATGGCAAAGATGTTCATCCATGCTTGCATGCTTTTACAGATAGTGATTGGGCTAGTTGTTATGATACTCGCATGTCCACTAGTGGTAATTGCTTTTTCCTTGGAGACTCATGCATATCTTGGTTGAGTAAGAAGCAATCTACAATGGCGACATTGAGTTGTGAAGCTGAGTACAGGGCAGTTTTCACAGCTACAGTGGAGTGTATATGGCTAAGACGCTTGTTGATGGATCTTTGCATGGAGATTGATGCTGCTACGCATATTCTTACAGATAGTCAGAGTGCTTTGGCTGTTGCACGAAACCTAGTGTTTCATGCACGGACCAAACATATTGAGGTGCATTATCACTATGTGAGAGAGCACCTTCATGCAGGAGATATTGATTTGGTATATGTGCCTACACAAGATAATGTGGCAGACATATTAACCAAAGCTCTTCCACGGGAAAAGTTTGAAGCTTTTCGCAAAGCTTTAGGCTTGCTACCTTGTGGGGGCTGATCTGTCACTCCCTGTATGTGTTCACATCATTCGCTCCAGGGGGGTTTGTTACACTTATGTGTTCCTCGAGTAGCTTTGATGTGAACCTTTTTCTTATACATGGGCACTTTTTACTCTATTGCTAGCTAGAGGTTTTTTCACCATGTTACCACATACTTGATAGTCTCATATGTGGTGGTACTTTTTACTTAGGGATATTATTCAGCTCTTAGTTCAGTTCAGTTCATCGATCAATAGAGTGAGATATTCCAGCCATCGTCTTCTCCGTGTGTCTTGCTGCCGCACTTCTACACACACCCAACAAAATTAACAAGCATGAGTTCACATGTAATTTTTTAAGTGAGTTTATAATTAGATGTGTAGTCGAGAGTCATTAACAAAGAATTTAGGCTTGCTAATTTCACCAAAATCTCCCCCTCAAGCCTAAGATGCTTGAGCCTTCAATCCTTCATGATCTCTTGCAATCCAATCATTGATTTGAACCTTTTAATTTGCTTTCATCCAATGCCTTTGTCATTATATCTGCACATTGTTGATGAGTTGACACATATGAAAGGTGTATCTCCTTACTCAATCATTTCTCTGACATAATGGTAGTGAAATTTTATATTCTTAGTCATGGCATGATAGATATGGTTAAAAGAAAGATGTAATGAGCTAATGTTATCTCCAAATATATGTGGAATAGAAGTATTCAACCCTAAATCTAACTCTAGGGTTCTAATCCACATAGCTTCTTGTGTAGCATTTGCAAGTCCTCTTTTTTCAGTCTCTCTTGATGAAAGAGCAAATGTGAGTTTCTTCTTGCAAGACCATGAAATCAATTTTGTACTTGAAAAATTAAGATAACTAAATGTGCTTCTCATATCATCTTTAGAGCCTGCTCAATCTGCATTACAGAAGAGTTGAACATATATAAATACATATAGATAGTATAATCGCTAATTGATTGTGCTTTTCAAGTATTTTAGAATTGTGTTGGTGGTTTCCATGTAAGGCTTCCTTGGAGTGTGCATGAATTGACTCAGCACACTAAATTCATAGCATATATCCACTCTAGTTAGAATAAACTTTGTTAGCTAGCAACATCTTCAATTATCTCACTTTCATGAGCACTTGACTTCACATTTACCTCCACAACTATACCTACAACCTTTGTATTTTCCATCTTGAACTTAGAGAGCATGTCTCTAATGTACTTTTTTTGAGTGAGGAACATACCTTTCTATGTTATACAACTTCCAAACCTAGAAAGTATGTGAGCAAGTCAAGATCACTGATCTTGAACTCTTCCTCCATTTGAGCTATATTTTTCTTGATTCCATCCACATCACTTCCTGTAATGATTAAATCATTGACATATATACATAGGTATATGACCTATGAGTGATTCCTCTTAATGAAGAAGGAAGGATCTATCTTGCTTACATTAGAACCTTTATCTTGTAGGTAAGTGAGAAGTCTATGATTCTATGCTCTAGGAGCTTGCTTCAAGCCATGCAAGGCTTTCGTCAACCTGAACACATGTTCTTAGTGTGATTAATCTTTAATTCCATTTTGGCTTCTTCTTGGCTTCTTCATAAGTGGAGGGTTCTTCAAAGTTTGAGTCCTATGCTATATATATTGAGCCTTTAGGAGCTAAGGAAGTATCATAACCATACCTTTCTAGCTTCCCTTTATCCCTAGTAGACCTCATTATAGTGTTTTGAGATGATTCTACCATATCTCTCATGTCCTACACTTTGGCTTTGCCTTTGGAATTCAAAGAATTCATTTCTCTTCTTGGAATTTTTTGGTCATCATCAGAATCACTTGATGCTTTAAGTGCAAGCTCATTCCTCTTTGAAAATTTTGGAAATTATTCCTCTTGGTCATAGGGAAGTTTGATTTACTTGCAATCATCTTCAAACCAAGTTTTGTTTTCATTAAAAAAAAAACACATCTCTACTTACAATGGAATCTTTATTGCTCAAATTACATAGCCTATAACCTTTTTCATTAAGGTCATCCCCAATAAGGATGCATTTCTTTGCCTTGGGATTCGATCTGCCTTTGATTTGTGAACGTATGGGTGCATATACTATGCGCCCAAAGATCCTGCAATGATCAAGGCTAGGTATTCTTCCATTGCATTCTTCATGCGGTGTCATCCTATCGAATGCTTTTGATGGGAGTCCATTGAATAGATATGTGGTTGTAGATACAGCTTCTGCCCACAAGTAATTAGGTAGCTTCTTATCATTTAGCATTGATCTTGCAACCTCCACTATGGTTCTATTTCTTCTCTCTGCCACTCCTTATATTTACTAGTGATTTTTCTTTTGATTCCTCTCTCTTGGAGATAAGAAATGCATCGAATGACACATAATACCTAGATCCAAAGATTAAAGGCTCCTTGCTTGGTCCCCATACATTTGTATGGACCAGCTCCAATGGATCTCCATGAATGTATCCCTTCTTTTATGAATGGTTGCCTACGTGACTTACCAAATTGACAAGCACTACATTTGTAGATCATATGTTGTTTGGATATGTTTAGTAATCCAAGTACATTGTAATCCCTTTTGATTTGTGTCATAGATCTTTCACCTATGTGAGCTAACCTCTTGTGCCAAATCTCCAATTCTGATAGAGTTTGACTACCATAATTGAACAATGCAATATTTCTAGTATCTTGGAGTTCAAATATAAATAATCTAGTTGAATTTCCTCTTGCTTCTATTCTCTTGAATCCTTGATGTGGATCCTCAAAAAATGCTCCATTGTTTGTGAGTATGACTTGCAATCCTTTCTCAACAATTTCAACTACACTTATGAGGTCTTTGGTGATAGTTGGCACATATAATACCTTGCTCAATATATTCATATTACCATCTGAAGTCTTCACATTACCTATCTTGTGAACTTGATGCCTTGTGTCATTTCCTATTTGGACTTCATGTCTATTCCTTGGATCCTTTAAGTTTGAGAGCAAAGCTACATTCCTTGCTACATGATTTGAGCAACTAAGTCTATATAGAACACATGTTCATCTGCTTTACCTTGATTCATGGTCATGTTCATTAGAAGAAGTCAATATTCTTGAGTTTGATCATCTACATATTTTTTCTAATCTCTCCTTCCTTTGTATCCTCCATGATAATTATTGTTGTTGTATGAGTTGTTTTTGTAACCATTGTTGTTCTTGAATCTACCTTTTGAGCTTCCATAGCCTCCTCTATTGTAACCTCTTCCTCTTTGATTCTAGGATTCCTCAAACAATTCTCAGTAATTTGATTAGTTAGGAAATATATGGCACATGGAGGGGAGCTTTGAGCTTTCTTCTTGCCTTGTCTTTCTCCTCTGTCTCTCCCTCTTGAGCCTCTAGATCTAACTATAGATTTTTCTTGAGAGGTTTTTTCCTCATCATCAGAATTTTTACTTCTCCTTGCTATCTTTATTCTTGTTCTTATCTATATAGAGAGGAAAGGATTGATTACATTTTGAGTTCTCTCCATTCTTCATAAGATTTTCCTCATGTGTGAACAATTGTCCCATGAGGGTATTGAAATCACAAACTTGCATGTCCGTGTAAGGGTCCATGGCTGTGGTAGCTCTGATAGAGATTCTCCAACTCGAACTAAGTCTCTCTAGAGGTTCTACATGACCTGATTTGGGGTATAATATGCCTCTTGACTCCCATAGAAATATATTGAAGTAGTAGTGCATCCCTTGAATCCCATTTGGATTGCTCTTTTCTAGGAAATGTCAGGCCGCCGGAATATTATTTAGAAGAATAATTGTAATTAGAAAAGTCACGCACTTAAAGGGTCTCGTGCAAACATTATACCGTTTTTCCTAAGATAAGATGAAGCCATGCAACCTCCATGCTCGACCCTATGTAGCTGAACCTGTGCATATTTTGGATGGACTTTCAGATGAAGAAGAAGAAGCTTTTCTCAATGCTAACTAGGATTTGCTCGCCTTGGGAATAGTCGACTTACAAGCGATTGCAGATAATTGGAATCCGGTCGTCTGTTCAGTAGTTCTAGTTACAGAAGAAGGGGACCTAGCTATGGACCAAGCTTTGAATGGCCAGAGTTTCCACCATTTATTCCAGTCACTTGAGCATATACCCATGCCACGATAGTTTTATGTACCGGAAGATCAACTTATCACCTGCAATCTGGGAAATGAGGATACACCACGACAAGTCAAGATTATCAAGATATGAAAGGGTTGGACCCTCGCATCTATCAACACCGTGTGATGCTCAAGCTAGATGCACACCCAATCAAGCAACCAAGTTATCGCATGAACCCAAATTATGCTGCTCAAGTGAAAGCTGAATTAGATCGCTTGTTGAAAGTAGGTTTCATCATTCCAATTGAGCATGGAGAATGGATTTCACCTACTGTTATCATCCCAAAGAAAAATAAGTGTTACGTGTCTGTGTGGATTACCAGAAACTAAATGCGGCAATCGTGTCAGATCCCTTCCCACTTCCCTTTTTGGATACAATGCTCGATGATGTTGCCAGACGAGAAATGTATTCCTTTTTGGATGGTTACAGTGGCTATATTCAGGTGTGCATGGCTGAAATGGATATACCGAAGACTGCGTTT
The DNA here is from genome assembly GCA_020310875.1 of Ceratopteris richardii. NCBI lineage: Eukaryota > Viridiplantae > Streptophyta > Polypodiopsida > Polypodiales > Pteridaceae > Ceratopteris > Ceratopteris richardii. Next base: position 28,338,482 of record CM035438.1, read on the forward strand.
ATTACAAATTGGGGTGTATATGCATGTAGGGTGATGTGGTTCGGGCTTCACAATGCTCATAGTACCTTCCAATGACGTATGCAAGAAATGTTTTCCCCTACTTAACCACCTTTATGTGAGAGTATCTGGATGAGTTTTTGTTATCGAGTGATACATCGGCTCACCTCTATCATTTATGGTGTTGCTTCTCTAAGTGTCGAGAGTTCTGGTTGTCCTTAAATCCCAACAAGTCGGTCTTTTTGGTTTCCTGTGGCAAGTTGCTTGGACATATTATTTCAAAGCAAGGCATTCAAGTGGATCTAGATAAAGTGCAAGCCGTGTTACATGCATCTGCCCCTACAACACCAAAGGAAGTTATGCGATTCCTTGGCCAAATATGCTGGCATGGATGGCATCTGCGGTGGCTCGCCCATTTAGCCATACCCCTGAATCAGTTGATCACTAGCACTCCTCAATAATTCGTGTGGACTGAGGAGTGCCAAATTGCCTTTGATCGACTGAAAACACTCTTAACCCAGGCTCCTATACTGCAAGCACCAAACTAGCACCTTCCATTCCATGTCTTTGTGGATGCATCGGACAGTGCCATTGGTAGTGTGCACATGCAACAATATGATAAGTGGTTTTGTCCTCTCTATTATGCTAGTCGACGATTAGCTGCTACTGAACGAAAGTATTCCGTCACTGAGTGCCAATGTCTGGGCTTGGTTTATTCGATGAAGAAATTCCGGCACTATTTTTTGGGACACCAATTTACCTTTCATGTGGATCATGTTGCTCTGGTTTATCTCGTCCTCCAACAACATTTATGGGTTAGATTAGCTAGGTGGGTGTTGTTACTGCAAGAATTTGAGTATATGGTTGTCCTTTGTCCAGGGTCAGCACATGTGCCGGCTGATGTTTTATCCCGACTTGATTCTAGTGAACTTCCCGGTGGAATTGATGATACTACCTCTGCTATCTATGTGACTGATCTGGTCCAAGATGATGGTCAAGAGCTCCCAGTGGCACTTTTGTATTATGAAACTCTTCCGACTTTTATCACCAGTGGAAGCCCCTCGACTACTACGTCTAATTTGGCTCGTTGTAAATTGGTAGTGTATAGATGACATTTCTGGATCATTGTAGGAAAGTTGTATTACATGGATTCTTCTGGTGCACTATTACGGTGTATTCCACCCCATGAAGTTCCTTTTGTTATTGACATGGCCCATTCTACTCGTTTCGGTGGTCATTTTTTGGTCGATCTTACTTACCAAAAAATTCTACATAGTGGCTTATGGTGGCCCACTATGGTGCGTGATATTGATACTTATATTAAAATGTGTGATGCTTGCCAATGATCGGGAAAGCCTTTACAACAACATCATTTTCCACTACAGCTTGTTGCTCCCCTTGAACCTTTTCAAAAATGGGCTTGGATTTCATTGGTCTCATTACACCTCTCGCTACGATTACTAGTCATCAATATATACTTGCTTGTACGGATTATGCTACTCGGTGGGCAGAAGCTCGGGCTTTACCACTGCGTCAATGGTGGTCAAATGTTTGATGACTAATGTGTTCCCTCGGTTCGGTCTTCCCTTAGATATTGTTTCGGATTGGGGCACATATTTTGTTAATTCCTTACTGCAAGCGCTTACCCGCACCCTGAAGATTGTTCATAAATTTAGCTCTCTGTATTATCCTCAAGTCAATGGTCTTGCTAAAAGTACCAATAAAACCCTACTTAACATGCTCAAGAAATTAATTCTGGAATGTCCGAAGCATTGGGATCAATTCCTTCCTTCCGTTATGTGGGCATACCGTAATAGTTACAAAGTGGCTACAGGGAATATGCCTTTCAAATTGGCATATGGGGTGGAGGCCATTGCACCCATGGAGTTCGTGGTACCTAGCCTCAGAGTGGCACTAGATCATAAGCTCTTACTGGAGGAATCCTTTCCTTTCTGGTTGGATGTGTTGCGGTCCTTAGACGAATAATGCTCGGAGATTTTTCTAACGCTGCAAGAAGTCCAACTACGACAAGCCAAGGCACATGATCGGTTTCTTCCCACTCTTGTTTTTACCAAAGGACAATTAGATATGTTCTATAGTGCTAAGTCTAATCATTCAACGGGCAAGTGAAAAGTTCGATGGTTTGGTCCTTACCATTTTGAATCTCAGGTTGGACCTCCTACGTTCTGGTTATCCACTTTAACTGGTACCTTTCTCCCTAAGTCGATAAATGGATTGAAGCTTCATCTCTATTATCCCACACCTTCTTCATCTTGATGATTCATTGGTCTTTTTATTCTCCACTTTTTTTATACCACTATTCTGGTCCGACATCCATTTCTAGTCCGTGCATTCTGGTTGACCGACTGACTGTAACATCCCATTTTATTATCTAACCATGATTAGCCGCACTATGTGTCTAAGATTCTGTTAATGCGTGCATGCCATCATTATGTCTGCATATTTCCGATGTTTCTTCCCGCATTTCCATTCGGTGTTTTTACTTAATCACATTCTTCCCCCTCTTTTTTTGCTATTGAGTTTCTGCGCATTTGAGTGTTCTGTGTTATTTCCTGTCTTCGTGCTCTCTTGCTCGCCATGGAGGCTTTGGCTAATATTGCTACCTTCCGTGCTAGCCTCGCTCCGGAATTGAGCGAGTTTCTATGCATCCGCGGGCTTTTGGCATTCATCGAACTGCCCTAGCATTCGGTTGAATGTCATCCATTCTTTGCACACATCATCTATGACATTGCTGATACTCCCGCTACCAAAACTTGCTGGCCACTCACCTGTCTTAACCTGCATGTCCTCGTCACCCTAAACACCATCGTTGAAGGATTCCATCTCCCTCAGGAGGGTAGTGTAGACGGACTCCTCTTATCGCTGTCGACCATGAGATAACTCTTTTCGCATCATTCTTCAAACAAATTTCCCATTCTCTATCGCCCTCAACTAGAGTACTCAGTCATATAGTTTCTTGTAGGTGCACTTAACCTCGAAAAATGCATGTACAACATTTCCCAAACATTTTTCAATGATCAATGCCGCTGCACATGAAGTAATTAATTTTGCTTTGTTTTTCTTTTGGTGTATTCACTGGGAATGTGAGGCAGTTTCTAGACAATTTGCAAAGGGCGATATCCCTCGGACCCAATTGCCTCATCTGTTGACATTCCTCCTTTGGTGATTCAAACTGCACAACCTCCTCCCCTGAATACACTTCTCTTCCATGAGGAGTCAGTGCAAGTGATGGAGGTCAATGATGATGATGATCTCTTGCAGTTTTTTAAGGGGAAGCGCCACAAACTGAGTCCTTCCCACAGTCACATACAACCGTCCTCAACTGTCCAGTTGCAGGATACCTCCTCTTCTGCCCAGATTCTCTTTGCTCCACCATCCTCTAAGGATCAAGCCGCTCCCGACATTGTAATTGAAGATGTCCATCTTGATGATACAGTCATGCAATCACCACCTCATTCACAAGAGCAAGCACTTGACATGGTCATAAAGGTTGTACAACTCGTGGAGAAAGTGCAACCTGAGGAGGTGACTGTCCAAACCGATATCTCGCCTCTTACGGTAACCACTCTTGCCCTGCTATCTTCACCACGAATCCTCTTTCTCCCTCAAAGATGCCTTTGCCGCCTAGCCCTCCTCCTTCATCGTGTCATTCGGCAGCCCGTCCTCTCCCTTCCTCCCCTGATTATTCTCCTCCTTCGTCGTCGGCCACAGTTTTCGCTAACCCCTCTCTGCCAATCTCTACTTCCATTGTTCTAGACTCATTGGCCCAACTAGCTCAAATAGGCAATTACCTTATTCATCTTTCGAACCATCTCCCCCATCACCAGCTACAAGTCACCCAACAACCCCTCCGAATGGAGTACCAATCCAAGGTGGATATCCTGGAAGTGGACATCGCACCACTCCAGGAAGAGGTGCTTGCAGCTAAAGTAGAAGCTAGTTCACTACGGTAATAGATTTGAATTCTCCAAGAACAGTTGAATGAGAGAAATGCCATCATTGCAGCTCGCAATGATGAGATTAGCAAGCTAACTCTGACAGTGATTGACAAGGATGATTCCATGAAGGCTTTGGGTAATCTCCTAGAGACCACGTATACTGAATTTGTTACGGTTGACCAGAAGGGTCAAGAGATGGCTGAATTAGCCTTACAAGCAGAAACAGAATCAAACAAAGTCATAGAAGAGCTCTTTCAGAAAAGCCGATCTCTGGAAGAGGAAATAGGCCGAACTCTTCAACTGAAGCAGGATGTCAAAGCCATCCAGAAAGAAAGGCAAGATTTCTATAAAACCATGTAGTTCCAGTCCCAAGAGCTCAAACACAAGGAGAAACAAGTGGGTACACAACACAAGCGCTTATCTTGCATTGATGCAGAGATTGCCAAAATGAAGTTACAACGTGATGCGGCGCTCGCTAATGACTTTTATCTTCAAGAAGCTTTTTTGCAGAGTCAAGACGATGCATTACTCTCCCAAGTGATCGCTTCCAGCTCTGTGCGGACTGATGCACATCTGGTTGAACCTCAAATTTTGGAGGAGATGTTAGAATCCCCCAAGTAGAAAATCTCGCACACCTTTAAACTAGCTAGATCCATGTATATCCAAGGAATCATTGATGATTCCTAAATCTTGCAATTTTCCTTGCTAGGTTTGAGTCCACCGTGCGTGTCAGTGTCAGGTTGGTGGAATATTATTTAGAAGAATAATTCTAATTAGAAAAGTCGTGCACTGAAATGGTGTCACGCAAACGTTGTACCATTTTTCTTAATCAATAGAGGAGTGCGCGAAAGAGATGACAGATGCGTCGTTGGACTGTTCGGTCTGGGCGATTGGCTGGAATCAATTCTGTTCTGAGTTATGTTAATTGCACATTTGTCTGTAAGAGTCAGTATTTAGTATTGAAGTGAATCAGGTACTGTGTTAATATTTTACTGTGTTGAAGTGAAGTGTGAAGTATAACAGTAATAATAAAGGAAGAGTAAAGGTTTTGCACACATAATTATGGTGATTGGTAAGAAATGCTATGCACAGGAGTGTAGTTGAATCTACTGTACTTGTTCGGAGTTAATCAGTGAAGTTCATTGTCACAAGTTAATAGTGATTTGGGGAAATACATAAAGGGCCTTTGAATTATCAGACCCTTGACAATCCCAAGAACCCACGTGTAGAATTAAACTTTAACAACCTTAACAGAAATAATCTGATAGTTGTACCATCGACTCCTGATGATGAAGCGGTTCTTTCATCTTCGCTAACCTCCTCTCAAGAAGAAAAAGGAACAAGGGTTCTTCTAGAAGATGAAGTAGCCTCTTCTCGCACTTCTCTTGGACTTGCATAAGTGCCATTGATAATATTCCAAAAGTCTTTAGATACTAATAGAATCATCATCATAAAACTCCACATTGGATAGTTAGATATTCCCTCAGGCTCGTCTTCATTCTGAAGTCAATAATCATTCATCTTCTTAATAGTGTATGTCAACTATGATTTGATACCAAATGTTGGAAGTGGGTGGGGCATCAATAACAATAAATCACAAGTTTATAGGATCTTCCAACACATGAAACTTAACAGACATACCTTAATACTCAAAAAGATGATTAGTGCGAGATAGAGCGAGAATAGACAAAACTTCCAAAGTGTAAGGTAAGCTAGAATGATCTCCTACACTAATTGATATTCTAGTGTACTCAAATCACAATATGTGAATATGATACAAACTGAAAATATCTAAATCTAGGTAGAAATAGGAACTAGATACACGAGATTGTGTGGCTGGGAGATATGAAGAGAGTGTGTGTGTGTTAGAATATGGAGAATATGAACAACTTAGATCTATTTTACAACAAACCTTAATTTTGATTATCCCTAAATAAAAAATTAGTGAATGAACAAGTGAGGATAGATGTAAACTTTTTACTCATAGTATGTTGGCTGACACCGAATCCTCTAGATATCTCCAAATGCAGACCACAGCTCCTCCAAGAGTGTAGCAACTCTCCTCCTTGATCTCCTTGCCTTGAGGTAGTGAACTCCTTGAGAAGATACTTAACTATGATCCTTGGCCCTTCTTTTATAGCTGTACTATGCGTATGGAAAAAGCTATGATCGTTAAAAATACTCATCACAAAATCTACACCCGAGAAAAGAAACAAAAAACTCGTATGCTATGAGCATTATTCCGAAACAACAAAAAGCTTGAAAATTTTTTGGTCAAATTTCATTGCGCTCCATATGTAGGTTTTGAACCCTGACGAGTCGCATGAGAGACAAACAGTTTAACCATTCTGCCTCCTCGATCTTCTTGTGGAGGTACCATAAACGTTTATTATGGCTACTTGTTAATGATTGTTGGTCCATATGACATTGTATCCAACAGATTTATGGGATTGAATTTGCAATGTTATGGCATTCATTGGAAGTGATCCAAGTATAGGATTGAAACACGGAAAATTTTAGAAGTACTTGGATTTAAAAACCCAATTCCTCATAAGGATTACCCATGACATCAAAACTCCCATTCAAACATTCACTTCCTACATAGTAAATGCATGAGATGAAACACAAAAACATTTCTGTGTAATTTTGAACGACATTTTGTATGCCAAAAGGTGTTACGTTTTGATTAAATATATGTCATTCGCAATATGGAGCACATAAGGAATGCAGATTTCTCGTGGTTAAGAAAGATATGTATATTTTACGAATACAAGAGATGGAGGAGACAAACATTGGACCAATCCTCTTCATGAAATGACTAATTCTCTTTACAACACAATAAGTGGCCACAAAGACAAAGAGCACATGGAAATTTTGCTTTACAGAGAGTGTTTATGAAAGTAAAATCAAGTAGTAGAAAACGGGCATACACAGAATCTTGTCCAAGAACTTGTCTGCAACATTGGACAGTAACATGTCATTGATGAAGGTTATGGTCAGTCTCCAAAGAAGAATCACAAACTTTGGTATAAGGTGATAAATAAATACAATTATTGAAACTATTTTTTCTTATATCACTCTAAAAATTTTAAGTATACAGGTGTGAGTCTTTCGAACAATTTTTCATTTTAAGCATGGTAAGATCCACACAAAAAAGGCATGTTAGCTATATTCCTATTGTGATAGAAGGAGACCAACATAGAACTCTAGCCCAAATATCTACAACTGAATCCATCCATACGAGTATGGAAACAAGGGATTAAGACATAGAATCCATCACATAAGAATAGACAAGAGGCGCACATAATGTAAATACTACAAGATTGGAAGCTCATTACCAAACACAAGATACCTTTAATTGTCTTGACACCAAAATTCCTATGAACAACACACCATAGAGCATTTCCACCATCACGTGGATGGAAAGAAGTGATGGATATTGCTAAACAAATAGCATCAAAAGAAGTGGGCAATAGGCACACAAGCACAAACATAGGCATAGAAGACGGAACAAGAATAATCAGCTACAAGTCACTTATTTTTTATCGACTTTTAAAGTGAGTAAAGAAGAGAGAAGATGTGTTGATCAAGATGCGGAGGCATGAACATGAGTTGGCACAGAAGAGCAGACAAGAAGACGCATATAAAGAAATAGTACAACAAAATTTATGCACATTTTGAGGGAAGATCACATCATGTAGTAGATAGTGTTGGAGTTATAGGTCTACGGAAGCACGCGAATAGCACAAGGAAGAAGAAGAAGCTTGGAGCACAACACACAATACTGAATGTATTACCACTAGAATGTACAAAGATAAATAGCATGTTAGGGCAATAGGCGTATATACAAGTTCGGGGGGAAAAACCTCCTAAAAAGGGAAAGAAGTGCCCCAACGGTCCTAGTGTGTTCACAAACATCACTACCTAAATATATCAACAGATCCCCCCTAGGAGTGATGCAGTGAACAAGGAGCTGGCACTCATGTATAAGGAAGTGCCAAGCTATGTGGAAATCACTCCACAAAAGGAAGTAAGCCCAAAGCTTTGTGGAAAGCTTCAAACTTCTCCCTAGGCAGAGCCTTCATGAAAAGGTCTGCAATGTTCTCTTGCATGGGCACATATGCCAAGCGGATCTCCCTAGCAGAGAACCTCTCCCTGACATAATGATAATGCACCTCAATCTCCTTAGTGCAAGCATGGAACACACGGTTCCTCACAACTGCCAATGCGCTCTGACTATTAGTGAAGATGGTGGTGGCAGAAGACTAACCGACACCCAAATCAGCCATAAGGCATTTGAGCCACACACACTCAATAGTCGTTGTGAAAGTTGCCCTGTACTCAGCCTGACAACTGGAAGTGGCCACAGCAGGCTGCTTCATGCTCAACCAGGATATACATGAGCTACCAAGCATGAAGCAAAAGCCACTAGTGGACACATGAGTGTCATAACAACTAGCCCAATCAGAGTCGAAAAAAGCATGCAAATCTGGTGGTAGTGATCTCCCCTTGCGATCAAGCAACCCAGGTAGTCGAGTACCACTCAAGTAGTGAAAGATGTGCTTAACCGCCTGCCAATGCTTGACTCCTGGGCAATGCATAAATCTGCTCATTTGTGAGACAACAAACTAAATATCTGGCCAAGTAGTGCATAAGTAAATCAAGCATCCAACAACTTGCTGATAGAGAACAACATCAAATGCATCTCCAGCATCATGAAGACTTAGTCATAAACCTATCTGCATAGGAGTAGCAATAGGTTTATAGTCTTCAAGGCAAAAACGCTACAATAATGTGTCAATATATTTTGTTTGACACAAAGACATTCAACCATCAATGTGCATTAAGTGAATGCCCAAATAATGATGTAAATGCCCCAAATCAGACATCTCAAATGAGGCATGTAAATCAGCTTTGAAATCAGCAATATGCTTCTCGTTAGGACCAGTGAGCAGCATGTCATCAACATACACGACAATGATCAGAAGTACATCATTAGCACACTTGACATATAAGGTGCTTTCAGTTGGACTGTTCTCAAAATTATGTGCAATCATATAGGCATGTATCTTTTCATACCAAGCACGTGGTGCTTTCTTTAAACCATATAATGCCTTCTTTAACCTGTACACATGGTTTTCATGCCCTTTCTACACAAACCCATGGGGCTAAAAAGCATACACTTCTTCATGCAAGTCACCATTCAAAAATGTTCTTTTAATGTCCAACTAATGTACATTCCAACCATGATGAGCTGCAAGCACACATATGCTACGAACCGTAGTCATTTGGCAAGTAGGAGCAAGGGTTTTATCAATATCAATGCCTCTGTCTTGCGCATAACCCTTTGCAACAAGACTAGCCTTATACCTCTCAACTATACCATCACGTTTACGCTTCAGCTTGTATACCCACTTAGTGCCAATGGCCTTCTTGCCAGGAGGCAAGTCACATAAAGACCAAGTACCATTCTTCAAATTGCATAGCAGCCATCCAGTTTTCTGAATTTTGTGCTTCATCAAATGAAACATGCTCAGTCTCATCACAAAGACTAGATGCATCCATAACATAGCAATCTGATGCCAAAGAGGCACTATGAGAGCTTGATTGAGTGCAATAAGACAGAGGTGCATCTAATCTACTGTCATGCAAAGTCTGCACCAACCATTTTGGCATAGTTTTTGCCTCCTCAATATCAACTCTCTCATCAACAAGTGCATCATGCAAATCTGCATCAGAAATGGGATGAACTGCATCATCACATGAAACTTGCAAAGGCTAAGAAGTTGTCTCATTAGGACCAACACTAGACTGTCCACCTGTAAAAAGAGGCAACAAAGTATCATACATGTCTTTAGAGCTAACATATATCTCCTTAGTACATGAAAGCAATGGCTAAATAAAATCTTCCACAAAAACAACATCACGGCTAACTAGAATGCGTTTATTCTATGGATGATACAGATGATAGCCTTTACTTTCAGAATTGTACCCAACAAAAATACATTTTACTACTTTATCATCCAATTTTCTACGATGTTGTTCAGGCACTAATGCATATGCCAAACAACCAAAAACACGCAGATGAGCAACAGATGGCTTGCGATGATGCCAAGCGTGATATGGAGTGATAGACTGCAGCGCTTTAGTGGGACACCTATTAAGTACATATGCTGCATACATGATAGCCTCAAGCCAAAAACTATGTCGTAAACCCTAACTCTTAACCATACACCTTGCCATCTCCATGAGTGATCTATTCTTTTGTTTAGCAAATCCATTCTGTTGAGGTATATACGGCACTATACACTGGTGTTTTATCCCACGTTCAGCTAGAAATGCATTAAAATCAGAAGACATATTCCCCGCTCGATTAGAATGGAGGGTGCTCATTTTATATGCTGACAGATTTTCAGCCAAAACCAAAAATTCTTTGAAGCACATGAACACTTCGGACTTTTCCTTGAATGGATATACCCATGCATGCCTGGAAAAAACATTGATGAAAGTCACGAAGTAAAGATGATTTCCAAAAGAAGGTGTCTGCATAGGACCATAGACATTACTATGTACAAGCTACAATTTTTGGATCATTTCCTTCACAACACTTGCAAAACAATTTCTGCTTTTCTAATTTTTTTTCATCTTTGTCTTCCCTCTTTGATTGTGCAGAATTAGCAGATTTTTGCTCACTACTTGAAGAGGTCCATTTTCCTTTGCCCATCTCACTAGCCAAGAAAGCTTGATTTGCAACACACATAATGAACCTCTTCTGCCTGGACTCATCTTCTTGCAACAAATAAGAGATTCACTCTTCAAATGAAAAGGCATTTGGATTGCCTTTCATCATCAACCAAAGAGTAGACACAAAACTCTGATATGAATCAGGAAGACCATTTAGAACAGTCTGCACAAGTGAGCTATCTGGTATAACCTCATCAGCAGAAATCAACTGTTCCTTCAAGTCTTTGATCTTTGTTAGAAAACTCTCCATAGAGTCACCTTCATTCATGTCCTCACTCTCCAATTATTTTTGGAGGTAAGCAACACGAGCCTCATTCCTAGCTTGATACAATATGGTAAGTTTATCCCAAGCATCCTTAGCTATTCTGCAAGAGCAATTGTGAGGAATAATGGCATGTTTGACAGACAAAACTATCAACGCATGTGCCTAGGCATCTTTGCCATCCCAATGAATTTTCTTTGTAGTAGGTGCAACAGAAACTGCAACACAAATAGGAATATGCAGAGTATCATCATCTTCAACACCTTCTGCATCAGCTTCAGTACCTGTAGTTGTAACAGTTGCAGGTGTGGTAGGACGTTTTTCAACACCTGGCACAATGTTCTATAGTCCTTTTGCAACCAATACATGTCACATCATATAAGCCCACAATGGGTTGTTGGTACCATCCAACTTATCCTCAACAACCAACATATGAAATGCATCACTACTTTCAGCCATGGCCGATGAGTAAAATACCTTGATGCAGAAAATTGACTGTATCTCAAAAAGTTGAAGAGAAGTGTCGAGACGAACTCTGCTACACCTGTAGTAAACTTCGAGACGCTTAATATAGCCCGTGAAAGTGCACAATAGTGCATTCGGAGGTCGAAACGAGATCAGATGATGATTTTAGCACCACACAACAAAGTTGTTTTGATCTTGGGAACACACTGAGTATGCTCACCAAAATTTGTGCGATTCTGAGATTGCAACTGGAGAGGTGTCGAGGACACCCTAGATGAAGCGGCGACCTACTTTGATACCAATTATTGGAGTCATACATCTACAGAAGCAGGGAACAACACAAGGAAGAAGAAGAAGCTTGGAGCACAACACACAATACTGAATGTATTACCACTAGAATGTACAAAGATAAGTTACTGTAGCCCATTATGGCAATAGGCATATATACAAGCCGAGGAAAAAAACCTCTAAAAGAGGGAAAAAGGTGCCCCGGCGGTCCTAGTGTGTTCACACACATCACTATGTAAATATATCAACAGATAGGGATCAACAACAACAAGAACAAGAAGAAAGAAAAGAGAGACAACCAAACGAACAACAATAGAGAACTAATGAGATAGAAGCTCAACAACCCATAGAGTGGCCGTATAAATGAACCAAAAAGGAAGAAATTTAAAGCTGATCATGCATCTTGGACATGTGTGCCAAGGCCACCACCCCATCATGGAAACACAAGAAAATACAAGTATAGGTTGGGAAATTTAGTTAGAAGAGAAACAAACAATCATCACCATAGCACATATCTAATCATCATCAAAGCTCCCCTTTTCATGAATGGTGAAAGAAGTAATAGAGAAGTACTTAGACTCTACCAAACTAGTCCATTCCAGTGTTCCACTTACAGTAAACGATGTGTCAGAAGATATCCTTATTCCATTTTTTGCTATTAGCGTCCTTTGTCATATACATACAAAAATGGTAACACTACAAACAAAAGAAATGTTTCTAGCACTTAGACCTAGAAATGAGGATGGGGTTAATACATAGATTATTCGAGATTCTTGCAATAGACGAAGTTTTGAATCCTAAATATTAGTTTTTCTTGTTCCTTCTACATAGTAAAGTGTTTTTGAGCACTACAATTGGAGATAACAAGTTTCTTATTAACATTGTATTCATTCACTAATCCTCATCATTTTAAAGAAATGGACTCTCCATAAGTCAAATTGTTGACTTTCCAAAAAAGGATAATAGAAAGATGCAAGTATTTTTGAATTACTTAATTCACGCACTCTGATAACCACCTGAGTTGATCATGGTAATTAGATTGAACAAGCATTCCACGTACCATGGAGAATTAAGAAGAAGACATTCTAATTGAATTTGAAGGGGCTAGAAAGTATAAACTTAAATGGCATATGTCAGCATATCAGAAAACACTTAAATGCATACCTACTTGTGTTGAGATATCAAGCTCAACATGTGATGATCTAGGATGACAGGTATCAGTTTTTCCTTTCTTTGACATGTATAGTGGTCACACCGGTATATGTCAGGGATACTCCATTGAGCTTTATTAGATTTATCTACCGAGAGTGATGGCACATTTGTTCCTTGCCAGCTAACTGATTCGCTGACATTAGGTTTTTCCTTATGTACTAATCTTTATATATTGCACTTGTTGTGTTCTTGTTTTTTAAGGTCATTCTTGTACATTCCTTTTTATTTGATAGAAGAAGAAGAAGAAGATCATTCTTGCTTGCCTCAATCTGAATGTGTGCTTCTCTTTGATTATGAGAGTATGTGTGTGTGAGCTCTCTTCCTTATCTCCTTCCTCGTGACATGGTATCAGAGCCAGTGTGGCTGTAGAGAGCTCATGGAGAAGGCAACAATGAAAAGTATGTGGAAAGGCATGGTGAAAACACGATTCACAAATGACCTCCATTTGCTACAAAAATCAGTGTGAAGGTAGATGACCTCAAAATATTTTCAGGAGTTATCCCTTTAGGTTCACTTGTTTTTGTTAGATCAAAGTTTCGGAGCCATCTCAACCTTCATTTTGAGCCCACAAGGTGGGGCCCATAGCAAAACCAGGTCAGTTTTGGAAATTGTAACTTGCTTTGGGTTTGCCTACACTCATATATTCTAGATTGCAAATTTCAAGCGATTCCGTGTGCTGTTGATACAAGAAAAATGTATTTTTCTGAGATCAAACTATCATATCATAGTGCGACAGTGTTCAAGCACGTGCTGCTTGTAGTGTTTTGTAGTGTTGAGACTTGCTGCTGAAATGGAAAACACAGATGGAATGAGTCAGCTTATGAGAGATAAGATGGACAACAACAATTTCTATGCTTGGAGATTCAGAATGACGAATTTCTTGATGCGAAAGAGCTACTGGAAATACATTGAAGGAGAGAATGAAAATGCTTCATAGTTACCAAAAGGGAATCGGACTGCACAGCAGTTAAGAGCATATGAGGAATGGAATCAAGAGGCATGAAAGGTAATGTATTGGCTATCTATTACCATACAAGATAGCATGAATGGACACATACAGGATGCCAAGACTCTAAAAGAGGCTAGGAACAATCTCGTCACATTGTATGAAAACAACGCAAAGGCATGGAAATTGCAACTCAAGAATGAGCTACATACATTGGAGAAGAAGAGCATGTCCGTAAGTGACAACACCTTGAAAAGCAAAATCATATGTGAGTCACTTGCGTCTATTGGCATGAATGTAGATGATGATGATAAGGTGGAAGTTTTTCTTCGTTGTTTAGGAGCTGCATATAAGAAGTTCAGAACTTCTATACAGAACAGGGAAAATATTCCAAATTTTGCTAATCTGGTATCTATGCTAATTATTGAAGAAAAGAATCTTGGTGAGGATTCAAACTACCAAGGAAAATCTAGTTCTACATAGGTATTCTACTCTGGCAGAGTAAGAGGCAAAGGTAGAGGTTTTGGTAGTGGAAGAGGAAATAGTAACCAAGATCAAAGTCAAGAACAGAATCATGTAGGAGGAAGAGGACAATTTCAAGGTGCAGGGGGAGGGGGGCTAAAGAGGCCACAAAAAATTCCAAAGAAATGATTCAGGTAATGATAGTAAAGGATGTTGGAATTGTGGTAAACCTAGACACTTTGAACTTGATTGCAAGTTGAAGAATCAAAATAACAGAAGGCAATAGAATAACTATGCATCCACAAGTGCAGATGATTCTGAGAAGATGTTCATGGTTCAACATCACATGATGAATACAATGCCTGCTGGTGTTTCAAAATTGAATGATAATGTCTGCTATGTTGATTCAGGTGCCTCAAATCACATGACGAGTCCTGTAGAATGGTTTAGTAGTTTGTAGAAATTGCCAGTTACTAGATATGTTGAAACATGTGATGATACATTGCATCCTATCAAGCTTACAAGAAACATAGCATTGTCTATGGAGGATGAGAAGGTAAAACATATTGCTAATGTGCTGCATGTTCTAAACATAACAAAGAATCTGGTTTGTGTTGGATATATGGTTGACCAGGGATTACAATGCAGGTTCAATGATGATGGGTTATACGTAGAATAATACAAACATGGTGGATGATTGATCGCCAAAGGAAACATAGTGGGTAGGATGTTCACCTTAAATGTGAAAATTCCTAAAATGAATGCAGCCATGTTTCCGAAAGGTGCAGGAGTCATTGCTGATATAGAGATCTGGCACAAATGAATTGGACATGCAAATCTGCAAAGGCTGAAAGTGATGTAGTCAAAGGAGATCGTTCATGGACTACCAAATTTCAAGGTTTCAGAGATGCAAAAGGTATGTGCAACATGTCAAATTGGTAAACAATCAAGATCATCGTTTCCACATATTGACAAGCATGTTAGTGAGAATGTGCTAGAAATAGTACATGCAGATGTTTGGGGTCCTGCAAAGACCACATCTATGGGTGGTTGCAGGTTTTATGTTACTTTCATTGATGACCATACACAAAAAGTGTGGGTATAATTCATGAAAGAAAAGAGTGAGGTGTTCACTCACTTCTAGAATTTTAAAGCTATGGTGGAAAAGCAGACAAGGAAGTATATTCAAACAATAAGGTCTGATGGAGGAGTTGAACACATGTCAAATGAGTTCAACAACTTTCTTAAAAGTCATGGAATTGGATGTCATTTTTCATGTAGGTACACACCACAACAGAATGGTGTTGTTGAACGCAAAAATAGACATATTGTAGAAATAGCAAGAGCCTTGATGGCTCACAAGAATATGCCTCATTATTATTGGGCGGAAGGTGTGCATATGGTTGTATACATTATGAACAAAACTCCAACTGCTAATGTACATCAAGTTACACATGAGGAAAATTTCACAAGTAAAAAGCCAAATTTATCACATATGAACGTTTTTTGTTGTATTGCATATGTACATGTTCCAGATGAGCTAAGGATGAAGCTTGATCCAAAAGCAGAAAAATGTTTCTTCATTGGGTACTCTCTTGACCAAAAGGGATATAAATGTTATAACCTAGTGACACGACAGGTGAAGGTGAGCAGAGATGTGGTATTTGATGAAATGTCAAGCTTTTATGCAGATGCCAAAGAAGGACTGAACCTTGAACCAAACGATAAAGAAAATGTTGAAAATTCAAGTGTAGAATCTCAAGTTCTGAGTGCACTGGATGCATCACCAAGCAATAGTTCCAACTCAAATCCATGAAGTGGAAGGTTGCGTGGAAATTGTCGTCCAGCAAATTCATCAAGTACATCCAAGAAAGGTAAAGAAAACCTTTTTGCTGGTCATAAAACATGTGCAGACTTTGAAGATGTTGATGGAGATTCAAGTGGTTTAGAAAAGAGTCTTGATGAGGAACTTCGATTGCCCTTTGTGAAAACTCCAGGAGTTAGAAAGGCACCTATAGATGATACAAGGAAAAGTGATCCAGGACCAAGAAGATCTAGGAGGATGCGGAATTATGTACAACAATTAACATATGATAGTTACATGGCTCGTCATTGTGCCTACATGACAAAGGTAATACAAGATGCTAAACCTTCTTGTTTTGAAGATGTAATTGGAAATGCACATTGTGAAAAAGCTATGGATGAGGAGATGGCTGTAGCTTATGGAAATGATACATGGAAGCTAGTTCCATTGCCACAAGGAAAGAAATCCATAGGGTTTAAATGGGTTTACAAGTTAAAGCACAATGTTGATGGTAGCATAAGTAGGTATAAAGCACGTTTGGTAGCAAAAGGATATGCACAAACTTATGGCATTGATTATCAGGAAACATTCAGCCGTGTAACTAAAATGTCTACTGTCAGAACACTTTTTGCATTAGCTACAAGAAAAGGATGAACTTTGCATCAGATGGATGTGAAGAATGCTTTTCTACATGGTGAGTTATAGGAAGAAGTATACATGGACCATCCACAAGGATATGAAGATTCAAAGCATCCAGAATATGTTTGCAGGTTGCAAAAGGCTTTGTATGGGCTGAAGCAAACTCCTCGTGCATGGCATGCAAGGATTGGTAATTATTTAACCACCATTGGGTTTTCTATGTGTGATCTAGATCATTCACTATATGCAAGAAAGGGTGATGATGGCATCACAATAGTGGATATCTATGTTGATGACTTGATAATGAAGAAGGCATCAAAAAAATAAAGCAACTTCTTATACAAGAATTTGACATGAAAGATCTTGGTGTGTTGTGCTACTTATTGGGAATTGAGTTTATACATACAGAAACAGGTATATGGATGTAGCAAAGGCAATATGCCTTGAATATGCTACAAAAGTATGGTATGGCAGATTGCAAGCCGATTTCTATGCCATTAGATTAGAATTTGAAGTCGGATACTACATCAAGTGAAGCATTGGAAAATGCTACTATGTATAGGAAAATTGTGGGAAGTCTTATATATCTCACAATTACAAGGCCTAATCTAAGCTTTACTCTTGGACTTGAAAGTCAGTTTATAAAGGCTCCGAGGAAGCCACATTTGGATGCTCTGAGGTGCACTCTATGTTATGTAAGTGCTATGTTGGATTATGCATTGTTTTATGAAGTTGGTGTAGATTTGAAGGTTCATGCATGGATGGTAGCATTCCAGATAGAAGATCTACTAGTGGCTTTCTATTCTCACTTGGGAGTGCAATTTTTACATGGAGTAGCAAGAAGCAACCCACTGTTGCTCTATCAAGTAGAGAGGCTGAGTATAGAGGTGCTGCAATGGCAGCATGTTGTTGATATTTTTAGGTAGTGAAGTGTGTGAACACTCTAGGACTGTCGGGGCACTTTTTTTCCTTCTTTAGGAGGATTTTTTCCCCCGGCTTGTATATATGCCCATTGCCTTAATGGGCTACTCATATTTGTACATTCTCTAGTAATACATTTGGTATTGTGTGTTGTGCTCTAAGCTTCTTCTTCTTCCTTCTGCTATTCACGTGCTTTCGTAGATGTTTATCTCTAATAATTGGTATCAGAGCAGGTCATCGCTTCATCTAGGATGCCGTCGACACTCTTCCGTTTGCAGTCTTAGAATCGCAGGAATTTTGGTGAGCATACTCAGTGTGTTTTTGAGATCAAAATTGCTTCTCTCTGTGGTGCCGAAATCATGATCTGAGCTCATTTCCGCCTTCAAACGCATTATCACGGCGCTTGTGCAAGCTATTTCATCTTTTTGTGCCAAAGGTATATACTAGTTTTTGTTCGCCAGTATAAGCGTCTCGAAGTCTGCTACAGGTCTAGTGGAATTGGTCTAGGAAGTTCTGTTCAACTTTTTGAGATACAATCAATTTTTCCTCATCAAGGTATTTTAGTCACTGGCCATGGCTAAAAGTAGTGATGTATTTCATATGTTGGCTGTTGAGGATAAGTTGGATGGTACCAACTACCCATTATGGGCTTATATGATGCTACATGTGTTGGTTGCAAAAGGACTATGGAACATTGTGGAGGGTGTCAAAAAACGTCCTATCACACCTGCAATTGTTGCAACTGCAGGTACTGAAGCTGATGTAGAAGGTGTTGAAGATGATGATATTCTACATATTCTTGTTCATGCTACGGTTTCTATTGCACCTACTACAAAGCAGATTCGTTGGGATGGTAGAGATGCCGAGGCACATGCATTGTTAGCTTTGTCTATCAAACCTGCCATTATTCCTCACATTCACTCTTACACAACAGCTAAGGATGCTTGGGATACACTTACCACATTGTACCAAGCTGGGAATGAGGCTCTTGTTGCTTACCTCCAAAAATACTTGGAGAGTGAGCACATGAATGAAGGTGATTCTATGGATAGTTTCCTAATAAAGATCAAAGACTTGAAGGAGTAGTTGATTTCTACTGATGAGGTTATACAAGATAGCTCACTTGTGCAGACCATTATGAATGGCCTTCGTGATTCATATCAAATTTTTTCTTCTACTCTGTTGGAGTTTATTGACCTCCAAAATATAGCTAGAAGTAGGTGGAACCCCCTAGGAACAAGTTGACCTTCTCACAAACTTCATCACAAAAAACTAGTCATGCTTGCAGAGCTTACTATTCTCTACTGGCTTAGACTCTTTCAAAACTCTTTTAACCACATATACTACAGACCAAGAACTTTCCAATGAGCCAAAGAACACTCAATTTGGACAAACACACAAGGAGATATGACCTCTGCAAGTTTTAGGTTTAATGGAGACCTTCAGCAGAGGTGAAACCCGAGAACACACACTACTTGCAGAGAGTACTGCTCTCAGCTCACAAATCCAATGATTATGAAAATTTACAGTATGAAAGTAGATGGTAAGAGAAACATGTAATTTGGATATATAATGAGGGAAATACAAGCTCTGCAATCTCTGCATACAAAACTACAGCAGCGTAGAGATACACATATGAGTCTCTTGGACTTCCCACAAGATCACGACTTCTCTCCTCTTTTATAGCATGGGGAACTAATCTAAAACCTTCCTAATACATCTAAATTCATGGTGGACACTTGGATGGAGGTATTACATGACTCAAGTGCTCAAATAAGCAAAGTATTGATGGACTTTGAGAACTAGCCACATCGACCTTCCACTAGGACACCACTGTAGCTCCCTTGTGACTCACTAATTTGACTCATCATGTTCTAGAACTCATGTGGTATTTTGGCTATATTTTATGAATAATATGAGCCTTCTTGAAGTATTTAAAGACTTACCAAAGGTATTTACATAATTTGAAACTTGTACCCTACATAAAAAAAATGTTCGCAACATTCTCCCCCTCAAGTTTCAAAGGGTATTTCCTTCATGCCAAGAATATAGTTGAATCTTTGAAGCTTTGGTCCATCCAAGGATTTGGTGAAGATATCTGCAACTTGATCCTTTGTTCCCACAAAAGAAACTTGTACTTCATTGTTTATGGCCTTCTCTCCAACATAATGATAGTGTACTTCTATATGCTTTGTTCTAGCATGAAAAATAGGATTTGAGGTCATATGAATGCTGCTCAAATTATCCCCATATATTAGTGGTACATCAACCTGCACATTCATGTCATGAAACAACTTTTTAAACCACATAACCTCAGTAGTAGCCAATGCTAAACCTCTATACTCAGCCTCTGTAGAAGATAAAGCAACAGTAGGCTGTTTCTTTGAACTCCATGTTAATGTCTTGTTTCGTGCTATTACCACATATCCACTTGTGGATATTCTATCATCTTTGTTTCCAGCCCAATCTACATCACTAAAGACTTTAAGAGTTAGGTTAGCATCATGACTATAAAATAATCCTTCGTTCATGGTACCTTTCAAATACCTAAGAACTCTTTTTGCTGCATGCATATGAGGTACTCTAGGTTCATGCATAAACTGTGACAATACTCCCATTGCATAGCATATAACAGGTCTAGTTTTTTGTTGCATAAATCAAAGATCCTACCATGGATCTATATGCATTCATATCATGCAAATCATCACCTTCCTTTGCACTCAACTTTACATTACATTCCATTGGAGGAGAAACAAATTTACATTCCTGCATACCAAACCTTTTCAGCATATCACATATATACTTTCTTTGTATCAACCACATACCCTCATTGCCATACACAACTTCAATCCCAAGAAAGTATCTAAGCAAACCAAGATCTGAAATTTTAAATTCCTTTCCCAAATTACCTTTTATCTCTTCAATTGCTTTTGCATCATTCCTTGTAATCAACAAGTCATCCACATAAATGCATACATAGACACACATGTCATCTACATGTTTTACATAAAGTGAAGGATCAACATGACTTGTTGTGTATCCTTGCAGCATAAGATACTTTACCAACCTTGCATTCCATGCCCTTGGTGCCTGTTTAAGACCATACAATGCCTTCTTTAACCTGCATACATGATTAGGACATTTTGCATCCACATAACCATCTAGTTGTGACATATACACTTCTTCATTTAACTCACCATTAAGAAAGGCATTCTTTATATCGAGTTGATATATATTCCACCTTTTACTTGGAGCCAAAGCCAACAAAGTTCTCACCGTTGCCATGTTTGCTACTGAACTAAATTTTTCCTCATAGTCCAATCTTTGAGTTTGATTATATCCTTTTGCTACAAGTCTAGCCTTATATCTTGACACACTACCATCACTATTTCTTTTAATCTTAAAAACCCACTTGCAACCAATTACCTTTTGTTTTCGTGTCTTTGGAACTAAAATCCAAGTCTTGTTATCCTGTAGTGCTTCCATTTCTTCTCTCATTGCTTTCTCCCACTTTTCATATCCTTCTGCCTCATCATAACATGTGGGTTCATTTTCCTGCTCAACTTTTGTCATAAAAGCATAATGAGTATTCATGAAAGATTCATAAGTATACCTTTGAGGTTGCTTACTCACTCTTGAAGTTCTTTTTACCTCCAATGTAGATGCTCGTCGTTTCTTATTAGGAAACTTTGATGATTCTCCATACTCACATACATCACTAATTTCCTCTCCTTCATCATTAACTTCAACAAGTTTGAGTTTACCTTTACTTTTAACACTTGGAGGTGACTCTTGCCTTAATCTTCCATTGAAAGATAGCTCTCTTTCTTCATCCAAACCACTTTTCTCATCACTTAAACTTCTTGTGGGCTGAGGTAAGCACTTATCTCCTTTACCTGTATCTTCTTCATCTCCATTTATGACCTGTAAACTTTTCTTATCTACATACCATGAAAGTGGTTCATCAAAATTTACATCTCTTGAAACAACCACCTTATTGGTATGAGGATTATAACATCTATATCCTCTTTGAGTATCTGCATAACCAATAAATATACGCTTTTCTGATTTCACATCAAGTTTTGATCTCACTTCACTAGGTACATGTACATAACATACACAACCAAATACTTTCAAATGACTTACACTTGGTTTCCTTCCATGCCATACCTCATATGGTGTCAAATGATGAACTCCAGCAATAGGTACTCTATTCATAATGTACACACTTGTGCTAACAGCTTCAGCCCAAAAAGAATTAGGCAAACACATCATTTAGCATGGTTCTAGACGCTTCTGCTATGATTCTGTTTCTTCTTTCTGCGACTCCATTTTGTTGTGGAGTATACCTGCATGTAACTTCTCTTTTGATACCTTCATCATACAAAAAATCAGTCAAAGCTTGAGAGAATACTCTCCCCCTCCATCGGATCTTATCTTCTTAACATATCTTCCTGTTTGCTTCTCGACAAATGATTTAAAATTTTTGAAACAATCAAAGACTTCACTCTTATGTTTAATGAAATACACAAATGTCATTCTACTATGATCATCAATGAATGATACATATTACTTATTACCAGCCAAGGATGCCTCTTTAGTAGGACCCCATACATCTGTGTGTATAAGATCTGGCAATCCACTCCTTACATAGCTTGAATTCTTGAAAGGTTGTCTACTCTGCTTACCCATTTGACATGCTTCACAAAGATGCACCATATGTTGCTTAGTAAGATCAGGTAATCCTTCAAGAAGTCTCTTTTTCAATAGCTCCTTTAACCTGTGTACATTCATGTGTTCAATCCTTTTGTGCCATAGATCAAGCTCTGCTAGTCGATGCATACCATAAGAGAAATAATCTGTATGATTGGGATTTACCTTGAATGTAAACAATCTACCTTGTTTTTGACCTCTAGCAATTAACCTCCTTTGCTTTGGATCCTCAATGAAGCAACCTGCATGATTAAATCTTATTTGCAAACCTTTTTCTACCATTTGACCAACTGACATCAAATTCTTAGTGATCGTTGGTACATAAAGTACATCCTTCAAGGAATTTGTCTTGCTCTTCTCCTACATAACAACATCTCCAACCTGCATAATCTTATGTGTTGTATCATCTCCTGTTTCAACATGACCTTTACATGAAGGATTATGCATATTAGAAAACCATGAAGCATCATGTGACATATGGTTAGAGCAACCACTATCTACATACCATACATCACTATTGCAATTCATCTTAGTTTCTACATTCATCATAAGAAGAGAATCATAATCATCACTTTTACCTTCAACTACATAATTTCCTTGTTGTTTACCTCTTCTTGAATAGCCTCCTCTTCGATTACCACCTTGATTATTTTCATTTTGATAGAAATCTTTGGCATAGTGTCCATACCTTCCACATATATAGCAATTATTGTTATCTTCACTCCTTTGTCTTTGATTGTAGTTGTAGTAGCCTCTCGTACCTCTGGCACTTGATCTTCCTCTTCCTCTTGTGTTGAAGAAGCCACTTGAAGTCCCTTGATCATCGATTCTTCTTCCTCGACCTCTATTTGAACCTCTTCTACCTCTGTTTCCACCTCTTGATGATCCTGCATAAAGAGATTGTCCTTGAGATCCTTTTTGATTTGAAGTAGAACCATTTAGATTCATCTCCTCCGTGACCATAAGAGCAACAAGCTGATAAAGTCTGGTAATTCTCCTCTAACATAAACTGAAGTAATGAATGGTTTCCATCTCTCATCATCCTTGAGTCCGTTGAGAGTATGTGCAACCAAGTCGTCATCCTCCACATGAGCTTGAATTGATCCTAGTTGATCTGCAATCTCTTTAACCTTCAACAAGGAATCATTGACCGATGTCCTTGTATCTTTCTTTATGTTATTCAACTCATTTTTGAGTTGAATTTTCTTTGCTCTTGTACCTGTAGCATACAACCTTTCCAATGCAAGCCAAACATCTCTACTTGTGTCTAGATCTTGTATGTGTCCTACCATTGAATCTTGAATATTTTGTGATAAAATGAATATAACCCTTTTGTCTCTTTCATTCCAAAGTCTAAACTCCCTCAATTGATGCTGATTTGGATCCTCTGGTAATATAGGTTTGATATCTGTTCCATCAATCAAACCATACAAGCCTCTACCTTGCAAGTATGCTGTGATTCTAAATCGCCATGCTTGATAGTTGTTCTTATCAAGCTTCTCTATTTGTGCATGTTGATCACCCATTGTGTAAATACTAAACTTCCTCCTTTAACCCTCTTTTTGGATATATGTCATAAGAAGAAGTATGAGATTTACCTTTGTAATAAAGTTTATGCACCTTTCTTTGCTTGGATGTTGCTTGAGATGCTTCCTTGCTATCTCCTTCTACCTTTTTGTAGTATCGATGATGAACCGCTGCTCCAATAGCTTCAAATTCTTCATCAAGGTATTATAACCTTCTCCAAGCTTCCATTCCTTGCTCTAATACCAATGTTGGAGTTTATTGACCTTCAAAATATAGCTAGAAGTAGGTGGAACCCGCTAGGAACAAGTTGACCTTCTCACAAACTTCATCACTGAAAACTAGTCATGCTTGCAGAGCTTAGTGTTCTCTACTGGCTTAGAATTTTTCAAAACTGTTTTAACCACATGTACTAGAGACCAAGAGTTTTCCAATGAGCCAAAGAACACTCAATTTGAACAAATGGAGAAGGAGATATGACCTCTGCAAGTTTGAGGTTTAATGGAGACCTTCAGTAGAGGGGAAACCCGAGAACACACACTACTTGCAGAGAGTACTGCTCTCAGCTCACAAATCCAATGATTTTGAAAATTTATAGTATGAACGTAGACATAGGAGCTTTAAAATGAGCTATCAAACATGTAATTTGGATATATAATGAGGGAGATACAAGCTGTGCAAACTCTGCATACAAAACTACAGCAGCGTAGAGATACACATATAAGTCTCTTGGACTTCCCACAAGATCACGACTTCTCTCCTCTTTTTATAGCATGGAGAACTAATCTAAAACCTTCCTAATACATCTAAATTCGTGGTGGACACTTGGATGGAGGTATTACATGACTCAAGTGCTCAAATAAGCAAAGTATTGATGGACTTTGAGAACTAGCCACATCGACCTTCCACTAGGACACCACTGCAACTCCCTTGTGACTCACTAAATTGACTCACCATGTTCTAGAACTCACGTGGTATTTTGGCTATATTTTATGAATAATATGAGCCTTCTTGAAGTATTTGAAGACTTCCCAAACGTATTTACATAATTTGAAACTTATACCCTACATAAAACAAATGTTCGCAACATACTCTTCGGTTGATGATGAAAGGCAATCCAAATGCCTTATCATTTGAGGAGTTAGACTTTGTTCTGTTGCAGGAAGATCAGTCGAGGTAGAGCAAGTCCATTATGTGAGTTGAAGATCAAGCTTTCCTAGCTAGTCAAAAGGGCAAAGGAAAATGGAGCTCTTCAACTAGTAAGTAGAAATCTGCTAATTCTGCACATTCGAAGAAGGAAGATAAAGATGAGAAGAAATCAGAAAAGCAGAAATAGTTTTGTAAGTAGTGTAAAAGGAATGATCATATCATAAAGAACTCTCCAAAACTGGTTGTTAAAGAGGAAAAGAACAAAGAGGCTAGAATGGTTGTTGCAGAGGCCTCTACACCAAAAATAGAGTCTGCTAATCTTGTGCAGGAAGAAGGATGTGCGTTTACTACTATTTGTAGTTTTGACCCATCTTCTCATGAGCAGTGCATGTCTGTAGTAGACTTAGATGTTTGGTATTTTGACAGTGGGGTGACGAAACATATTACCTCGGAGTGTAGATTCTTCTCTTCACTTGAGCCTGCCCCTATAGGGAATACTATTACATGCGCCAACAACTCCTCTTATCCTGTTATGGGAGTTGGTAAGATCATTTTGACTACTGCTGATGGTAGTTGTTTCACTTTGTCAAATGCTTTATTTAAGCCAGGGATCAAGAAGAACCTGTTATCAGTTTCTGCATTAGCCAAGATTGGCTTGGTTGTGAAATTTGTTGATGACAGGTGTACAGTTCATGATCTGTCGAATGGCGATGTGATTATTGCTTCTGGCATTTTATGTCGTGGGTTGTATAAGCTCATAATCTATGAAAGATCTCTTAATGATTCAGCATGTGCAATACATGATTCTCACGCTATGTCAGATGCAAAGCTTTGGCATGCACGCTTTGGTCATCTGAATTTTGATAGTTTGCTATGCCTACAAAAATCTGAAATGTTGTCCTCTTTGCCCAAACTTGAGGCACTTGGAAAACATGTTTGTGAAGGTTGTATTTTGGGCAAAATGCAGTGTTCCTCATTTCCGAAAGATGGTTCAGTTCGGGCTACTCAGAAATTGCAGCTTCTACAAAGTGATGTTTGTGGTTCCATGTAGACACCTTCTTTTGGAAATTATCTTTACTTCGTGACTTTCATTGATGATTTTTCCAGGCATGCATGGGTATATCCATTGAAGGCAAAGTTGGAAGTGTTCATGTGCTTCAAACAGTTTTTGGTTTTGGCTGAAAATATGTCAGCATGTAAAATGGGCACCCTCCATTTAGATCGAGGGGGAGAATATATGCCTTCTGATTTTAATGCATTTCTGGCTGAACGTGGGATAAAACACCAGTGTTCAGTGCCGAATACACCTCAAAAGAATGGATTCGCTGAACAAAAGAATAGGTCTCTCATGGAGATGGCGAGGTGTCTGGTCAAGAGTCAGGCTTTACCACATAGTTTCTGGCTTGAGGCTGTCATGTGTGCATGATCTGTACTGAACAGGTGTCCCACTAAAGCGTTGCATTCTATCATTCCATATGAGGCTTGGCATGATCGCAAGCCATCTGTTGCTCATCTGCATGTTTATAATTGTTTGGCATATGCATTAGTGCCTAAACAACATTGCAAAAAATTGGATGATAAAGCAGTAAAATGTATTTTTGTTGGTACAATTCTGAAAGTAAAGGCTATCATCTATATCATCCACAGACTAAACGCATTTTGGTTAGCCGTGATGTTGTTTTTGCGGAAGATGCTTTTCAGCCATTGCTTTCATGTACTAAGGAGACATCTGTTAGCTCCAAAGATATGTATGATACTTTGCTTCCTCTTTTTATAGGTGGATAGTCTAGTGTTGGTCCTAATGAGGAAATGTCTCAGCCTTTGCAGGTCTCATGTGATGATGCAGATCATTCCATTTGTGATGCAGATCATTCCATTTGTGATGCAGATTTACATGATGCACTTATTGATGAGAGAGGTGATATTGAGCAGGCAAGAACTATGCCAAAATGGCTGGTGCAAACCTTGCCTTGTGGAGGTGATCGCAATCCGAGTGGATCGGGTCCAGTGGTGGCGCACACAGGGTGTATGAAGCTAATGAATCTTGGAAGGTTTAAGGACATGAAAGTGAGATTAATGTTAAGTATGAAGAAGAGAGAGATGTTGAAATAATTATGGGAATGGGATTATAGGAGTGCAAGTTAGATTTATGAACATGACTAATAAGAATGCAAGAGAACCATACACACGAATCAAATTTGGAAGGAAGAATGGTCCATTGAAGGAGCTTCTTAAACACTTCCTAATTCTAATCCATATGCATAGTCTTCTTTGGATGATATGTATGCATGATGGAATCCTTACACATAAATGAGTTTTGAAAGGAAGAATGGTCCAATATTGGAGCTTCTTATACACTTTCAGAAACTAATCAATATGTATGGGTATGTATGGATTATATGCATGCAAGTGTATTATGATGATAGAGTTTACTCACAAGCTCAATGAAATATCCTCACTGGTTCAACGCAATACTGCGGAGCCTTCTCACACATAGAAGAAAATAGAAGACATGTAAAAATACTTGAGAGAATGAGAGACAACAAAGAAGAGACAAGTCACAAGTGACAAGTGACATGAATTAAAAGGATTTGAATTAAGTTACATGTATAAGATCTTCGTGGTACGTCAAGCTAAGCAATCTACTAATCAAAGGCGGTTCCAACCCTCAAACCATGACAGTTCAACCGAATGTCACACGTAAGAAGGTGAGTTCCACTTCATTGACCCTATGTATGTCTAGGCTTGTAACGTCTAACTAAAGAAGTCTAAGAATCGTTAAAACTAGCTCTAACTCACTCACATGCTCCACCGAGGGTGAGTCAAGATAGAGCTGTTGGTTTCAAGAGCCTATCCTAGATTGGAGTTCTAACTTAAATTTGAAACTAGGTAATATACTCATACTAGCCCACCTTGGATCCTCACTCGCTCAACCGAGGGTGATCGTCTCAAGGAAACCGTAAGCTAGCAAGAGCCCTATGGATGCCTAACAATGATACTCTAGGAGTTTGGAGGGGGGTTTATATAGTTTTTTGATTGAATTTGGGCCCTTGGATCTAGAGAAATCAACTCTCAACTCTAGGATCACTACTTTCGATTACAACCATTTGATTAATCAAATCAATGGCTTGGAATTGTTCTTTCTATCAAATCTAGTGTAAAGGAGTGAAATTTAGGCGCCTTCATTCTTCACCATTGGATCTGGGGATGATCTCGACCGTCAGATCAGTGCTGGCATCAGTTTGGATAAGATAAGCCACTATTTTTGGAGAAAAGCTGCATTATTGATCTTTGATTGTCAAAAAAGTCTTCTTTTATGGAAAAACTCGTGGATCCTCCTTGCTTTAAGCATAAGTGCATCTCCACCCTTGAACATGAGCTCATCTTGATCGTACAACATGGCTGAATCAGCTTTCGCCATGTGGTAGCCCTTCAACCCTTCAATTTGCTTAAACTAGAAAACTGCGGTGATCCTGAAAACTAGAATTTGTGCTCTTTGACCCTCCAAATAGGCTTTGGTGAAGATGAAACTTTGTAGGACTATGTTTCCAAAGAACTCCTTCAAGAATATGCAAAAAGAAACTTCCATCTGAATCTTCCTTGTACAAGTTTGTCTACATTTGGAAGCTTGCAAGGTGGCATTAAGGTCTCTAGGAAGCTCTGATAGCCTTGAAACTTTGTACAAATGTGTATTGACATATGATCTTTATACATGCCAAACCATATGGCTAACATAAATTTCTATACAAGAATTTGTAGGGTCAAACTAGAAAAATTACATTTTTACAAAATGAACATAGCATATCAATGTGCTACAAAATCCATTTTCTGCTCAAATTTGGGCTATAGACTACCTTTGACAATCTTTACAAGTATATGAATTTTCATCTAATTTGGTGACAATGAAATTTTTGCCCTAATTTCCTAACTTTGACCAGCTTTGACTGCTACCATGGACTTTCTTGATTTCTTTGAAACTTTGTATGTGAGCTTCCTTTGACATCCTTGATGCATCTTGGACTTCTCGGGGAATTCTGGCTACCTTCGCCAAATATTGTTTTCTAGGCCTTCACAAGTGAGAGAGGAGAGAAAATCTCGACGACATTCCCCCCCCACTAAACCTGCGGTTCCTCCAGAAGCGCCACTCTAGTGTTCCTAAAAAACATAAGTTTCAAGCATCATATTCTCTTAAAGGAAAATAGGCAACAGGAAGGAGAGATTGATGATATGCATGAATGAGAAGGCAACATGATATCAAGCAACATATGTATGAAAAGAAAAATTAAAACAGGAAACATGAATATGCATAAATAAATAGGTAATATTTCTATAAATGAACATGCAACATTGGTATGAATGAGTAGGCAACGTGACATGAAGCAAAATTTGCATGAAAGAAAGAATTGAAACACGCAACATGAATATGCATGGACAAATAGGCAACATATATGCAAATGAACAAGCAACATTGACAAGAAAGAAAACAAAAAAGCATCAATATGAAGAGGAAGTGGATGTATTGAGTCGTTTAAAGCATCAGTTCCTCTCATCTTGAAGAAAAATTTGTACCTTTTTCATAAAGCAATCTACCTTAAATAGGATTATAAACAAAGATTTAGGATTTTCAAGAGACATCTTTCATCTTTAGCTTATTTTAGATCAACTACATTCCTACATAAATATGAATATGCTCTTTCTCTAATAACATGCAAGGAAATCTAACTAAACTCCACTAATGCATAAATCTGCCTATATAGCCCGTGATTTATTCTACTATGCCTCTTTATCCTGCTTTGGCTTGCTCTTTTTTTATTATTATTAGTTTTTTTTTATGATGATGATGATTCGGCAACTTTATGGTTATGATCACTTTTTTGGGGTGGAAGAAAGTGTAAACTTCCTGGTAACATGCAGCTTTTTTTTTATGACGAAGAAAAATTAAACCCTGATACAAGGTACAACCATTTCTGATGACAGAGAACGGTCGTTTAAACTCCGATACAAGTGCTCTGAGATAGGCTAAGGATGTAGAAACATGCAGTAGCAAGAGCTAGGATTTCAACAATTATGCTTTCGATATAGGATACATATGCAGGTTTATATATGAAAGTTATGTCACCAAAATAAACCTCTAAATCTACATGTCCTATCTTTCCATAATTGGAGATTATAATTAATTTCTTAGTAGACAAGTTACTACTTAAGATACAATTTTACATAAGTAGAGAAATCATCATTTGCCCTTTTTGACTCAAGTGATGTGGATATGCAATGCAATGGAAAGACTAAAAAAAAAAACATGCATGAAACAAGCATGGAAAAAACAAAATAGAATGAACTTGGAAAAAAACAAAGCAACATGAACTTGGAAACTAATGATATTTTTATATGTTTTTTATTTTTTTCCATTTTTTTATTTTTATTTTTATTTTTTTATAACATGGATACTCCTGTTTATGAATTGGCCTCATTGTTGTCATCTTCTTCAATGTCCTCATCCAAAATGTACTCGTCATTATCACGCTTCTTGAATAACTTTATCCTTTTACCTGCAATCAAAGTTTTTAGTGCAACACCATTTAATTCACAAAGAGCATACGTACCATTGTTGTTGACTTTTGATACTATGTATGGCCCAAACCACCGTTGAGTGAGCTTTTTGCGTGCATCATATTGAGAGTCAAATGTACTATCATAAATGAGCACCCAATCTCCTACTTCAATTGGATTAGGATGCAGTTGATGAGTTTTATCAAAATAATGCTTATTCTTCATTCTAGATTCTCTTAATTTTTCAACAGCTCATCAAGTCTTACTTTACCTTGTTCTAATTGTTTAATGCACAAACTCAAAAAGTCATCAGTAGACATGTTTTCAAACCAAGGCAAATTTGACCATGCAGAAATATGAGATTGAATTGGAAACAATGGTTTTTGACAGTACATAAGTTCAACAGGCATATACCCAGTAGTACATGTGCATGTCATTCTATCTGCCCAAAGTGCAAAAGGTAAGAATCTAGGCCATTGTTTGATGTCACTGTTACATGCTTTAGATATGGCTTTCACAATAGGTGGATGCCCTCTCTCTATTTTACCATTGGCCTCTGGATTATATGCAGTAATGAGAGACAAACGAATACCGTGACGCTCAAAGAACTCTTTAGCTTCTCTCGCATTTAACTCTCCACGATCGGCAACTACTTTCTCTATGTACCCAAAGCGACTTATGACATCTTCAAGCAAGAATTTGCAAACATTGTAAGTGGTCCTAAATCGTAGTGCACGTCCCTCTACATGATTAGTTAAATCTTCTCTTGGAAGTACAATGTAATGCATTTTGTCAATACCTTTAGGCATAGTTACAATATCTACTACCCACTTGTAGTGAATACAAGGTGGATAAGTAGGATGCAACGGATCTCTATGTTTGACCGATGAATGAAGTTGACAAGTAGAACATGTAGAAACATAGCTACTAATGTCAACATATAGGCCAATAATAGGTACTTCTAATTTTTTCATATGTTCCAAAAAATCCTTTATGACCTGCCCATAATGTCTCATGCATTTCCTTCATTACTTGCAATTGAAGACCTCATTTTCCTAGGACTCGTTGTGGATTCTTAACCTTACCCTTAGCATGTCTCCAAAGATAACGATTACATAGGAAAAAGTTATAAGCTCGTTTCCTAATGTTACGGAATCTATTCGTAGTCCAGTTAGGTAATGGTTGTAGTGTACTCAGATACTTTCCTATGTCTCTCCATTCATTTTCGTACTCAGACTCATGAAATTGGTCATACTCATATGAATGTGGAACATAGTCAATTAAGTTCACATTCTTTATTAGATCACTTTCAAGATCATCAAATCTAGCTCTCGATAACATATCAGCAATTGAATTTGACTTACCTGAAATATGGACTAACTCAGGGTTTATGAACTTAATATATGAGATCCATCTAAGCATGGCTATATCAGGAGATGAACAATTGCCTCTCATTTGAGTAAACTCAATGAACCATCCTCACTGGTTCAACGCAATACTACGGAGCCTTCTCACACATAGAAGAAAATAGAAGACATGTAAAAATAGTTAAGAGACTGAGAGACGAGACAAGAAACAAGTGACAAGTGACATGAATAAAAAGGATTTGAATTAAGATACATGTATAAGATCGTCATGGTACGTCAAGCTAAGCAGTCTACTGATCAAAGGTGGTTCCGACCTTCAAACCATGAGAGTTCAACCGAATATCACACGTAAGAAGGCGAGTTCCACTTCATTGACCCTATGTATGTCTAGGCTCGTAACGTCTAACTAAAGAAGTCTAAGACTCATTAAAACCAGCTCTAACTCACTCACACCCTCCATCGAGGGTGAGTCAAGATAGAGATGCTGGTTTCAAGAGCCTATCCTAGATTGGAGTTCTAACTTAAATTTGAAACTAGGTACTATACTCATACTAGCTCACCTTGGATCCTCACTCGCTCAACCAATGGTGATCGTCTCAAGGAAACCGTAATCTAGCAAGAGCCCTATGGATGCCTAAAAATGATGCTCTAGGAGTTTGGAGGGGGGTTTATATAGTTTTGTGAATGAATTTGGGCCCTTGGATCTAGGGAAATCAACTCTCAACTCAAGGATCACTACTTTCGATTACAACCATTTGATTAATCAAATCAATGGCTTGGAATTTTTCTTCCTATAAAATCTAGTGTAAAGGAGTGAAATTTAGGCACCTTCATTCTCCACCATTGGATCTGGGGATGATCTGGACCGTCGGATCAGTGCTGACATCAGTTTGGATAAGATAAGCCACTATTTTTGGAGAAAAGTTGCATTATTGATCTTTGATTGTCAAAAAAGTCTTCTTTTATGGAAAAACTCGTGGATCCTCCTTGATTTAAGCCTAAGTGCATTTGCACCCTTGAATATGAGCTCATCTTGATCGTACAACATGGCTGAATCAGCTTTCGCCATGTGGTAGCCCTTCAACCCTTCAATTTGCTTAAACTAGAAAACTACAGTGATCCTGAAAACTGGACTTTGTGCTCTTTGACCCTCCAAATAGGCTCTGGTGAAGATGAAACTTTGTAGGACTATGTTTCCAAAGAGCTCCTTCAGGAATATGCAAAAAAAACTTTCATCTGAATCTTCCTTGTACAAGTTTGTCTACATTTGGAAGCTTGCAAGGTGGCATTAAGGTCTCTAAGAAGCTCTGATAGCCTTGAAACTTTGTACAAATATGTATCCACATATGATCTTTATACATGCCCAACCATATGGCTAACATAAATTTCTATACAAGAATTTATAGGGTCAAGCTAGAAAAATTATATTTTTATAAAATGAACATAGCATATCAATGTGCTACAAAATCCATTTTTTGCTGAAATTTGGGCTATAGACTACCTTTGACAATCTTTACAAGTATATGAATTTTCATCTAATTTGGTGACACTGAAATGTTTGCCCTAATTTCCTAACTTTGACCAGCTTTGACCGCTACCATGGACTCTCTTGATGTCTTTAAAACTTTGTATGTGAGCTTCCTTTGACATCCTTGATGCATCCTAGACTTCTCAGGGAATTCCGGCTACCTTCACCAAATATGTTTTTTGTAGGCGGTCACAAGTGAGAGAGGAGAGAAAATCTCGAGGACAGCGTGACAGCAAAGTAAATGCACCTCTGTCATATCATACTTGATCAGGCTCTCATAGTGCGTGTTTTGCATTAGATTGCTATGCTATGGCTGCATCTAGTATCTGTGATGAGACTGAGCCTATTTGGTTTGATGAAGCACAAAATTCAAAAAATTGGATGGGTGCTATGCAATTTGAATATGATGCAATAATGAAGAATGGTACTTGGTCTTTATGTGACTTGCCTCCTGGCAAGAAGGCCATTGGCATTAAGTGGGTATACAAGTTGAAGCATAAGCATTATGGTACAGTTGATAGGTATAAGGCTAGGCTTGTTGCAAAGGGTTATGAACAAGAAAATGTCATTGATTTTGATTAGAGCTTTGCACATACATGCCGTATGACTAATATTTAGAGCATCTGTGCACTTGCAGCCCCTCATGGTTGGAATGCACATTAGTTGGACATTAAAGCTGCATTTTTGAATGGTGACTTGCATGAAGTAGTGTATGTTTTTCAGCCTCGTGGCTTTGTGCAGAAAGGGCATGAAAACCAATTGTGCAAGTTAAAGAAGGCATTATATGGTTTAGAGCAATCACGATGTGTTTGGTATGAGAAGATACATGCCTATCTAATTGCACATGGTTTTGAGAACAGTCCAACTCAAAGCACCTTATATGTTAAGTGTGCTAATGATGTACTTCTGATCATTATTATCTATGTTGATGGTGTGCTTCTCAGTGGTCCTACTGAGAAGCATGTTGCTGATTTTAAGGCTCATTTGCATGCCTCATTTGAGATGTCTGATTTGGGGCATTTGCATCATTATTTGGGCATTCAATTTATGCACATTGATGGTGGAATGGCTGTGTGTCAAATGAAATATATTGTCAGATTATTGCGGCATTTTGGCCTTAATGATTGTAAGCCTATTGCTACTCCTATGGAGATAGGTTTACGATTGAGTCTTCATGATGCTGGAGATGCATTTGATGCTATTCTCTATCAACACGCTATTGGATGCTTGATTTACTTATGCATTACTCGGCCAGATATTCACTTTACTCTCTCACAGATGAGCAGGTTTATGCATTGCCCAGGTGTGAAGCATTGGCAGGCAGCTAGGCGCATCTTTCGCTACTTGAGTGGTACTCAGGTACTTGGGTTGTTTTATCCCAAGGGGGGATCACTACCGCCAAATTTGCATGCTTTTTCTGACTCACACATAGGCTCGTGTGTCTACTAGTGGCTTTTGCTTCATGCATAGTAGCTCACGCTTGGTAGCTCATGCATATCTTGGTTGAGCAAGAAGCAGTCTACTATGGCCACTTTCAATTGTAAGGTTGACTATAGCGATGCTTTCACAATGACTGTTGAGTGTGTGTGGCTCAGACGCCTTATGGCTGCTTTGGGTGTTGGTCAGTCTTCTGCCACCACCATGATCACTCACAGTCAGAGCGCATTGGCAGTTGTGAGGAACCCGGTGTTCCATGCTCGCACTAAGCACATTGAGGCGCATTATCATTATGTCAGGGAGAGGTTCTCTGCTGGGCAGATCAGCTTAGCATATGTGCCCATTCAGGAGAACATTGCAGATCTTTTCACGAAGGCTCTGCCTAGGGAGAAGTTTGAAGCTTTCTGCAAAGCTTTGGGCTTACTTCCTTTTGTGGAGTGATTTCCACATAGCTTGGCACTTCCTTATACATGAGTGCTAGCTACTTGTTCACTGAATCCCAGGCAGGATTTGTTAATATATTTAGGTAATGATGTGTGTGAACACTCTAGGACCGTTGCGCACTTGTTTCCCTCTTTAGGAGGTTTTTTCCCCCGGCTTGTATATACACCTATTGCCCTAACAGGCTACTCATCTTTGTACATTCTCTAGTAACACATTCAGTATTGTGTGTTGTGCTCCAAGCTTCTTCTTCTTCCTTGTGCTATTCACATGCTTCCGCAAACGTCTATCTCCAACACATGTGAGCCATCATGGTTGAAGATGCTACTTGCAGATTTAGGTGTGGAAGTGGAAAAGCATATCACTATCTATTGTGATTATGTTAGCAGTATACAATTAGCATGGAACCCTGTTTTTCATGCTAGAACAAAGCATATCGAGGTACATTATCACTTCATCAGAGAGAAGGAATTAGCAAGTGATATTGATCTTATTTATGTGAGAAAAAATGAGTAGGTTGCTGATATTTTCATCAAAGCACTTGGAGCAAAGAAGCTGAAGAAGTTTTGAAAGATGCTTGGATTAGTGGACATAACGTTGAGCTTGAGGGGGAGTGTTGAGATATCAAGCTCAACATGTGATGATCAAGGATGACACGTATCAATTTTTCCTTTCTCTGACATGTATAGTGGTCACACCAGTATATGTCAGGGATTCTTCATTGAGCTTTATTAGATTTATCTACTCAGAGTGATGGCACATTTGTTTCTTGCCAGCTCACTCATTCGCAGACATTAGGTTTTTCCTTATGTACTGATCTTTATATATTGCACTTGTTGTATTCCTGTCTTTTAGTTCATTCTTTTACATTCCCTTTTATGTAATAGAAGAAGAAGAAAATCATTCTTCCTTGCCTCAATCTGAGTGTGTGCTTCTCTTTGATTGTGAGCGATTGTGTGTGAGCTCTCTTCCTTATCTCCTTCCTTGTGACAACTTGGACGCTAGGTGAAAATATAGGAAGTCCGGTCTCTACTATATGCATGGAAGTTTAGAAACTCATGCCAAATGCAAGAATAAGAAAAGAAGATGGGTATTAAAGTCAAAATCTCAAAAACAAAAACAAGGGATCAAACACAACACAAGAGCATCCTCATAATGGGAAGAAACTAGAGCAATGGTTTCAAGGTATTCTAAGGTATGATTATATTATACCTCCAAGGTGACATGAATATGATTGGAGTTGGAATCCTATCATTAATATTCATTTGTTAAGAGTGGCCGTATGTGTGTCAATTCTGAGACTTCAAATATTGGACAAAATATTGAAGCTAGCTATAAACTATGCTTGACATGAAAATT
Source organism: Ceratopteris richardii (assembly GCA_020310875.1). Lineage (NCBI taxonomy): Eukaryota > Viridiplantae > Streptophyta > Polypodiopsida > Polypodiales > Pteridaceae > Ceratopteris > Ceratopteris richardii. The sequence goes on from CM035438.1 coordinate 28,375,249, forward strand.
CCATAAGGGCATTAAGCATACATTGAGAATTTGGAGAAGTCAATTAGCATATCAATATATCATGTCATTGTGAAACTTGTCAATGATTCCGAATACTTTTGTTCAATGCAAATGTAGCAAGAGTTCCATGGCATGAGTAAACGAAAGTAATCTAATTTCTAACTATTTTGTGTCAAATAGCAATAACACATTCGATATATGGGATTGAATTCACATTGTAACGGCATTCATTGGAAGTGATGCAAGTATAGCATTGAAACATGCAAAATTTTAGAAGTATTTGGATTGAAAAACCCAAGTGCTCATAGAGATGACATCAATATTCTCATTACTCCCACTCAAACGTTCACTAATAACATGGTAAATGCATGGAAGAAACATACAGAACACACTATATTGTAAGTGTAACTTTTGAGACGTGTATATAAAGTAAATAGTATTGACATTTATGTGTAATTTTGCATAACATTTAGTATGCCTAAGGGTGTTACATTTTGGTTAAATATGTGCGATTCGCATTAGGAGCACATAAGGAATGCAGATATCTCATGGTTAAGATAAATATGTATATTCTAAGAATACAAGACATGGAGGAGAAAAACCTCTAACAATTCTCTTCATGACATGATTAATTGTCTTTACAAAACAGTAAGTGGCTATGAAGAGAAAGAGCATTCGGCAAATTTTCGTTACAGAGAGCATTTATGAAAGTAAAATCAAGTATTAGAAATAGGGAATGCAAAGAATCTTGTGGAAGAACTTTCTTGCAACAGTGGATAGTAACATGTCATCGACGAGCGTCGTGATGGATCTGCCAAGAAGAGTCACAAACTTTGGTATTAGTGGATAAATAAATACAATTACTGGAAATACGTTTTCTTAGGTCACTTTAAACCTTTTAAGTGAACAAGTTTGAGTCTTGCAAGTAATTTTTCATCTTATGCATGGTAAGAACTTGACAAAAAAAAAGCATGTTGATTACATTCCTATCGTAATAGAAGAAGACCATAGAACTCCAGCCCAAATATCTACAAATGAATCCACCCGTACGAGGATGGAAACAAGGGATTAAGACATAGAATCCATCACAGAAGAATAGAAAAACAAGCATCATCAGCTATAAGTCACTTCATCAAAATTTAAAGCGAGTTGAAAAGAGAGAAGATGGTGCCGATCAAGAAGCGGAGACATGACTACTAGTTGGCGCATAAGAGGAGACAAAAAGAAGCATATAATGAAATATTAAAGCAATTTTGTGCACATTTTGAGAGAAGATCACATCATGTACTACATAGGGATCAACAACAAGCAGAAAGAAAAGAGAGACGACCAAAAGAGCAATAATAGAGAAATAATCATAGAGAAGCTCAAGATCCATAGAGTGGTCATATGAATGAAGAGAAAAGGAAGAACTTTAAAACTGATCATGCACCTTGGACATGTGTGCCAAGGCCACCATCTGCTCCTTGGAACACAAAAAAATACAAGTATATGTCGGTGACTCTACTCATAAGAGAGATGCACTTGCATCAGCATATCACACATATAGGCCGGTTGAGAAGCAAGAGAAAGGGAGGAGAAGCCGGCTCGAGGCATTAAGAAGAAAAGGTACTTCAACACTATTAGTTATTAAAGTTGCGCATCTCTGAACATCGGATTGCTTGCTTCGCTTCACTGAAAGATCAAAGATAGATAGATAGAAATGCAAACATTCAAGGCACTAGATTCAAAGACAGGAGGCAAATCAAGTCTTTTCAAAAGAAAGACCTCTGCTCATGTGCACTATGGAGAGTTCTACACTTAGTAGCTCTGAATATGGCCGTGCACAACAACTTATTGCCAATCACCAGTTAAGCACTATTCTGCATTAGAGGGAAGCTAAAATAGTGATTACTTTGGGTCTCACCGCCTGCTAAGGACAAACAACATCTACAGCTAGCTTGTCGGAATATAAAAGAGAGCAATCTAATGTGCCTATGCGAAGAAAAGGGAGGATTTTTTTATTTCACTAGTAGAAACATATGATGCTTTAGTAGAGGAAATGAACTTTGTGATACTAAGAGAGAAAGAAACTCTCTGAGAGAGACACATAGTAGAACTCATGTCTCAAAATTAACCCATTGAACATGGAGTAGAGATCTAACTAAAGAGTATCAATATCCCATGGAGCTATTTATTTTGCTATATGGCATGATAAGTTCATTTCTATATTTTACTCGTTGCGCTCATTGCCTCACCCTCTTCATTGCCTCATGCTCTTCTCTTTTACTTTGATGATTGGCAAAGGCTCAGACTTGGTCTGCTCTCTGTCAAAAAAAGAAATATGGATTAAGATTAAACCTTATTGTTCCATCAGTGGAAACAACAAAAGCCTATTGGCTATAATTAGGGAAGTTTGGAAAGCTGATTTCTAGAGCTTAGAACCTTTGATCCAAAGGGTTTTGTAATGAAAGCAGGAACGTAACCAAGATAGAAGACATTAGATTAAGTTTGAAAACATCGAGTCTAGCATCAAACTGGATTATGAAGACTAGTGCCCTTAATGCAGAAGACCGCATTAAAGTGGGCGAGGATGCTCTTTCTGGTTTTTGCATATTTCAAAATCCTCTTGGTTGATAATAAAATGCAACGAGGGAACTGCCTTATATTAAATGGAAATTGCATTATATTAAATGGAAATTGCATAGAACACCCAAGGGCACGATCGATCTCGGCATTTTGAGCGTGGCCGCTTCATCTGCTTGTGTTGAACCACGTATAATATAACTGCTGTACATTTCTAAATAGTTAAAAGCTCAAATGCAAAAACAGAAAAATGATTCAGACATACAAACGCAGTTAAAGTGAAGATGAAATGTGAGTGAGCGAGATGGCATGTCATATTACAAATGTGGATATTTAATACTCATGAGATTTCGCGGGTGAATTGTTCAAAGCGAGTCCTGTGGAATTCAAATTAGGATGGAAAAGGCTAGCATTGGCGAAAGCGAGAAACTGGTTATGGGCGAAGGTATATGCACGAGTGAAGCTATGGAGGCACTCATGAGAGACCTCACTTGTGCTTCCGCAGAAACTACAGCCACAGAAGTGAGTTGTGAATGGCCATTGATCATCGTCCCGCATATTCTCGCGCCCCCTCCGAATCATTTCTTCGTATCTATGCACCATGAGCTTGTAGTAACCGTGCAGGAAGTAAGCTGCCTCCGTATGAACAAAATCATGTGTTGCGTTTTTGAGCTGGCGGAGCATGTATATCAGCGCACTCTGATCATCCGCCCTCAAGTCAGGTGGCCTGTTGGTTATCTCGTTGTTGAATGCGATCTTCGCCTCTTCTCTCCTCTCGATTTTCCCTAGCTCCCTCCATATCTCGAGGAAAGTGTATGACCAATTACAATTTCTGATTAGGAATATCCCAGCGTTTAGGGAGAACCAGTTGCCTTCTTGTCCATACAACTGCATAAACGAATAACAGAATGAACATGCATTGAATGATAAACCTCTCTCTCTCTCTCTCTCTCTCTCTCTCTCTCTGTACATAAGGAAAAAATCCATAACCACAGCTGATTTACTCAAGGCCCATTCAATCAGACCAGAGTAAAAGCGTCTCGAAACATAACAATTACCAGATGTGGGAAGCCATGGGCAATGAAATGCTTGTTCCAGCTATTGTAGAGATGGAAAGGAATGGAAAAACTCAGATCTGTGAAGATGGCGTCTGCATCCATCCACATAAACCACTCCACGGAAGGCATTGAGCGCATCAGCCGCAACAATGCGGGGTAACGAGCCCACACACCGTAGAAACCCTCCTCCCACGATTCCAGCATGTACCACACCTTGCATCCATGAAGCATGCAGTACTCGACCTTATTCTTGTAGGATTGCAACAGCGCATGCGCTCCTTCAGCGCTCTTGCAAACGCTTGGCCTCTCTCCTGTCACTAAAAGGAACCGTACCTTTTCTCCATCCCCTTGGAAGCGCCCTTCGTCAGCGACTCTGGAATTTTCAGCTGTCCCAGCCAGCGATCTGATACTGTACTTATCCAACGCACGCACTCGCCTTATCAGCCCTTGTCGGAGCACCTCCCGTGTCCTCGCCCACCACCGTCGGCGTCGTCTGGGCACAGTTTCGCTATGAGTCTTCGAAGGCTCTGTCTCCTGAATCGTACTCCCAGCTTTCTCAGCTGCTTTCAGCAAAGAAATCCACTGTGGAAGTAGGTTCTCAAGATTTCCTCCAGCAGCGCTGTTGTTCTGGGTCCTCTTCTCTGAGTCGAAGGATGTGCGCCTATTTGGAGGTCTGTGCACACGTATGTGAGGACGATAAAGGATCGTTACTGTTACGATCAGGGACAATGCTAACAGAAGCCTCATGACACTGAATGACTGCGTTTGGATTATAAATTTTGTGTGCTGTTATTCGACGGGACGAGTTGGATACTGCATTCACGAATCAAGGTTCTCGTCTTCGTCTTGGAAAGCAGGCGAAGAACTGAAGCTTCGAGCCTCTGACGGGTTCTGAAGTCCGAGAAGTGTCAATATCCCTTCCGAACCAGCGATCATATTTCATTGGGATTATGGATCATACGCTAATTTTTGAGTGCATCTTTCGCGAGCCCCGAAGACTCCGTGCTTGTCTCTCCATGCCCCGATGATCCTCTCCATCACTCTCTTGCAAGTCGCGACACAGCGCACGAAACCCCATTCATGGACGGAGATGATCGATGTCATGGAGCGTTATTTCAGATGCATGAGCTGGACTGTTCTTCCCTATGCCGAGGTGGATCATCTATTTTCTGTTCTTGTTTCCGCTAACCCACTCAGATTTGCAGAGATCAGGAACTCATAAAGCCGTCGATATCGGTTTTGCCACGAACCTATCCACATGAGCAGATGGAATGCTATTGCAAACAGTTCATGTATCCTTTGAGCTACCTAATGTCTCCTTGTTACCTGAAACTAAACTAAGGGCTGAATTGTGTCTTCCACCAAAACAACATCAGGACTAATCAGAATGCATTTACTTTGGATTTACTTTGTGGATGAAATAGAGGATAGCCTTTGCTTTAAAAATACATTTCACTACTTTATCATCCAATTTCTTGTTATGTTGTTCATGCACTAATACATATGTCATACATTTCATTACTTTATCATCCAATTTCTTGTTATGTTGTTCATGCACTAATATATATGCCAGAGAACCAGAGACACATAGATAAGCAACCTATGGCTTGCATTCATGTCAAGCCTCATATGGAGTGAATCCAAAGACATGTGTCCCCCCTCCCAAATGAACTTGAGGGTGCCCAATATACATGTTGAAAGGTTTTTCAACCATAACCATGAACTTGTTTGAAGCACATAAACACTTCAAAATTTTCTTTCAACGGATAAACAGATAGATGCTTAGAGAATTCATCAATAGAAGGCATGAATTAAAGGTAGTTCCCAAATGAAGATGTATGCATAGGACCACAAACATCACTATGAAAAGCTACAAGTTATGAGAAGCTCAAACTGAACCATCTTTTGGGAAGGCTGAATGCTACATTTTTCCTAGAATTTAGATGAACAAAGCATGCATGCCAAAGCTTTGCACATGAGAAAGCTTCATAATCTTGAACTACACATGCGGAGTTTTTCACAAATTTTACATATTCTATGAACTTATATAGACCAGAATACAAAATGCCAAAAGCAATAATAACATCACCATTTGAGAGATCATGACCTGTATATTTTCCATCAACAAATTTGACAACCAAGACAATCTGGATGAATGCTCAAAGTGATAATAGATTTTTCTTCATCTCTAGCACATATGAAGAATCTTAGAAGGAGAGATTGAACTATCATCAGAAGTAGTTAGAATGATCATACCAACTCCAATTATAGGATGACACTTTATGCCATCGACCTTCTCTACACCAAAACTCCACCTTCTCCAAGAGCTTGCACTTGTGCACACCTTGCACTCAAGATTCCACAACACGATAGGAGGGATGGAGACTTTCTATCCACACACACACTGCTTCAATGGGACCTTGTGCCACCTTGATTGCTTTTTCTTACCACTCCTCTGCACACACACCTTGAGTCACACTTCTTGCACACTTGCACACCTTGTCTCACACTTTCCTCTTTGTGTTGCACACTGCCTGAGTGTCCCTTGCTCTTCTCTCCTAGTGTAGACTATCCTCCACCTGCTTAGTCTAACCAATAATAATGCATGCATTGAGTTGAGTGTCAATTCAATTACATGACACTCCTAACTGATATGGTATGTGCTCACTTTGATGTCCCAAGGTTGTCCAAAAATGTGTACAACCAACAACTCCCTGTTCTATCCTATAGTGACTTTAGGACTAAAACAAAAAATTTAAATGAGGGGCCATACCTTCCCTTTCACATACTGCTTCCACTTTACAAACCTTTACTTTTTCCTTCATTTCTTCAATATGTGTACCTAAGGGAGGGTTCACATGAACCTTCGAAACACCTTTAAAACCCTTAAAGCTTACAGAAAGAGAATCTTCAACCTACATCCACTTTCTGAATCTACAAAACATAACCCTTGTGACAAATTGATTGTCTGCTGCATGTGCACCTTGACAACTGAACTTTACACCATTTAACTTTGACCATGTTGACTTTTGACCACTTTGAAGTTTGATCATTTTGACTTTGACCATATTGACTTTGATGGGATCAATAGTTGCCCAACACCTAATGGGCTCTCCATCCAAAGAGCTATTAGTAAAACAGCTACCAAGTTCACCAAGGGCAATCAAGGATAATCAGCATGGAAGAACCCAAAAATGGAAATTTTGCATTGAATAAGTAGAAGTTGGAGAATGGAGGATAGGAGGGAAAGGTTAGCGAGGGCTGAAGGGATGAGAGGGATAGGGTAAGGAGGGGTAAGAGTGGGCCTAGGTAGAAAAAAAAAGGGACGAGCAAGTAGGAGGCATAAGGTATCTAGAGAGGGCCAAAATGATAAAATATGAAATCTATAGAGGGTGCATATGTAAAAATATGAAACATGTGGGAAATAAGGTGAGAATAGACCATGTGGACCATGTGCAAAATAAAAAGCACGTGAAAAATGGGCATAAAACATGTGGGTTTTGATCAAATGTGGGAGAAACATGGGGATTTTGGTTAATGCCAAAGTTGAGTCCACGAGTGTCAAGAAACATGAAAATGACCCAAAATGTGGAAAAAATGGCCATTCCAAGTGCAATCTAGAGCCAAAAGCATTTTTTCCATAAAAATAAAAAAAAAAATATGCCACATCGTAGGATAAAATTTTCAGGGGGGAGGGGAAGGGGGGGGGGGGGGGGGGAGGGGTGAGGGGTGAGGGGAGGGGGAGGGGGAGGGTGGGGGAGGAGGAGGGTGGGGGAGGGGGTCAGGGAAGGAGGTGGTGGGGGAGGGGGAGAGAGGGGGGCAGGGCATAGGGGGTGAAGGGGGGGTAGGGGTAAAAGAGACATAGAGAAGAGAGAGATTAGAGAGATGATGGACTCGAGAGAGATTACAGAGAGGATAGAGAGAGACTAGAGAGAGGATAGAGAGATAGTAGAGAGAGAGTAGAGAGAGAAAATAGAGAGAGAGAAAGGTCTTTTAATGAAAAAAGCAACATGAGGGCCGCTTTATTTAATACCTAAAAAATAGATAAAAATAAAAAAACAAAAAAATCAAAAAAATCCCTAAATTTCTAGAACACTTATCCCACTCAAAACCATAGAGAGATTAATTTTTTCCTCTATGTTATCAAGAAAATGGATATGGGAAAAAAAATGAAAAATGCTAGAAGAAACTCTAGAAAAATTCTAAAAATTCTAAAAAATTCCAAAAAAAGAAATTGTTCATGCAAAGGGCTATGAAATGCTTCTAATTTGCCTAAAAACACAAAGAACAAGCATGAAAATGGATGAAAACTACTAAAACTTGAGAAAAAAAATGATACGAGAAGGCTATGTACAACCTAATAGATTTTGCAATTTCCAGGTGATTGAACCTTTCCTTTTGTAGTTGATGTTGAGCCTTGACCTTGGATATAATGAATAATGGAAGTTATTTCCCTCCCCAATCTCCAATTGTACCGCACTTCATTGGATGTATCTTCCTTTTGGGCACATTGACCATTTGATAGAGCCACCATGAATCCTTCATTGGAATAATCTTTGGAGCATACTTCATCTTTTGTATCTCTAGTTTAGTTAATTTTTTATTATAACCTTTTCATCTTACTATTCCTCAGACTTGTAAAGCCTTGCACTTATTGCCATAAAAATTCACTTAAAAGAAGATACCCACAACAATAACTATAACGAATTGACCATTGAAACCATTGATATAGCTTTCAAATCAGCTTCATCTCTTTTGCACTTAAGGGATTTGATTATCTTCTCCCTTCTATGGCCTTTGGCTGAGACTATTTCACTCAAACTTGTAACCTGAATGATATCCTCTTTTTCATAGACTTCCTCTCTCCTTGCATGGTTTGGGAAAATTCCATGGCAAGAAGATGGATCTTCTACATGGAGCGAAGCCAACATGTTTTCTTCTTCATATAAATTTGCTTCTTTATATAGATCTGCCTCTCGGTTGTCCAACAATTCTTCTTCCATAAAAATACCAATTGTTTGCATGGCATTGGTATGTCTTTGGTTGTCTGGTCCTTCTTGCTTCACCCACATTGTGTCCTTACCCTAGTCATGCAGCACATTGGCATGCCTAAACCAAGGTCTCCCAATTAATAGGGGAAACTTCCATCTACCTATGGCAACTATAAGACAACAAAACCAAAGTTAAAGATGGTACCTTGTATCTCGACTAGGACTCCACGGACCATTCGCATGGGCCTTACTATGCTTTAGTGTGCCAATGTTATAGTGAAGTTGGCAGGTCTTGAAGGATGTATTCCAATCTTTTTCATGGTAGGTTCAGACATCAAATTAGTGCTAGAAAAGCCATCTACAATAACTCGTTGAGACTCATGTCTTGAGATAGTGAGTCTTAGTCGAGGGCTCTTATAATCTATGAGGGGGGCTTCCCCTAGAATTCTATCTTTATGCATAGCATTGATGTCTTTGCCACTAAGGTGGTTGTGGAGGCCTCATCAATTATCTGCAAGAGCTTTGACCTGAAATACACATCCGTCTTTATTAAATAAAAAATACTAACCTCCTTTTTCTTAGATTTGAGCAGTGTTGAAGATTCTGATTCCTTAAGAGCATGGGCTTTATTTCACTTATCAAACTCCTTATGAGCCCTATTGAATGCATGCCCAATGGCATCACTAATACCTATGCGATCTTCTTTTTCCCTTGTATCTACACGTGTGTTTGCTTTGTCTTCAGATGTCCCTTTGTCCTTGTCTAGTCCATTAGCCCTTGACTCTTGAACTATATCTAATTGAGCCTTCCCCATTCTTCTTTTTTGCACTGTCCAAGAGTCAACTTCTTCTAACTGCACTACTCTGGTAGATGGTAATGGCAGAGATCATTTGAATATGTGGCCCAGATGTAGATGCTTGGTTCTTAGGACAACAATTGGTATAATGTTCTCTGACCGCTCGGCAATCTCTACAAGGAGGGGAATTTTTAGTAGAGTACACCTACTTTGGTAATGCCCACATTCTCCACATATGAAACAAATAATTGGCCTCCTTGGCCCATCTCCAAAGCTATCCCTATGTCTAGGGTTGTAATTGCTACCTTGATTGGGTGCTACTACCATCACATTGGTTTGTGGTAGGGCTCCTCTTTGTGTCCACTATGTTGTTGCAAGGATACCTCTTGACTAACATTCCTGAGCCTAGCGTCATGACTAGCTTTAGTGCATAGCTGGCAAGTTACAATTAAAAGTGGACACTCACTTACCACTTGGCCCTACGTGCTACACATGGTGCACCATAATCCATTTTTGATGCCACCTCCCATGAGTTCCTATAACTCCTGTCAAAGTTGAACCAACTCATCTACTTCAGCTCCCTCTTGTTTTTCTAGCTTTAAGGCCTCAATTTCTTGCCTCAACTGAGTTGCTGCACTTTCCTCCTCCTTGTGGGGTTCGTTCCTTTTCAGGCTCTCTAGTTTCTTCCTTAGAAGGATTACTATGTCCTCAAACTCCACAAGATATGAGAGACTAGAGAAGCTTGTCCCATATTGATGCCTAATCTGCTTCAACTTGGTGGCTGTATTAATGAACTCTTCAATGGTTGTTGAGGTAGCACAAACACTTTGATTTTACACTATGTTGAGATACGAAGTGGTTCAGTCTTCCATTTTCAAAACGTAAAACAAAATGTAAAAACGAAAGCAAACAAAACGTAAAGCAAAACTTACGTGATTAGGAAAAACAAAAGCGAAAAAACTTACGATTTAAAAAAAAGAAATGCACGCTTTTGCTTTAGTACATCATGGGCTATTGGGAAGCTATATAAGAAGAAGCTATGGCTCATTGTTGAGGCATCATCCAATGAGCCAATCTTGTGAAGATCGTTCAAGAATCCCTCTAGAAAGAGGTGTAATATTCTCTTGAAGGAATTGAAGAGATGGAGGAGTTGAAAGACATGGAGGCTACACATATATTTTAAAGGAGGGATTCTAGTGCTCTACACTTGGAGGAGAAGCTTTCTCTATTTGAAGGAGATGATGGACATGATGGTGGTAGCTCTACACACAGATGAAGGATTGATGGACATTATGAATCAGCACTATGATCAATGATGAACTCCTAACTTGTATCGTTTTCATTATTTTCATGAAAATTGTATGAACACTTCTTATTATGAATCAATTTCTTTCTTCCATATGATGGTATGTCTTGTAAATTATCTGATCAATTCTCTTGAGTTTTTATATTCTCTTTGAGACTCCATTCCACCATCTGAGCTACTTGAAGCACCCTGCATGCATCGTTGGACTCTGCGGTTGAACTAATCCACCAATCATGTGCTGTCTTCTTGACACTTGAACCCGACATGAAATGACACAACATCTCAGGTACATAAATTCAGATTGTTTTGCATTGCATTATGTGCATTACAGAGTTGAGGTAGCCTCTACGTCCTTGGGAGTAGTAGCTTGAACAAGATTTTGTGAGTTCCTCTATGGAAACTTGCAAGTATCTTATGCTCTTCCCTTCACTCTTCTCATCAATAAAAGCTACTACAAATTTATATTTCACATTTTCACATACTTGAAACATCTTCTTCAAGCCAATTCCAAGTACTCATATTTCACTTTTAATTTCATTACGTAAGTGAACAATGGGCAAAATGGGCGTTGCAAAACACACCACACAAGAAATAGATTCTATTGTGCAAGCATTGATTAAAAGGAAGTCTCCAAAATATGATGAGCAATTTAAATATATGGAGTCGCAAATAATTTCATCCATGGATGAAAACATTTACTCAAAGATCAACTCATTAACCTCACGTATCACAATGATGGCTCCAATTGTAAAAGAAGTTAGTGATTTTATTAAATCATTAATTACGCGATTTAATCAAGAGTTTGGTTATCTAGCGAATTGTTCACTGTGAACTTTCAAGTTTGAAAGAAAGTATGGATAATCTATCGAATCATGTGAGGGAAATAACAACATTCAAAATGATTATTCAAGTGTGAAAGAAAGTAGTGATAGTCTATCGAATCAAGTAAAAGAAATTGCAACATGCAAGTGTAAATATGAACGTCAAGTTCAAATTCAGAATATTTCTAAACATTCTATTGAACAAAACCTTTTCCTTTACCATAGAAGATTCACTCTTAGAATTTTACATAAAAGAACAAATATATTCCATAATCGAACTGGTGGATGTTTCTGGTGTGATCAAATCAGTCATATACATGGGAATTGTATTGCATATGAGAATGCATGTAGACAAAAGTTGGTACTTGAAATTGAACAAAAAATATGTAACTATCATGATCATTTACCATTAAACTTGAATTTAGGAAGAGGTGGTATGGAAGCATATTTTGACCACTCAAGACATAGTCCAAGATCATTTAATAGATTGAAGAAGCAATGGATGCCAAAGAAACATAACAATACTCAATCTAATGGTCATGAAAGTAGTTTTTCAACTAAAAACCAAGAAACCTCCATAAGTGTGAATCAAGATGAATCATTACACCTAGATACAGAAAGATTTGAGAAATGTTTGAATAAACGACTAGAACCAAATAAAGAAGAGCATGAAAAGTCAATTAAAGTTAAAAAATAAGGAAGATGACACAATCTGTGTGCAACTTGATGAAAAGTTTCTGTTTAATGATAAGATTTTTTATCTTAAAAAGATTAAAAGGTTTATGGATGCAAAATACAATCATATTCTAACCTAAATTCAAAATGAGATTAAAGACCAAGAAGATGATGGGAGTATAAGTACAAACAAGCACCACGATAGTGATCCAAATCAAAGTAGCAAAAATTGTTGATCAAAGCATGAAACAAACTAAGAGGCATTTTCTAGATTCTTTTGCTCCTTTGGATATGAAAAACAAAAATATCAAGTTAATATTACAAGAAACTTTTGATGAGATAGACATGCCTCTCATTAAGTTGCAAAACACCTACTAATGTGTTTTAAAAAGATTTTCTATAATGATGGATGAGATTATTGAGTGATGATACATCTTCTGATGAGGAATAAAAATTTTTTATTTTCCTTTGCATCACATTACAAAAAAAGATTAATTATGTTTTTGAGTTTAATATAGGAAAATATCTTGCATATGATGAACACGTATCGAAAATGATCTATGAAGGGTTCTTGTGCAACAAACGATTTCTAGGATTTTATGAGAGAACCTGTAGTGAGGAAGCTATGTAATAAAATGTATTTTCTTGTACTAATGCCTAATGATTCTATGAAACAAGAAAAATTCTTGGAGGAAATTCTTCACAAATCTATCTATAAAGATAGAGCAAATCTACAGAGTTTGAGTGATTTGTTTGATTGAGGAGTGAGAATTGAGTGTTGAGTTTAATCTAGTTTTAGACTTCTTTTTCTACTCTCCATTATTTGCACAATATTGATTCTATTTTGCATTTAGAGTATGCATAGACCAGTGTATATACGCATATGTTTATGTGTTTACCTTGCACAATCTACTTGCACCTGTAAAAAAAAAGGGAAGATGACTTCCAATTTAAAAACAGACATCAAGGATTCTGAAGTACCTCATCATTGATATCCTCTTACCCCTTTTGCACCATGATCATTTGGAAAATGCACTTAAAGTATGCATGATAGGGTCTCACTACATGACCTTGCATCAAGGCATGTTTTGAGATTTACCTATGCACTTTGAGTGATAGAAAAGATTGATGTATATGCACATTGATATGTATGTGAGTGAGCACACAAGCTTCATCATCAAATTCCTTTTGCTCTAATATTTGCACCATATTTTTTTACCTACGGATTTTTACTTCAACCTTAAAAATTGGAGGGTGAAAACACTACATATGAAATCCATATATTATCCATGTATTTTCCTTAACCATGCAAACCCTACACTCCATAGTGCGAAACCAACTTTATTAAGCAAAGGTATTAAATTAATATAAAAAGTAAAACAAAACTCAAAACATCAAACGAAACGTAAAAACAAAAGCAAACAAAACGTAAAGCAAAAGTTACGTGATTACGAAAAGCAAAAACCAAAAAACTTACGATCAAATAAAAAACAAAGTGCTTTTGTTCTACTACATCATGGGCTATTGGGAAGCTACATAAGAAGAAGCTATGGCTCATTGTTGGGGCATCATCAACGAGCCAATCTTGTGAAGATCGTTCAAGAAGCCCTCTAGAAGGAGCTGTAATGTTCTCTTCAAGGAATTGAAGACATGGAGGAGTTGAAAGACATGTAGGCTACACACATATTTTGAAGGAGGGATTCTAGCGCTCTACACTTGGAGGAGAAGCTTTTTCTATTTGATGGGCATTAATTACATGATGGAGGTAGCTCTACACACATGATGGAAGATTGATGGACATTATGAATCAACATTATGATGAATGATGAACTGGTAAAGTGTATCATTTTCATTATTTTCATGAAAATTCTATGAACACTTCTTATTATAAATCCATTTCTTTCTTCCATATGATGGTATGTCTTGTAAATTATCTGATCAATTTTCTTGAGTTTTTATTTTTTTCTGAGACTCCATTCCACCATCTGAGTTCCTTGAAGCACCCTGCATGTGTCATTGGACTTGGCGGTTGAAGTGATCCACCAACCATGCGCCATCTTCGCGACAAGATGAATAAGATGATGATCTTCAGATTCCTTTTCGTATTGTAGTTCCTACTTTGCATACTGTAAATAAACTTCATTGGGATGGTAGAGATGCTCAAGAACATGCATTAGTAGCTTTTCCTATCAAACATTTATTCCTGACATTTGTTCTTGCAAAATAGCAAAGGATGCTTGGGATACACTTAGCACTTTGTACTAGGCAAGAAATTAGGTTCATTCTGCTTGCCTTCGAGAATAGGGAGAGTGAGCATATCAATCAAGGAGCCTGTTTGGATAGTGTGTTGAAAAAGATCAAAGATTTGAAGGAGCTATTCATTCTATTGATAAAGTCTTGCTAGATAACTCACTTTTGTGGAATGTTCTAAATTGTCTTTCACATTAAAATCATATTTTTTCTTGTTTTGTTTGATTGATGATGAAAGGAAATCCAAATGCCTTAACATTTGAGAAGTTATTCTCTGTTTTGTTGCAAAAAGATCAGTCTAGACAGAACAGTTCCATTATGCATGTTGAAGATCAACCTTTCTTAGCTACTGAGAAGGGCGAAGGTAAATGGAAATCATCTTTTAGTAAGTAGAATTTGCTAATGCTCCATAGTCAAAAAAGGAAGACAAAGATAAGAAGAAAAGGAAAGGAGAAATACTTTTGAAAATGTTGTAAAGGAAATGATCACGTCATTAAGATTTGTCAAAAAATAGCTCCAAAAGAGGCAAAGAAGAAAGAGGCTAGAATGGTTGTTGTAGAGGCCTCATCAACTAAAACATAATCTTTCAAGCGTGTATAAAATAAAGAATGGTCATTTACTATTCTTTGGAGCTATGAGCCATCATCTCATGAGCAGTGCATGTCTATAATAGGCTAAGATACTTGGTACTTTAATAGTGGGGGAACCAAGCATAATACCTTGTAGCATAGTTTCTCCATTTCACTTGAGCTTGTCCGTATAGGGAATAGTGTCATATGTGCTAACAACTCATCTTATCATGTAAGGGGATTTGGTAAGATCATTGCAACTATTATTGATGGTGATTGTTTTAGACTTTCAGATGCTTTGTATCTAGCAAGGTTCAAGAAAATGTTATCGTCTGTTTTGATAATGGTAGATATAGGCTTGGTTCAAGAACTGGTTGAGGATAGATGTTTAGTTCATGATCTCTTAAATAGTGATTTTATTATTTCTTTTGGGACTTTATGTTGTGGTCTATATACGCTCATAGATTATACAAAATGTGTGAATGACTTAACATTTGTATTTCAAGATTCATGGGCTATCTCAAATGAAAATCTTTGGAATGCACACTTTGGAAATTTGAATTTTGTTAGTTTACTATGCATGCAAAAATCTGAAATGGTGTCTCTCTGCTCATACTTGAGGCACTTGTTAAACATGTTTGTGAAGGATACATTTTGGGCAAAATGCAACGTTCCTCCTTTCCAAAAGATGTTTTAGTTCGAGCTACTAAAAAATTGGAGCTTCTTCATAGTGATGTCTATGGTCATATGCACACACATTCTTTTGGGAACCAGCGTTAGTTCATTACTTTTATTGATAAGTTTTCTAGGCATGTATGGGTGTATCCATTGCAAGAGACATTTGAGGTGTTTATGTGCTTCAAAGAGTTTTTTGTTTTGGCTAAAAATTTTTCAACATGTAAAATGGGCACCCTCCATTCTAATGGGGTGGATACATGTCTTCTCATTTTAATGCATTTGTGAATGAGCATGTGATAAAATGTTATTGTAAAATGTTGTATATAGCTTAACAAAATGGATTTGCTGAAAGAAAGTATGGGTCTCTCATGGAGATGGCGAGGTGTATGGTCATAAATTATGCTTTACCACATAGTTTGTAGCTTAAGGATATTATATGCATAGCATATGTACTTCACAAGTGTCCCAACTTAGAAGTGCAATCTATCCCTACCTATGAGGGTTAGCATGGTCATCTCGCATATGGTTGTCTATCATATGCATTAGTGCCTAAACAACCATGCAAAATATTGGATGATAAAGCAGTGAAATGTAATTTTGTTTGGTATAGTTATGAAAGCAAAGGTTATCATATGTATCATCCACACACTAAATGCATTTTGGATAGTTTTGATGTTTGTGTCGAAGATGTGATTCAACCATTACTTTTATATACCAAGGAGACTTCCGTTAGCTCTAGAAATGTGTATTACTCTTTGCTACCTCTTTTCATAGGTGGATATTCAAGTGCTAGGCTGAAGGATGGATTTTTTGAGCCTTCAAAGGTTCCACATGATGATGGATATCATTCCATTTCTAATGCAATTTTAGATGATGCACTTGTTGATGAGAGGGATGCTATAAAGGAGGAAAAAGCCATGCCTAAATGGTTGGTGCAGACTTTGCGAGAAAGAAAATTAGAAGCATCTCTATGGTATCATACTTGATGAAGATCTCATAGAGTTGCTTTTGCATCATATCTCTATGCTATGTATATGTCTAGTCTTCGTGATGAGAATGAGCCTATTTGTTTCGATGAAGCACAAAATTCAAAAAATTGGATGTCGACTATTATGCAATGAAAATATGATGCTATTATGAAGATTGGTACCTAATCTTTATGTGATTTGCCTCTAGGCAAATAGACCATTGGTACTAAATTCGTATACAAGAACAAGTGTAAGCTTGATGAAACAATTGATAGGTATAAGGTGAGGCTTGTTGCAAAAGTTTATGCTCAAGAGAGAGGCATTGATTTTGATGAGACCATTGCACCCACATGTATAATGACTACCGTTTGTAGCATTTGTGCACTTACGGCTCATCATGGTTGGAATTTACGTTGTTTGGACATTACAACAACATTTCTAGATGGTGACTTTCATGAAGAATTGTATGTATTTGATCCTTGCGGTTTTGTGCAAAAAGGGCATGAAAACAAAGTGTGCATTTTGAAAAAGTCATTATATGGTTTGAAGCAAGCACCACGTGCTTGGCATGAAAAGATACATGCCTACTTGATTGCACATGGTTTTGAGAACAATCCGATGGACAACACCTCATATGTTAAGTGTGAAAATAATGTGTGTTTGATCATTGTTGTGTATGTTGATGACATGTTGCTCACTAGTCCTTCAGAGAAGCATACTGTTGAATTTATCGCTGATTCACATTCCTCTTTTGAGATGTCATATTTGTGGCATTTGCATCATTATTTAGGCATTCCATTTATGCAAGTTGATGGAGGAATAGATTTTTTTCAAATAAAATATATTGACACATTCTTGCAGCATTTTGGACTTGAAGATTGGAAGCCTATTTGCACTCATATAGAAATAGGTTTATGGTTGTGTCTTCATGATGTTGGAGATGCATTTGATATTTTGTGTGTTAATATCTCTTAGTAGTGATGTGTATTAACACACTTAGGATTGCCCGAACACTTTTTTCCCTCTTTAGAAGGTTTCTTTTCCCAAACCTTTATATACACCTATTACCCTTACGGGTGACTTATCTTTGTACATTGACTTGGTAGTAAATTTCTGTTTTGTTTTTCTCCAAGCTTCTTCTTCTTCTTTGATCTTCTGTCATTGTAGACCTCAAACTCCAACAATTGGTATCAAAGTAGGTCACTGATTCATCAAGGGTTTCATCAACACCCCTTCCATCATAGTAGAGCTTGACAAGGTAGTTGTGCTCAACTTTTTGAGATACAGTCATTTGTCACCATCAAGGTATCTTAATCAATGGGCATAGCTAAAAGAAATGACCTATTCCATATTTTGGCTATTCAGGATAGATTGCATAGTATTAGTTACCCATTCCATGCATATATGATGAGTAATGTATTGGTTGCAAAAGGATCATGGAACATTGTGTAGGGAGTTGAGAAACAACCTACTACACCTAGAAATACAGTTATTGAAGGTAGTGCAAATGGACTTGAAGATGAGGATCTTCGAGTTCCTGTTTGAGTTGCGGTTCCTACTGCACCTACTGTTGATCAACTTTGTTGGGATGGCAG
Organism: Ceratopteris richardii; assembly: GCA_020310875.1. Classification (NCBI taxonomy): domain Eukaryota; kingdom Viridiplantae; phylum Streptophyta; class Polypodiopsida; order Polypodiales; family Pteridaceae; genus Ceratopteris; species Ceratopteris richardii. The sequence goes on from CM035438.1 coordinate 28,393,521, forward strand.
AGACTCTCAAGCACATGCATTGATAGATTTGTCTGTCAAATCTTCCATTATACCTCACATTCACTCTTGCAAAATAGAAAAGGATGCTTGGGATACACTTAAAATTTTATACTAGGAAAGAAATGAGGCTCATGTTGCTTACCTTTGAAAAACATTGGCCAATAATCATATGAATCATGCAGATTTTATGAAGAGTTTTTGGAGAAAAATCAAAGATTTGAAGAAAAAGTTGATTTTTGTTGATAAAGTCTTACTACATAGTTCACTTGCGTAGACTCTTCGAAATGGTCTTCTAGATTCATACAAGAGTTTTGGTTCTGCTCTTTGTTTGATGATGAAAGGAAGTCCAAATGCGTTAACATTTAAGGCGTTAATATGTGTTTTGTTGTAAGAAGATCAATCTAGGCAGAGCATATCCATTATGTGTGTTGGAGATCAAGTGTTTGTAGCTAGCTAGAAGGGGAAATGTAAATGGAGTTCATTTACTAGTTAGCAGAAATCTTCTAATGTTGCAAAATTGAAGAAGAAAAAAAAGATGAGATGAAAAAGAAAAAGTAAAAAGTGTTTTGAAATACTATAAAGGAAAGGATTATGTGATGAGGATTTATCCAAGACTGGTTGCAAAAGAAGAAAATAAGAAAGAGGCCATTATGGTTGTTATAGAGGCCTCTATGCCCAAAATAGAATCTACTAATCTTGTGCAAAATGAAGAATGGGTATGTAGTACTATTTGCAATTATTACCGATCTTCCCATGAGCACAATATATCTACAGTAGAGTTAAATGTTTGGTACTTTGATAGTGGGACAACAAAAAATATTACATTGTAGTGCAACTTCTTCACTTCACTTGAGCCTACCCCGATATGGAATACTGTCACATGAATTAACAACTCCTCTTATGGTGCAATGGGAGTTGGTAAGATCATTTTGAGTACGCCTGATGGTAGTTCTTTCACATTGTTAGATGCTTTGTATGTATAAGGGATCAAGGAAAATATATTGGAAGTTTTAGCATGAGCCAAGATTGGCTTGGTTGTCAAATTAATTGATTTCTAGATGTACAATTCATGATCTCTCAAATGGGAATGTTATTATTACTTTAGGAATTTTATTTCTTAGGTAGTATAAGCTCATAGATTATGGAAAATGTATGAATCAGTTCAAGATTGTGAGGGTATCTCATATGCAAAGCTTTACCATGCATGCTTTGGTCATCTGAATTTTTCTTATTTGCTTTGCCTATAGAAATTTAAAATGGTGTCCTCTCTGCTCAAAATTGAAGCACCGTGTAAACATGTTTTTGAAGGATCCATTTTTGGAGAAATGCAATCTTCTTTAAGATAGTTTTGTTTGAGCTACTCAAAGATTGCAACTCATTCATAGTGATGTTTGTGGTCCTATGCAAACATCTTCATTTTACAAATAGATTTACTTCATGTCTTTTATTGATAACCTTTCCAGGCATGCATGGGTGTATCCATTAAAAGCAAATTTTGAATTGCTCATGTGCTACAAAATGTTCTTGGATTCAGCTAAAAATCTTTCAGTATGTAAATTAGACACCCTTCTCTCTAATCAAGGGGGGAATATATGTATTCAGATTTTAAAGAATCTCTTGGTGAACATGGGATAAAATAGAGTTGCTGAAAGAAAGAACGTCTTCCATGGGGATGACAACATTTATGGTCAAAGTCTAGCTTTACCACATAACTTCTAATTCGAGGTTGTTATCTGTGCAATATATGTACTTAACAAGTCTCCCACCAAAGCATTGTAGTCTATCACTCCATATGAGGCTTGGCATGGTTGAAAGCCATTTGTTGCTCATCTACGTGTGTTTGGTTGTTTGATATACGGAGTTGTGCCTAAACAACAACGAAGGAAATTGGATGATAAAGTAGTGAAATGTATTTTTTGTTGGGTACCATTTTGAAAACAAAAGGATATTGTCGATATCATCCATTTCAGACATGCATTTTGGTTAGACATCATGTTGTTTTTGTGGAAGATGCAATTCAGCCATTACTTTCATGTACCAAGGAGACTTCGTTTAACTCTAGAGATGTGTGTGACACTTTGCTACCTCTTTTTACAGCTAGACAATCAATTGTTGATCCAAATCAACCAATTTCTAAACCTTCACGATTTCCCGACTGATGGTGTAGCGTATTCCATTTCTGATGCAAATTTACATGATGCACTCATTGATGATGCTAATGCAAATTTACATGATGCACTCATTGATGAGAGGGTTGATATAGAGGAGGTAGAAACTATGCCTAAATGGCTTTTGATAGATAGAAAATTAGATGCACCTTTATCATATCTTACTTATTTAGGCTCTCATATTTCTTCCTTTACATCAAATTTCTATGTTACGGCATCCTGTAGTCTTTGTGATGAGAATGAACCTCTTTCTTTTGGTGAAGCACAAAATATAGAAAATCGGATTGCTACTATGCAATTAGACTATAATGCTATTATGAAGAATGGAACTTATTTTTTATGTGATTTATGTCCAAGCAAAGAGGCGATTGGCACTAAATAGGTATACAAGCTCAAATGTAAGCATGATGGAATAGTTGACAGGGTGAAACTAGCCAAATGACCATTGTTTGTAGTATTTGTGCTCTTGGAGCTCATCATGGTTGAAATGTACATCACTTGGACATTGAAAGTGCATTTCTAAGTGGCAACCTACATGAGGAAGTGTATGTATTTCATCTCCATGGTTTTGTGGAGAAGGGGCATGAAACAAAGTGTAACTTGCCAAATGACCATCGTTTGTAGTATTTATGCACTTGGAACCCATCACGGTTGAAATGTACATCACTTGGACATTGAAAGTGCATTTCTAAGTGGCAACCTACATGAGGAAGTGTATGTATTTCATCTCCATGGTTTTGTGGAAAAGCGGCATGAAACAAAGTGTGCACATTGAAAAAGGCATTATATGGTTTTACACAAGCTTCATGTGCTTGGTATGAAAAGATACAAGCATACTTGATTGCACTTTGTTTTGAGAATGGTCCAATTAAGAGCACCTCATATGTTAAGCATGCAATTGATGTACTTCTAATCATTGTTATGTATGTGGATGACATGCTTATCACTAGTCATAATGAGAAGCATATTGCTAAATTTAAGGACGATTTGCATGCCTCTTTTGAGATGCAAGATTTAGGGCATTTGCATCACCATTTGGGCATTTACTTTATGCAAGATGATAGGGGAATAGCTTTGTGTGAAAAAAACAAATATATATATATTGACACATTATTGAACCATTTTGGTCTTGAAGATTGCAGACCTATTGGCACTTCTATCTAAAGAGGTTTATGCATAACACTACCTAATATTCAACTTTTTGTCTCATAGATGAGCAATTTTATGCATTTCCTAGGTGTCAAGCATTAGCATGCAGTTATGTGCACCATTCGCCACTTGAGCTGTACTCGGCTATTTGGCTTGTTTTATCCCAAGGGGAATCATTACCAAAAGACTTACATGCCTTTTCTGACTCAAACTAGGCTGGTTGTTATGAAACTCGTGTGTCCATGAGTGGTTTTTGCTTCATGCTTGGTAGCTCATGCATATCTTGATTGAGAAAGAAGTAGCCTACTTTGGGAATTTCTAGTTGTAAGGAAAATTATAGGGAAGCTTTATTTGCAAGTGTTGATTGTGTGTGGCTGACATGGCCTTTTTCCTCATTTTGATGTTGGTTAGTCTTCTACCACCACCATCTGCACCAAAAGTTAGAGTGCATTGGAAATTGCAAGGAAACTTGTGTTCCACGCTTGCACTAAGCACATTAAGTTGCATTATCATTAAGTTAGGGAGAGGTTCACTATTTGAGAGACCCGTTTGGCATATGTGCCCACACGTGATAACATTATAGATCTTTTAAGAAAGGCTCTGCCTAGGGAGAATTTTAAAGCTTACCACAAAGCTTGGGCTTACTTCCATTTGTGAATTGATCTCTTTCCACATAGCTTGGAATTTCCTTACACATGATTTCCAACTCCTTTTTCATCGTATCACTTCTAGAGGGATTTGTTGATATGATTTGTTAGTGATTTGTGTGAACACACCTAGGACTGATGGGTCACTTTTTTCCTGTTTATGAGTTTTTCTTTCCTTGGCTTCTATATCCATCTATAACCCTAATGGATCACTTATTCACTTGATAATACATTCAATAATGTGTGTTGTGCTCCAAGCTTCTTCCTTTTGTGAGTGACTCAATAGGCCCAAATAGCAAGATGTAACTATTTGTGACAATCAAAATCTTTAGTAACCACTAATTTATTCAATTCACTACATAGGATCTTATTCGTACTTTTAGCTTGTCCAATTCCTTATAGATGATAAGGTCTAACGTCCTATGTATTACCATAAACTCTAGAGGTGGAAGTCCATATCCTGTGAATAAATTTTCAAATAAGAGCTTAGCCATGGTTACTGCATTTCTCTTTCTCCTGCCTTTCATTTTCACCCATTTGGTTATATAATATGTGGCCACAATTCTATACTCCACATGAGATTTTCGTGTTGGGGTGTTAATAGGTACTAAAAAGTCTATTCCCACTTATAGAATGCACATTTTCTAATCATGGATCTTAGTGGTATTTCATCTTTCCTAATATTATATTGATCCCTTTAAGAAGTGTCACATCATCTAAGATAGGTATGAGCATCCATGTGAAGGATAGGCCACGAAAGGCTTGATAATAAAATTCCCTTAATGACGTGATTAGGTCCATAATGTCCACCTACATCAATGTTGTGTGGCATTTTTAAATATCTCATATAATCATTCTCATGTACATAGAGTTATAAGTAACCATCTTTATCACATTTAGATAGGTTCTTTCAAATTAGCACATATTATTGAGCTTCTTGAGTTATGCTTTATTGTTTGGCTAGGGTCATGTCATTTGGAAAGGTTTAGAATTTCAAAATTTGACCAATGGACTCCTTCATTTAGGTACCAAAGAAATATGGTAAATATTGGCATACTCCACTTAAGGTGTCCTATTATAATTTGGAAACGTTTTTATCAGATTATGATTGTTGGGGCCAATACGTACCTAAGCACTTGAGCCCTTGTAGTCTTCTCTTCTTAGAGTAGTGATTCCCTGGTGCACCTATATGTGCCTAATGTATCCACTTTTGATGCCTTTCTTCATGCATGAAACAAGATAGGATTACTTAGTCATCTTGCTTATATATACCACACGCTAGGATTTGATACTTTTGTGATCTCATTAATTCTTTCTCTTTAGTACTCACAATGTGGCTCCAAGGTTCAAACGTCATGATGCATAAAACTATGTTTCCCATTTTGGAACCCCTCCTTGGTTGAATATGTAGGCATATATGAAAAGATCTATTCCAATATAGCATCATTAGAATTAGGATGGAGCCCAATTGTCTTTTGAGTTCCAAAAGTGATCTTCCACATTCATGGGTCCACTCAAAATTAGTTTGAGGGTTGTACAAGGCACCTAACTATATTGCATAAATGTGTATAAATTGTGTGTAATAACCACAATGACCCATAAAGATTTGAACTTCATTCATTGTCTTCGGTCAGTGTGAGTTCGTAATGGCTCTTAATTTATCCTTGTTAGTTGATATACAATGCTTTAAAACTACATGGTCAACAATGTTTCCTTGTTGCACCCTGAATATACATTTTTATAGATTCAAACAAATTGCATTCTCTATATTTCTCAAATATATGTCAACTCTAGTATATGATTCTATCTCACATAGGAATGTGTACGCAAAGCATGCACACAGACTTCTAGAAAGACCATGACACATTAGTCATTTGAGAGTAGGAGGGGAATTAGTCATTCCCAATGGCATCTAGAAAAATGCATAGACTCCCCATTTAGTGGAAAAAGCCATCCGATGTTGATCTTCTGGGGCAATGGCCATTTGTTCATAGCCTTAAAATTCATGTAGGGAACTATACACTTTCTTGCTAGCTACTCATTTGAGTAAATGTTTTGTGGTGGGAAGCAAATAGCTATCCCTCTTTGTGGTTGCCTGACGTTTTATCAAGTTATTATAGTCATTTGGGATTCTATTTGAGCACAACCACAAAGGGGGATACCCATTTTGTATGCTCAATTTCATAAATAAATGGAGCTTCTTTCAATCTATAAATTTGCTCGCTTATTAAAAGCAAAAGTATCATTAAAGGTTTATGGTTTTTGCTTCGTGGGATTGGTGTATCACCTCATAGGGATCCTAAGTGAAAGATTTCTAGCTCCACACCTTTCAAATTGGTTTACGTCCATGTGAATACATCTTTATATTCACATAGGAGATTTGCTAGATCTTGTTCGTCCTCAATATTGAGAATATTTGCAATGTATGTGCATCTTTATTCTTGATCTTCAATTGTCACTATGATTAGCTTTGTCACTTCTTTGTTATCATAAGCGTCTCCTATGAGATCTTATCTCTTCAGAATCCTCACTAAGGTTTTTCCTTCTTCAATTTCATACTTCTTGAAGTTTGCAGTACTTTAAACAATGATGTCTTTTCTTCCTTCTCTTTTGGGATTTTATTAGTTCTCTTTTTCTTTTCTTGATCCTTGATTTGACTAGCTAAGAATATTTTGTTCCTTGTCAGCTTTGTATCATATTGTTTTGGTTCAACTAGATGTAAGTAATGTTCTTTAGAATCACAAAAGGGGTCCATTTTGATGAATTTTAGGTCTTGTTTATCCTCATTCACTTCTAGATACTCACACACGAATAAGGATGTTTTGTATCCATCCTCATTGGAATGTGGATTCCATTGCTCTTCATTCACTAGGATGTCCATGGTTGCAAATATTGCTGCCTAGTCATGACACTCAAATTCTCCATCTTGAAACACCATTGGTGCATAGGTTGGGTCTTGTACTAATGTAATTTTTTTAGGAGCTCTTTTTTCTCTACATTCTGATAATCTTTCTTCTTCTTCAACTAATTAACACATCTTTAAGTGCATGTCTTTACACATCCAAGGTCGATCAAAAGAGTTTGTGGAGTGCACAAATACAAAATCCTCTTTTGTCTTAAGGGTAGAATTCAAATCTAGGGTTGGGGCTTATCTATGTGTGTAATCTTTTAGATTCACCTTCATCATTACCCCTAAGAGTTGTAAATATAAGAAGTTTGTACCCCAATCTTGCACTATTTGCAATTTCCTCATGAATTGTCTACCTAATATCATTTGGTACATGTGGTTCTTTGTGAACTCCTATATGGAAAAGGTATGCTCACACTCTACACCATAAGTAGTGAGTGTGATGCCTTCTAGTAATCCTAATGATCATTGAATATGGACATCATCCGTTTGACTTTTCATTTGTGTTGACCGTAAGGCTGATTTGCCCCAACATAGCCATAAAGATGTGGCCACAATTGTAAGACGTGCATGTGATTCTAGGAGGGCCGTGATCCTAGTAGGTAATGGTAAGATAGGTCATTTCTTCTTCACCTTCATCAATGTGGTATATCTTAAGAATCGCAAATTTAGGAAATTTTCGCTTGGATTCTACCTTAGAAGGAGAGCAATCAAATTAAACTTCATTTGATAGATGCTTCTAGAGTTTTGGTTTTACTTTTAACAGCTGTTCTAAAGTGAGGTGAAACTACACTTTGAGGTTCTTCACTACTTCTATATTCCTAAGTATTATTGAATCTTCATTCTTACTTAGACCATGGTGGTTTGAAATTGAAATGATTTTCATTCCCACTCAAATCAGATTCTTTTCTTGCTCCACTTTCTTGCTTTGATTCAAATTTTGCACTGAGGTAACTCCTTAGATTGAAACTATGCTAGTGGTGTGTCCATTACAACTTTGCACTATCCCTACTATGTTGATTCAGGTTACTTCTAACTCATTCTCCAAATCTTATGGAAATCTTGAATGAGATGATACTATCCACAATAAGATTAAAGGCCTTGAGTCATGATAAATTGAAGTTCTTCTACATGGGGAGGGTGTCAACATTCTTGTATAAAATGATCTCCTAGACATCTAAAGCATAGCGCTCTAGGGGCTTGTGCCCTCATTTGTCTCATATGAGATTTAGAGTTGGGATTCATGTACATCACATTGGCATATGTGGAGGGGTTGGATTCTTCCACACAAGCGTGATAGGGTTTATGACCTTGGACCCACTTGCTTTGCATATGTTTATAGAATAGTGAAGCTAATGATGGAGCATTATTATTAGTTTATCTTCTTTGCGTCTAGCATGCTGTTTTTCTAACATGGTATCTTGTAACATCTCCATGTATCCAATAGGAAATAATGTTTCTCCTTATCATTTGTCTTCTTTTAGCTTCTTTTTAGGGGTTTTCGCTTGTTTCTTCAAACTAATGTGAAGCCTTCAAATTTCAAACAAACCAGTTATGTATCCTCTTTCAACACCATTTAAACAATGATCTTCTCCAGAATGGATTTATGGGAGATGGGTCTTCGCTTTACAAGGTCCACAAGTGACTAGGTATTTGTTGCTACTTTAAGAGCCTTCCCTTTTTGAAACGCTTTTTTGAATGAACATTCTTTGATCTTCTAGACTTTACTTCGATACTGAAAGCAAACATTGAGAAGATTTTGATAGATAAATTCTTCGTCAAGGAGTTCCTATTCATATAAATTAAAAAATTCTTCATTACGGCTTATCTCACCACATACGTTCGGATGCCACCTAATGTTGATTGAGTGAGAAACACAATCATAAATGGGGCCCCCAACATCAAAATTGGAAGCTAGTAGTCTATAATGGGATGAAGAAAAGTTTTTCATCAATGTAAATTCATAGATGCAAATGAAAAGTTTACAAAATGACCAACCATGCCTAGGTTTGGTTAGAAAAAAGAACAAAATTATGAGTTATGTATAATTAGAAAGTACTTAGCATTTATGAATTTTGGATTAACAGATTATTGGTGTTGTTTTTCTTGCTCTTGGTGAACAACATCATGTCTTCTATATGTCTATAACTTCAACCATTTGTATCTTTCTAAAGATTGTAATCTTGGGTGTTTATCTCCAATTTTAACAACTTGAACTCCTAGTTGACAAGGAACCTACAACAATATTTTCCTAAGATGGATTTTGTATCTTAGAATCCTAACGTAATTTTATATTCAATCTCAAATTTCTAATGAATATCTTTCTTAATGTAAATTCATAGCATATTGAACTAAAATAGTCTTCATGTTAGTGAATAGGAGTGGTAGAAATAGCTACTAAGGAGGAAATTATAAAAAAAAATATTCTTTGATTGCTCTAAGGATTGATTGTTTAAATGTGTGAAATTTTTAATATTCCAATCTTTGCACCATATAAAAGAATATGCATATGCACTTGGTTGGTATCCATATGCATAAAATTGGTATGATTGAAGGAATTCTATGAAGGAAATGTCAAAATGAGGAAAGAAGTTAGCTGTGACTCTTTACTTTGAGAACAAGATTCAAAATCCCTTCAATTTGGTTTGGAAATCTACTTAGTCTAACCAAAACATGTAACTTATATGTTTTGATCATGACCCACTTCTAACTAACATTCACTAACCTTTTACTTGATGAGAGAACGATTGTGTCCAAGTAGGATTTAGGGTCCATGCACAATGTATAAAAGTACTTTTCCTTTTTCCTTCCAAATTCCTTTGCTTTGATTGGAGAAACATAAATCTTAGATGAATTGAGCTTATCCTTCTTCGTACCACTTCTCAAAGACTCAACATAGTCTGAACAATCCACACACTTGGCTGCAATTATGCACAAGCAATGTCTAGATTTGCAAGGAGATAACATTTTGGTTAGAGATATTTAGAATCCACGTGTTTCAAATGTTTGCGCTATGGATGCGAAGTTTTCACACAATGAGAGAGTGAATTGGGCAAGGATGTTTTAGTCCACCTTGGTCATTCTTTCCATATACTAGATAGGATAGGTGGCAAGAATAGTTCATTTTCTTGTATATGAAAACTCTTTAAAACATGCATGCATAGCAAGAGCTTATTCTATGGAATAGTGAGGTTAGCCATTAATAGCTACATAACGTTTTTGTTTCAATGAGAATCATGATTGAAGCTTAGTACCTAGATTTAGGATTTAGGCAAGGATATGGTGAACCACTAGTTGAAGTATTGTAAAGGATATTAAAAAAAATGCCTACTCGTTCATTCTATAGATTTATGAAATAAAACAGATTTGTAGACCTACTGCATGTGGTAACAAAAGTATTGATACCATAATATTAAAGCTTCTCTCAAATCCAATGTCCACTAAGGATTGAGGAGCACATGCCCAACAAGTCTTTGTTTTAGCTTTTCTAGGACATCTTTTAGCTATGGGGAATCTTTTTTGATTTTTTAGTGCGTTTCTTTGCATCTTGAATATCCATTATTACTTCTATGAGCAAGATTTAGGTTATTAAACCATTTTTTCTAGTTAAATGTTGCATCATTATAATGAATGTATAGGCAATCATATTTGTGTTAGTGCTCAATCTTCTTCATGCCTTTTTGTTTTCTATATTATTTTTAACCACTTGTTTAAGTATCTTCGAAATATGGAATTCTTGATAACTCGTTTTAGTGTACTAAGTGTAAAAAATGAATAGATTGATTCTTTTGACCGTTAGTACATTTCATTAGTGATGTGTATGAGCATAGTTAGGGTCAACAGGGCACTCTTTTACCTCTTTAGGAGTGTTTATACCCTAGCTTTTATATACATGTATATGCCTTATGTGCTAATTATCTTTTGTAAATTCAGTTAGTAATATACTCACTCTTGATCTCCAAGCAGCTTTCCTCATCTTTGTGCTTTTTGTTTGTTTCCATTTTCCTCAAAGTCCAAAAATTAGTATAAAAGAAGGTTTTCTCTTTGTATAGGGCATCATTTAAACCCTTTTGAGAGACTTGTTTTGGCCATTGAATGCACTTTTTCAAAAATCTGCAAAAACGTTTTTCCTTTTTTCCAAGAAGTTATATAGTTATAGACTTCACATTACAAGTGCCTCAAAGTGTACTAAAAGTATAGAGGCGATCAATGGGTATTTATATGCAACATTTTTGACATACTCTCAAATTTCTACATTTGGGTATATTCACTATACATACTTGAAAGCAATGATGGATTTCATATCTTGGTTGTTCAGGATACCTTGGACGTTCCTAAGTACCCATTCTAGGCATGCATAATGCATCGTGTATTGTTATAAAAATCTTGCAAAGTATATCATAGGGTATTGAAATATTTCTTCCTATGAATAAAAAGATTGTGATAGCAATTGATATACATGGTTGTGAAAATGATGATCTCCATGTTCTCGATTGTACTCAGTCCAACTGCACCTACTTAAAATATAAAAATCACAATATTATGCTATTATGAGGAATTGTACTTGTTCTTATGTGATTTTCCTTTGGAAAAAAGGCTATTGGTAGAAAATAATTCTATAAGTTGAAATGCATTCAGGATGGTATTATTGTATTTATAAGGCTAGGCTTGGACCCCAACGTTTTTCTTAAGAGAAGGCTAGTGAATTTGATGAAACCTTTGCCCCTATGTGTTCAATGACAACAATTTATTGCATCTGCACTCTTGCAACTCATAGTGGTTGTAATATATATCAGCTTGATCCTAACATGTCCATCTTTTTGAATGGATATTGCATTGAGACGTATATGTATTTGATACTCGAAGTTTTGTGCAAAATAGGCATGAAAAACTTGTGCAGGTTAAATAAGGAATTGCATGCATTAAAGAAAGCACCATGTGATTAGTATGAAAAGATGCATGCCTACTTTTTGGCACGTGGATTTCAAAATACTCAAAATCAAAGCATCTTTTTCTTTAAGGAACACTAAAAATCCTTTGAAAATTATCACGTTTAAATGTTTAGGTGAGAGGAAGAAAATATGATACACCTAAAAGTATGATAGAAGTACACTAGTTTTTAGATCACCATCAAAATCACTTGAGGAAATCCCACTGCAAGAAAACATATATGTTTGATCCCCTTTCAATAGTACTTGTTGGTATGGATTGAAATCTATGCTTGAGCTATTATCTTTCAGCCACTATTTAATCATGCGAGTTTGATTGAATCTACAAGGCATTGGTACTCATGTATAAGGAAGTGCTAAGCTCTATGTAATGAAATCATTCCACAAAAGGAAGTATGCCCAAATCTTTTTAAAAATATTGAAAATTCTCCTTAAAGAGCACCTTTATGAGAAGTTGTACAACATTATCGTATGTGGGCACATAATCGAAATGGATATCTAAAACACAAAATCTCTCGATGACATAATGATAGTGTACGTCAATGTGATTTATGCAAGCATGGAACACATGGTTGCTTGCAATTGTCCATGTGCTTTGACTATCAATAAAGATAGTGGTGGTAGAAGAATCATCAACACCCAAATAAATCAAAAGGAAGTTAAGGACACATACACTCAATAGTCACTATGAAATTTGTCCTATACTGAGTGGCATGAGTATACCTAGCCGTGATAGACTACTTGTTGCTCAACCAATATATGCATGAGGTACCAAGCATGAAGCAAACATTACTAGTGGAGACACGATTTCCATGGGAATGACCCTAATCAGAGTTACGAAAAAGCATGTCAATCTAGTCGAAATGGTCTCCCCTTGGGATAAAACAATCCATCTAGCTAACTATCACTCTAGTAGGAAAAGATGTGCTTAATTTCCTATAAATGCTTGAAAACTAGGCAATGCATAGACTTTCATATTTGAGGGACGAAAAAAAAACTAATGATGAGTTTGAGTTATGCATATGTTAATAGATAACAAAAGCAAGACGAGCTATGCATATATTTTCGAAGGTAAGCAAGGCAAGCCTCATTCCTAGCCTGGTACATAGTGGTAAGTGTATCCCAAGCATCCTTAACTATTCTACAAGAGCGAATGTGAAGAATAATGGCACATTTGACAGACAAAGCTATCAATGCATGTGCTAAGCATCTCTGCCATCCCAATGAATTTGCTCTAAAGTAGGTGTAGCTAAAACCACAACACAAACAGGAGTTTGTAGAATATCACCATCTTCGACACCATCTCCATCAACTCCAACACTTGTATTTGCAGTACCTATATTCATAGGTATAAAAGGACGCCTTTCAACACCGTACAGAATGTTCCACAGTCCTTTTGCGACCAATACAGGTCGCATCATATAAGCCCGTAATGGGTAGTTGGTACCATCCAACTTATCCTCAACAACCAACATACAGAATACATCACTGCTTTTAGCCATGGTCAGTGACTAAAATACCTTGGTGTAGAAAATTGATTGTATCTCAAAAGGTTGAACAGAACTGCCCAGACAAATTCTCCTAAAGTTATAGCAAACTTTGAGATGATTATACTCGCGAACCAAAACTTGTATATACCTTTGGCTTAAAAAGATGAAATAGCCTATAGAAGCACTGTGATACTGCATTCGAAGGCCGAAATAAGCTCTAATCGCAATTTGGGCACCACAAAATTAAGCAGTTTTGATCTCTAAAACACCTTGAGTATACGTACCAAATTTTGCGCGATTCTAAGACTACAATCAAAGAGGTGTAGATGGATCCCTGCATGAAGCGACATCATGCTCTGATACCAATTGTTGGAGTTAGATATCTACAGAAGCACGTGAACCGCACAAGGAACAAGATGAGGTGTGGAGCACAACACACAATACTGAATGTATTACTAGAGAATGTACAAAGATAAGTAGCCCATTAGGGTAACAAGTGTTGGAGATAGACGTCTGCGGAAGCACACGAATAGCACAAGGAAGAAGAAGAAGCTTGAAGCACAACACACAAGACTGAATGTATTACTAAAGAATGTACAAAGATAAGTAGCCCATTAGGGCAATATGCGTATATACAAGCCGAGGGAAAAAAACCTCCTAAAGAGGGAAAAAAGTGCCCCGGCGGTCCTAGAGTATTCACACACATCACTACCTAAATATATCAACAAATCCCCCTGGGAGTGATGCGGTGAACAAGGAGCTGGCACTCATGTATAAGGAAGTGCCAAGCTATGTGGAGATCACTCCACAAAAGGAAGTAAGCCCAAAGCTTTGCGGAAAGCTTCAAACTTCTCCCTACGCAGAGCCTTTGTGAAAAGGTCTGCAATGTTCTCCTGCGTGGGCACATATGCCAAGCTGATCTCCCCAGCAGAGAACCTCTCCTTGACGTAGTGATAATGCACCTCAATGTGCTTAGTGCGAGCATGGAACGCAGGGTTCCTCGCAACTGCCAATGCGCTCTGACTGTCAGTGAAGATGGTGGTGGCAAAAGACTGACCAACACCCAAATCAGCCATAAGGCGTCTGAGGCACACACACTCAACGGTAGCTAAGAAAGCTGCCCTATACTCAGCCTCACAACTGGAAGTGGCCACAGTAGGCTGCTTCTTGCTCAACCAAGATATACACGAGCTACCAAGCATGAAGCAAAAACCACTGGTGGACACACGAGTGTCATAGCAACCAGCCCAATCTGAGTCAGAAAAAGCATGCAAATCTGGCGGTAGTGATCCCCCCTTGGGATACAACAACCCAAGTAGCCGAGTACCACTCAAGTAGCGAAAGATGCGCTTAACTGCCTTCCAATGCGTGACTCCTGGACAATGCATAAACCTGCTCATCTGTGAGACAGCAAACTGAATATCTGGCCTTGTAATGCATAAGTAGATCAAGCATCCAACAGCCTGCTGATAGAGAACAGCATCAAATGCATCTCCAGCATCATGAAGACTCAATCGTAAACCTGTCTCCATAGGAGTGGCAATAGGCTTACAGTCTTCAAGGCCAAAACGCTGCAATAATGTGTCAATATATTTGGTTTGACACAAAGCCATTCCACCATCAACTTGCATAAACAGAATGCCCAAATAATGATGCAAATGCCCCAAATCAGAAATCTCAAATGAGGCATGCAAATCAGCCTTGAAATCAGCAATATGCTTCTCAATAGGACCAGTGAGCAGCATGTCATCAACATAGACAACAATGATCAGAAGCACATCATTAGCACGCTTAATATATAAGGTGCTTTCAGTTGGACTATTCTCAAAACCATGTGCAATCAGATAGGCATGTATCTTTTCATACCAAGCACGTGGTGCTTGCTTTAAACCATATAATGCCTTCTTTAACCTGCAAACCTGGTTTTCATGCCCTTTTTGCACAAAGCCACGGGGCTGAAAAACATACACTTCTTCATGCAAGTCACCATTCAGAAATGCTGTTTTAATGTCCAACTGATGTACATTCCAACCATGATGGGCTGCAAGTGCACAAATGCTCCGAACAGTAGTCATACGGCATGTAGGTGCAAAGGTCTCATCAAAATCAATGCCTCTTTCCTGTGCATAACCCTTTGCAACAAGCCTAGCCTTATACCTGTCAACTGTACCATCAGGTTTACGCTTCAGCTTGTATACCCACTTAGTGCCAATGGCCTTCTTGCCAGGAGGCAAGTCACATAAAGACCATGTACCATTCTTCATTATAGCATCATATTCAGATTGCATAGCAGCCATCCAATTTTCTGAATTTTGTGCTTCATCAAAAGAAACAGGCTCATTCTCATCACAGAGACTAGATGCAGCCATAGCATAGCAATCTGATGCAAAGGAGGCACTATGGGAGCCTGAACGAGTACGATATGACAAAGGTGCATCTAATTTGCTGTCACGCAAAGTCTGCACTAGCCATTTTGGCATAGTTTTTGCCTGCTCAATATCAGCTCTCTCATCAACAAGTGCATCATGTAAATCTGCATCAGAAATGGAATGATCTGCATCATCATATGAAACCTGCAAAGGCTGAGAAGTTGCCTCATTAGGACCAGCACTAAACTGTCCACCTGTAAAAAGAGGCATCAAAGTATCATACATGTCTTTGGAGCTAACAGATGTCTCCTTAGTACAGGAAAGCAATGGCTGAATAGCATCTTCCACAAAGACAACATCACGTCTAACCAGAATGCGTTTAGTCTGTGGATGATACAGACGATAGCCTTTACTTTCAGAACTGTACCCAACAAAAATACATTTTACTGCCTTATCATCCAATTTTCTGCGATGTTGTTCAGGCACTAATGCATATGCCAAACAACCAAAAACACGCAGATGAGCAACAGATGGCTTGCCGTCATGCCAAGCCTCATATGGAGTGATAGACTGCAACGCTTTAGTGGGACACCTGTTAAGTACATATGCTGCACACATGACAGCCTCAAGCCAGAAACTATGTGGTAAAGCCTGACTTTTGACCATGCACCTCGCCATCTCCATGAGTGACTTGTTCTTTCGTTCAGCAACTCCATTTTGTTGAGGTGTATACGGCCCTGTACGCTGGTGTTTTATCCCACGTTCAGCCAGAAATGCATTAAAATCTGAAGACATATATTCCCCCCCTCGATCAGAACGGAGGGTGCCCATTTTGCATTCTGACAGATTTTCAGCCAAAACCAAAAACTGTTTAAAGCACATGAACACTTCGGACTTTGCTTTGAGTGGATATACCCATGCATGCCTGGAAAAATCATCAATGAAAGTCACGAAGTAAAGGTAATTACCAAAAGAGGGTGTGTGCATAGAACCACATACATCACTATGTACAAGCTACAATTTCTGTGTAGCTCGAACTGAACCATCTTTTGGAAAGGATGAACGCTGAATTTTGCCCAAAATACAGCCTTCACAAACATGTTTTCCAGGTGCCTCAAGTTTGGGCAAAGAGGACACCATTTCAGATTTCTGCAGGCGTAGCAAACTAGCAAAATTCAGATGACCAAAGCGTGCATGCCAAAGCTTTGCATCTGACATAGCCTGAGAATCATGAACTGCACATGCCGAATCATTCACACATCTTTCATAGTCAATGAGCTTATATAGCCCACGACATAAAATGCCAGAAGCAATAATCACATCGCCATTTGACAGATCATGAACTATACACCTGTCATCAACAAATTTCACAACCAAGCCAATCTTGGCTAATGCAGAAACTGATAACAGATTCTTCTTGATCCGTGGCACAAATAAAGCATCTGACAAAGTGAAAGAACTACCATCAGCAGTAGTCAGAATGATCTTACCAACTCCCATAATAGGATAAGAGGAGTTGTTGGCGCGTGTGACAATATTCCCTGTAGGGGAAAGCTTGAGTGAAGAGAAGAAACTGCGCTGCGAGGTAATATGTTTGGTCGCCCCACTGTCAAAGTACCAAACATCCGAGTCTACTGCAGACATGCACTGATCATGAGAAGATGGATCATAACTGCAGACAGTAGTAAATGCCCATTCTTCTTCCTGCACAAGATTTGCAGACTCTGTTTTTGGTGTAGAGGCCTCTGCAACAACCATTCCAGCCTCTTTCTTCTTTGCCTCTTTAGCAGCCAGTTTTGGACAGTTCTTTATAATATGATCATTCCCTTTACAGTACTTACAAAACAATTTCTGCTTTTGTGATTTCTTCTCATCTTTATCGTGGTTCTTCGATTGTGCAGCATTTGCAGATTTCTGCTTACTAGTAGAAGAGCTCCATTTTCCTTTGCCTTTCTGACTAGCCAGGAAAGCTTGATCTGCAACACGCATAATGGACCTGTTCTGCCTGGACTGATCTTCCTGTAACAGAACAGAGACTAACTCCTCAAATGACAAGGCATTTGGATTGGCTTTCATCATTAATCGAGGAGTAGAAGCAAAACTCTGATATGAATCAGGAAGACCATTCAGAATGGTCTGCACAACTGAGCTATCTGGTATAACCTCATCTGCACAATATCATCTTCGACACCATCTTCATCAGCTCCAGCACCTCCAGCACCTGTATTTGCAGTACCTGTAGTTGTAGGTGTAACAGGACGTCTTTCAACACCCTGCACAATGTTCCACAATCCTTTTGCAACCAAAACATGTCGCATCATATAAGCCCATAATGGGTAGTTGGTACCATCCAACTTATCCTCAACAGCCAACATACGAAATACATCACTGCCTTCAGCCATGGCCGGTGACTAAAATACCTTGATGCAGAAAATTGACTGTATCTCAAAAAGTTGAACGGAACTGCCCAGACGAGTTCTGCTACACCTGTAGCAGACTTCGAGACGCTTAAACTGGCGAACAGAAACTGGTATATACCTTTGGCACAAAAGGACAAAATAGCCTGCACAAGCGCTGCGATAGTGCGTTCGGAGGCCGAAACGAGCTCAGATCACGATTTCGGCACCACAAGCGGCGAAGATGTTTTGATCTCGGAAACACTCTGAGTATGCTCACCAAATTTCGTGCAAATCTGAGACTGCAAACGGAGGAGTGTCGACGGCGCCCTAGAAGAAGCGACGACCTGCTCTGATACCAATTGTTGGAGATAGACGTCTGCGGAAGCACACGAACAGCACAAGGAAGAAGAAGAAGCTTGGAGCACAACACACAAGACTGAATGTATTAATAGAGAATGTACAAAGATAAGTAGCCCATTAGGGCAATAGGCGTATATACAAGCCGAGGGAAAAAAACCTCCTAAAGAGGGAAAAAAGTGCCCCGGCGGTCCTAGAGTGTTCACACACATCACTACCTAAATATATCAACAACAAGAATATATACAAACCAGGGGAAAAAAGTGCCCCGATGGTCCTAGAGTGTTCACACACATCACTACCTAAATATAACAACATGAATCACGTCCTCTATTAAAAACATCATAACTACCTAGAATGCATTTATTATGTGGATGATACAATTGATATCCTTTGTTTTCATAACTTTATACTTTTTGTGTTTTTATCGAGGTACTAATATAGTAGAGAACCAAAAGCATGGAGTTGAGCAACAAATAGCTTGTATCATACCAAGACTCATATTGATTGATAGACTACAGTTCTTTGGGGGGATACGTGTAAAGTACATATGCTGCATACATAGTAGCCTCAAGCCAAAAGCTATATGGTAAAGCTACACTTTTGAGCATGCACCTTTCGATTTCCATAAAAGAATTGTTCTTTCACTCCACAGCGAGAGTATGTTGAGATTTATATGGAAATGTGGATTAATGGTTTATTCCACACTCATCTAGAAATGTAGCACACTCAAAAGACATATACTTCCCACTTGATCAAAATGAAGGGCTCCCATTTAACATGTTAACAAGTTTTCAATAATAACTAGGAATAGTTTAAAGAACATAAAATCTTCATCTTTTCTTTGAAGGGATAAAAATCCATGCTTAGGAAAATCACCAATGAGGATCACAAAGTATAGTTAATTCCCAAATGAAGGTATCTCCATAGGACCACAAACATCACCATGAGCGAGCTAGAGTCTCATGATACGATAAGTCAAAAACCAAATAGAGTGGGGTTGTCAATTTCCAACACCTCACTTCCATTCATTATTGATGAAGCAAAAGTCTTTCATCTTATTCTACCCTTTTTGTAGAAAGCATGCAAAATCCATACTTTTGTGGATAATCAAGAATTAAGAGCACAAGAGTTTGATTAGATTGATCTCTTTCTATCTAGGGATCTTGATGAGAAGGAGAATGTTGCTAATTTTTGAAAATAAACTCTAGACTTCAACCATCCATTTGACCACGTCAAGGTTGTTTCCCAAGGTTTCGACATCTATAATGGCCATCCTACCCATGTCCTCTGAGATAGTGTATCTTTGACACACCTCTCTTTTTAAGATCCCTTGTTCATAGAGAAATTCTAAAAATCCTTTCCAACTTGTACATCTCCTTGTTGCTTTGTCTCCATCAAGTCAAGAAATGAATGATTAAGGAGATAATTAATGTGTAAACCACCACCAAAAACATCACCACATTAAGCTACATATGCTTCAAGTAATGGAGCTTAATTTCAACCTTCAGAAGCACCCCATCAGACAATTGGATGATATATACCTTGAAGCCCATCACCATGCCCAAAAAACGAAAGACTTAGCCACATGGGAGTTATCACGTCCTTGAACCATTGAAAACTATGGAATCCACCTAAAATCATCTTGAAAGTAATGTTTGAATTATTCATTCTGCATCCAAATGCCCCAAAGCATATGACAATGAGGTATTAGAAGTGGAAGATATAGCTAGTATCATTTTGGAGAAACACATTTGTGTCATTCTCCAAGAGCTTGAGAATCCTTGGATTCTAAACATGGACAAGTGAGCTACTCGTAGTAAGTACTAAGTAGAATTGAACAAGAAGTTAAACTTCTTACCAATGATGAGGAAAAGCAAAGGGAGAACTGGGAAACTTTGCATGATAGAGCACCTAAGAAAAATAGTCAAGCAGATCCAACCATTAATGTTTGTTGCTAAAAAGCATTACGTAGAAGCAATCCATTTGGAGAAACCTAAAGACTATAACCATGGACCTTGAGGGATCGAAGGATAAAGTTTCATTTAAGTGTTTCATAAGTTTTGTGAAAATCAATCTTGAGGAAGAGAATGTTTCAGACTTGTTCATGTAATTTATGCTTTTCCAAATAGCAATAATGGTTCAAGCATGCATCTATCTTTCATGAAGCCTTTATAATCTGCATTGATATATGAGAAGCGATGACCCACAATGTGATAACCAAGAATACTAGACTAGAGGTTCGACCAAGAAAAACCTCCCGAGTCCTTATCTTCCACTAGATTGTGATGAAGCTTTAGCAGGTCCCAATATCCCTTCACTAATCCTTCAATAATCCTCTCTAGTCGCATCTATCCAGAAGATCTTCCACCATGCTATATTGCCACAACGTTTGATATTCGAGGGCAAGGAATCCAACGACAACCATGTATTGATTGTCTCTAAAGAATCTTAGTTTTTTTTTTTTTAAATAAAGGAAGTTCGGCCTTAGCCTAATCTCCCGGACTTTAATTATATTAAAGAGAAAAAGTTACAAGTGAATGGGACTAGTGCCCATGGGACCCCCCAAATCCCACGACGCAGGGGAGGAGTACAGCAAGCTACAGGGCATTACAAATGAGGCGGATAACATTATCATCCCCCTCATGTGGGACCCATTTGGGTTTTAGCTTGTTGTTTTCGAGGAGATAGATACAGTGATGTCTAAACGGTGGTGATCTCTTGACACGGGAGATTCTTTTACCAAGTAGAAATAGGGATTTCTCGATCGACCATTCCTTGGGAGTTTGGCCGAAATTGACGGCACAGCGCTCTCTCCAAATCTTCCAGAGAGCCTCACCTCTGATGGCATTCCATAGTCTTGATGAGCAACAGATCGCCTCACCCAACATCACTTGTTGCCAGTTGATTTGACTCGTTAATCTCAAAACGCGGTATACGTGATGCCAGATAACCCGGGACTTGGGGCAGTCGAAGAACAGGTGGGCTAAATCTTCGATGCATCGATGACAACGCTTGCACCATGGCGGCACACCACAGATTTTGTTAGCCCTTGCATTAGTCCAGATTCCCTTATGCAAGACCTGCCACATGAGAACGGACTTTTTGACCTCAATTAGGGGGTGCCAAAGAGACATGAATTTTAGCTCCCACCGAAGTTTGGTCCAGGTAAGGCACCACCTCTTGTTAAGGATGTGGTGAACATCCAAATCACCTTTGAAGTTTGGGATTTCGGAAAGCTTCTTACCATTGCTCCATTTGAGGCCTTCCGAGCAAGGAAGATCCTGACCCCAAAGAAGGCGGGTAGTTGAGCGGTCCCATGCTAAACACCTGCTTTGAAGGAGAGTCCATTCCTCGAAGGTAACGTTAATTCTCGGATCCAAATCTTCAAACCTAATCCACTGGCTGGTCTCTTGTTTCCAGAGTTGTTTCCACTGTTTGAACCCCTTGTTCCATAACCGCCTTGCAGTTTGGAGGTTCCAAGATTCTACTCCCCTAATGCCACTGATCGGGAACCAAATAGAGTCATTTTGTCTTATGCCAGCTGCCCACTTCCAGTCATCGCTGATTCTGATGAACTGTTTGGCTTTGTTCCAATTCTTCCATAAGGAACACACGAGGCTAGAGCCTTTAGGGCAGACCGGGTGGGGGGAGAACAAAAGGGATAGAATCCCTATGTTCCTCCAACTAGGGAGGCCGACGAAGGTAAAGTCTTCCGTGTTTCTGAAGATCAATTTAGCCCAAGAGGACTCCTTATTGCTCCAGGCCTTGATAAGCCATTTAGCCGCCAGCTTGTCAGCAAGACCAGCAATATCCAAGATTCCCAAGCCCCCTGAGTCTTTAGGGCTAATGCAAGTTTCCCACTTGATTTTGGGAACCCCCCTTCTGTTGGGGTCCCCAGTCCAAAGGAAGTTCCTGCAGATTCTTTCTACTTTGGCCAAGTCTTTCTCCTTAGGTCTCCAGCAAGAGATAAAGTAAATAATTGTAGACAACATGAAAGTGTTAATAACCATAGCACGTCCTGCCAGGTTGACTTGCATACCTTTCCACAGATTCAGCTTGGTATCCAACTTGGCTAGAACCCACTTCCATCGTTGGTCCATTGAGATGTCGAAACCCATCAGAATGCCGAGAAGACGGAAGACTTGACCACTAGGGATAACTTGACACCCCCGATCCACCAACAACTGGGGAGTAGGCCCGCTGATCGCTCTAAAAGCAGTTTTAGCATGGTTGATTTTTGAGCCTGACGCCACACAAAAGGTGTGGAGGCACCACCAAAACACCTCAATGCTGTTTATATCGTTATGCACAAAGGCATTCATGTCATCAGCAAAAAGTCTCACAACCATTTGGCCGTGATTTAGGGGTAAGGAGAGACCCTTGAGATTGCCAGCATCCAAGTGATGCTTTAATAGGCAGCTGAGCCCATTCGAGGCGATAGCGAATAGTAAAGGAGCAAGAGGGCAGCCTTGCCGAATGGATCTTTTTAAACGAATGGGTTCGGAGAGCATACCGTTAATGTTTATTCTAGTTGAAGCATTTCCAAGAAGAGTGGCAACCATCTTCGTGAACTTTTGGCTGCAACCAAGGTCTTTCAATGATTGAAGAATAAAGTCCCATTCCAATCTGTCATACGCTTTGTCGAAGTCGATCTTAATGAAAACTAGATCTTGAGCAGACTCCTCAGCAAAAGCAAGGCCTTCCCAAATGTCAATAATTGCTTCAAGTATAGATCTACCTTTGATAAACCCTTTTTGGTCCTCGCACAGCCATGACTTTAAATGACAGGAGATTCTGTTGGCGATAACTTTTGCAATTATCTTGTATCCAGTTTGGAGCATGGTAATCGGACGCCAGTTTTCAATTTTGTTTTTATCTCCCCGTTTATGGATTAACTTGATGACGCCATTATTCACGCACTCAGGGAGGGCACCGAAGGAGAGAGCCTCTTGCCACACGAGGCGCAGAGGGGTGGCCACCTGAAGTTTGAAGGACTCAAAAAATTCATTGGTAAGGCCATCTGGACCCGGACTTTTCCCATTGGGAAGGGCATCAATAACCTCGATAATTTCATTCTCGGAGAGGTTAGCATCCAGTAGAGCAATCAAGTTCTGTGGGACTCTGGTTTGAGCAACCCTTGAGATGGTTGCCATGGAGTCGCGCCTGTGGGGGGAAAGAGGAGTCGAGACCCCGAGGAGGTTGGTAAAATGTTCGACGATGATAGTTCTATTCTCCTCTTCTGTGCAACATTCAGTTCCGTTGTTATCGACCATTAGGGGGATGGATTCCCTAGCTTGTTTCCTTTTGAGGATGTTACAGATCTCTTTCGTTGGTTTGTCTGCCTTCCCTGCCCACCAATCTTTGAAGAAAATTTGGAGATTTTTCCTTTGGACCTCCTCCTCTAATCTTAGCCTACCCTTGATTTTCAAAAGACCCTGTTGGCATTGTAGTTTGCCTTTGTTCACCTCTTCTTCAAGCCGTGAGAGCCTCCGGTACACCGTTTCTCTTCTTTTTTTTCGAATTCCTCTTATAGCCTTTTGGGTCCTGATTAGAATTTTACGAGTCCTTTCTACCGCGTTTCTCCAACACTTAGCCGGTTCATTACAGTAAGCAAAGGCTTCCTTCCAAACCTCAGAAATTTCCTGGTGGACAGAGGGGAGGGAGAAAGATGTCTGACAAGCGTGAAACCAAGGAGCTTTCTGGAGCATGCGAATCGGTTTGAAGGACAGAGTAATCGGATAGTGGTCTGAGATAGTGAGGTCCATGTGTTGGGAAATCGACGGGGTGCCCCACTGATGGATGGTGTTCTGATCGATGTAGCATCTATCAAGCCTTGCTTTCCTCAAAGAGTCCCCCGACTGGAGATTCGACCAGGAGAACCCGTGTCTGTCTTTCACTTCGACCAGGTCGAGATGGAGCTTGATTTTATCCCAAATCTCTTTTTCCTGACCGTCAATAATTTTTCCTTTGTTGTTCCATCGGTCCTCAGGAAACTCAACCATGTTGAAGTCCCCACAAATCAGGACATTGTGTGAGAGGGAATCAAGGGAAGCCCAAGTATCCATTCTATCTGCTTCGCCATTAGGGGCATAGATTGAGACCACAGTGAACTGAAAGGGAGACCCGAAAGAGACCGCAATCCAGCGATGATTCCGACCTTCAAAAGTCGAGGTCACATTGCTAGACAGGGCGTGACTGATACCGATAGAAGCACCCCCTGTCCCTCTAGGGTGAGAAGTGGAGAACCAGAGGTGGTTCGGAGAGATACATTTAAGTCATTTTTGTAGATCCTCTCCGTCGATTTTAATCTCTTGTAAGCAAATGAAGTCAGGGGCAAAGCACATGTCCCTGAACCACTGGCCAAGAATCGAAGCTCTTGACGGGTCAGACAGACCCCTAACGTTTAGAGATGTGAATTTCATTAATGATGGTTGCCCTCTTTGAGGGGAGGGACCCAGTCTTTTTTCTTCTTGTGGTCTTCTTTTTTCTTCCCTACTTCTTTACTTAGGATCCTACTCTTGAGGGGGCTCTTCCAAGGCATGCCGGAAGGTTGTTTACCTTTAAGCTTGGACTTTGGTTGTAGTAGTCTAGGGCAGCATGCCGGGAGGGTAGGACCAAGAGCGAAGCTTTCGCTGTCTGGGTTGTCTTCGTTGCTGGTAGTGAAGCCTTCCTCTTTACTCGTGGTGTAGCCTTCTTGGTTATCTTCTTTGCTGGTAGAGCACCCAAGGGAATTAACAGTGGGGTCTTCTTCAGAGAGGTTGTCCCCTGGGAAGTCTAGCTCATTAATCTCTTTTTCTAGGTTACAGTATATGTTATTCGAGGGGGCAGCTGTCGAAGAATTCCTTGTTTTTGGTCTTCGAGGGCTAACTTTTCTCTTGCGTCTCACTTCAGTGAAGCCTTCTGAATCCATCTCAGCAACGCGAGTTCCCTCTTCTTCCTCCAATGGAGGGGGATGACCCCGAGTGTCGTCTTGGGGGAGAGGGTCTAGGGTCTCATCTGGTTTCAGTTTGTTTTTATTGGTATTTTTCTTCAGGGGGCAGTCTTTGATCCTGTGACCTTGAAGTCCGCACCGGAAGCACGCGTTTGGCAAATTCTTGTAAGTAACCTCTTGTGTCCAGGTCTTATCATCTCCACAGTTTATGGAGATCTTCGAGGGGAGGACCTGGTTCAGGTCTGTTTCAACGCAGATCTGAGGATGCCATCTGGCATTGAAAGAATGTTGAGCTCCATCGTAGATTAACCCCCCAACATCCTGCCGTGCGGCCATCGGGCGCCCGATCGGTGAGACGATTTCGCGGAGAAATCCATACATGAAGAACGGCAGATTGGGAAGCTCCACCCAAAGCGGGTAACGAAGAGGCTTTGATTTGTTCGGGACAAAGTCCGGGGTCCACTTAAAAAGGCAAAGGGTGGAACGGCCCACTTGCCAGGAGCCGGCCTGCAGGGCTTGAAAAGCCATCTCTTCGTTCTCAAATACAAGAAGCAGGTGATTCGCCGGCAGGAATTGACATTTGGTCACAATTAAGCCTCGTGGGAACCACTCCTTACGAAGCCAAGTTCTCACACTATCAAGGGGGGGCTTGGGGCCAAACATTTGACCGATCAGGCAGGTTTTCTTCAGTTCTTCCTGCTTTGCCGGCACAGACTCCTTGCATAAAGAGACCTCTGGGGGCGCGACGTCCACTGGGACAGACTCCATCTCAAGGGGGGACACGGATTGAGGGGGAGCCACAAAGTTCAAAACTTCCTTCTCCATACACTGCTTGAGGCTCGAGACAATTAAGTAAAGTGGACCCAAAAAAAGAAGTCTCCAAAGCCCCAAACGCGAATAAAGTGCAGAGCTAAAAAGCCTGCCACGTGTAGTCCCGTCTTAACTTAAAAAAGCATTGGAATTCCGCGAAGGCTTCCCAAGAAGAAGACCTAAGTAGGCCACCCACTGTCTCGAGAGCACACAAGAACAAGGCCAAATCCACCCCTCTGCAATGGCCCCTTTATCTTTTGGCTTTTCTTTTTTCTTTTCTTTTTCTTCTCTCTCTTTTTTTTCTTTTTTTTTATTCTTAAGAATTAACTCTCCTCTCTCTAAAACCTTCTGCACAAGATTCAAAGAGAGATCGTACGCCAAAAGCACAATACTTGAAGTGAAATGGTCACACTCGTAAAGATAGATAAAATATTGTCATAAATTTGAATGTGGGTTGCTTTGTCTCCATGTCAACCCACTTCCTCGATTCCTGCACATGATGCCCTCGTAAACTCCCAAAAAGAAGAAAAAAAAAAAAAAGAAAAAAAAAAAAAAAAAAAAAAAGAAAAGAAACTCAGCCCCCCCCCCCCGCCTATCGCGATAGTCCCCCCCCCCCCCGCCTGTCGCGATACCCCCCCCCTCCCCCCGCCTATCGCGATACCCCCCCCCCCCCCCCGCCTATCGCGATACCCCCCCCCTCCGCCTGTCGCGATACCCCCCCCCCCCCCGCCTGTCGCGATACCCCCCCCCCCCCCTGTCGCGACACCTCCCCCCCCCCGCCTGTCGCGACACCTCCCCCCCCGCCTGTCGCGAAGCCGCCCCCCCCGCCCGGCGACGCCTTCTACAGCTCACTCGGATGCCACCTGTTGCAGAGGCAGATTTTCTTTTTGGTTATCTTCTCTGAGCTTCCGCAGCGCCGGCTAAACTCCGCCATGACCAGGTCGAGGGTACAATAATCATTGAATCTTCTGGACGTGGATCTCTCCCTCTTTTTTTAGAATCTTAGTTTGTGGCATAAACAAAAACAATGTTAAAGGATGCAATCAAGCAATCAACCAATCATAGTTTCTCCATCATCGCTAGGGTGGCCAATGGAAATCCAACAATGATGGGTAAAAATACTTTATATTATTTTTGAGAGATCATCATTTTCAATTTTGACCTCTTGAAAAAAAATATTGATGCTCTTTTTTTTTTTCGAAAGCATTCGCCAATAATAACCACTGTCCTAGTGTCAAAGGATGAGTAAACCCTCGATCCTTAAAGAAAAATAATTCGCTTGGGTTGACCTTTCTCGACTGAAATTTTTATCTCTATTTTCTTTGCCTTTCACCTCCTCTTTTTAATTTCATCTCCTTTATTTTCCCTGTCTTTATTTACTTATTTTATTTATTATTATAATTATTATTTTTACATTGCCAAATGTGTAATGTTGATCTAGCTTCTATTGTGGACCGTGGTGATAGTTCACACGAACCTATACTCCTTTGCCAAATGAGTAGGTTTACGAGAAACGCAACAGCATGCGGGAGGTGGATGATTCGATACTCCATAACCTCAACCCATTTACTGATGTATCACCTGTCCTTCCTGTGCCATATCCGTTGACCAAACTGATATACTTCCGGAGCTCGTGCTCGCCCTCTCTCTTTCACAACGGGGCACACACACACACACAGATCGCACACACACATACCTAGGTGCTTTTCGCTTCCTCCGGGATTTAGAACAGGCCACTTGTATGATGTTTGACCACTTTCGCTGCATCCAAAGCTCCAGCACTCGGAACACGGAGCTTGCAGTCAGGAGCCTGGGAATGCTCTACCTGCTTAGGGATCGTTGATAGGCCGTGCTCTGATCATGCGTCACGCAACCTCGATCAATGAGCATTTTCAAGAGGTCAAAGTAATCGGCAACAACTGAGGTTCGTTGGCGACTGTTTAAAGTTTACATAATCAAGGGCCTTGCGGTGCTACAGTCTAGATTTGAGGTCGTTGTCAATTGCATGTGACTATTATTATGAACATGAAATTCTTCAAAGTCGTCAAGAAAATATCAAATTCTGGAGGAGATGTAGTCAACGAGAGCACGTGGTCTCTCATTGAGAGGATCGGGCTATTGATGGTAGTCCAAAGTGTGTGTCATCGAGAATCGTGATTGTCGACAACATCGTCATCTTAAAGAAGTCAATATGGAGCAATTTTACGGGGCTGTGTTTCCGATCGTGATTTCTCGACGAGACATAGCAATGTTCCCTTAGAGTCTCACGCGCGTTTCGATGTGGTGGCCAGTTTTCGGAAAAATTTGAAACTTCAACCAGATAGAATTTCTCTTTCATGGAGTTTGAAAGGGCAAAAGGTCTTTTGAATAGGCATCTACCTTCTTCTCAAAAATTGAAGCAGAAGAGTTCCTATTTAATCAGAAATCAAATAGAAGGCTTTCACTCTCGTCCATTTTCAAAAGGCGTAAAGCTAAAATAATAGAGTCTTTATTCCTATGCTCTAGCACAAAAAAAGAAACTATAAATACAAAGGGAAAACAAAGATACCAGCAATGTATACATCTTACACACACATGGATTAATTGAAATGAAAATAAAATAGGCAATCACATGCCAATACATATTCACATGCATGGGCAACCAAAGTAAAAAGACAATCACATATGCATAACACACATAGCTACATACAACATACATATAGACATATTTATAGACATATTTAGACAATCACATCCCCCTGCATGAAAATCCACATGCATATGTTTCAACGCATACACGAGAAAGTCATATAGATAACTACATGAACATATACATATGCGTATACAATTTAAAACGCATGATGAGACAACCATACACAATCTATATATATATATATATATATATATATATATATATATATATATATATATATATATATATATATATATATATATATATATATATATATATATGTATATATATATATATATATATATATATATATATCACATGCAAATACATAGACACTCACATGCACACAAATGAACATGAGATATCACTTGTACATCATATATTTAAGAGAACAACAATACATACATAATGAGGTATGCAAACATATGTATTCACAAAGAGACATATTCACATACATGTATAAGCACAAGGACAGTACATAGAATGACACATGTCCATATGTATCCACCCACATGAAAATCAACCACCGAAATATATGCACATACAACACACATACATAGACGATCAATTTTAAGAAATTAGAACTAAAGTTATTGACATAAATGAATGGCTGTTACGCATTTTTTTTCTTTGCCAACATTCAAACGAACTCTTCTTCATACATTGGCTGCCATTCTCCACATCAAAAGCTGAATGTCAAGCTCTTCTCCATACATGGGATTATGCTCTACACATCAAAAGGTGAATGACAAGGAATGCCGCATCAAGTGGATTCAAAAAAGCTGGATGACTGAAGAAAGAAGATGGATGACTGAAGAAAGTAAAAGAATGATAATAGGAGCTCATAAAGTAGCACTTTCACGAAAGGTTAAAGTCGAATAGAAAAGATACTTGAACATGGAGGACCTCTTGCATACAAAAATGGGATGATTGATGTTATGGTGGAATTTCACACTTCACAACAACAATAGAAATGTGTAGCCGGTAGCATGCTTTGCAATCTTAGCTCTTGAAGCCAATATCAAGAAAAGGACGAGCAGTGCTTGCACACTCATCAACACACACATAAATACAACATGACATATTTCTTTTTTTTTCTCTCTTTCACATTATTAAAAAAACTCATAATTTCAACCTCCTACCATTGAAGCTATTCCCTATATAGCATGTCAAGGACATCATGTGCTTCAGTAGGAATTTTCTTATGATTGGACTTCAATCAAGACGTGCATCTCTCTCATTTACAAGTTAGCATAGAAATATTCAAAATAAGATTAAAAAACAAAACTTTGAAGTGATGAAGACAAGTGTCCCTTCCAAGAAATGAGCATTCCCCATGGTCCATAAAGTAGAATATCACCTTCATCTCCCATGCTAATTACCTTTGCTTCCTTCCACTCCAGTTATCTCACTACAACATATCGTGCGTATACCGAGGCTTCTACCGAGGAAAATGAACGGGCGCGATTTTGCCTCGACGTCGGTGTAAGGGTCGGTGTAGGCGTCGGAACGAAAGCGCCATTATAAGCATCGGTATAAGCGTCGGTATATGCGTCGGTATAAGCGTCGGTATATGCATCGGTATATGCGTCGATATATATATCCGTATATGCGTCGGTATATGCCATGGTATGCGCCTGGGCAAAATAGTCGGTATAAGCATCGGTATGTGCCTGGGACTACCGACGCTTATACCGTCACCTATACCGACGACCATATGTGCAAAATTTTTTTGGGCAGAGTGTGTTGTCTCTTGCTACATCAACATTCCCATACTATTGTGTAGCAAAAGACAATCCACTCTACCCAAGAAAAACCCAAGTACATGTGACATGTATGACAGGTGACAAAAAAATGATTTGAGAAAGCAAAACATACTGTCAAATACAAAAGACATGAGCAAAATGAATCATGAATTGTGTACAAAGAAATGGGACACATTGACATCATATTGATAAACAATAACTATAATACATGTATATGTGTGTCTGCCTATATATATACATGTGTATGTGTATATGTGTTATGTGTGTATATTTGTATATGTGTAAATATTTATCTCCATGTGTAAAAACCCTAAAACCCTAATCCTAAAGACCTAGACCTAAAACAGGTGTATGTGTGTATTCTTGTGTATATATATGTGTAGGTGAATATATATATGTGTATGTGTGTGTATGCATATGTGTATCTATGTAAAAATCCTAAAACCCTAATTTTGAAGACCTAGAACTAAAACATGTATATGTGTGTATGTGTGTATGCATGTGTATATATATGTGTATGTGTATATGTATTATGTGTTTATATGTGTATATGTGTGTATGCATGTGTGTATATATGTAAAAGCCAAAAACCCTAACCCTAAAACATGCATATGTGTCTATGCATATGTCACGTGTGTGTATGTATGCATGTGTGTGCGTGTGACTCTCTCTCTCTCTATGTGTATGTATGTATGTATGTATGTATGTGTGTGTGTCTGTCTGTATGTATGCATGTGTGTGTATGTATGTATGTATGTATGTGTATGTGTATGTGTATGTGTATGTGTTTGTGTATGTGTATGTGTATGTGTATGTGTATGTGTATGTGCATATGTATATGTGTGCATGTGTGTATGTATTATGTGTGTATGTGTAAAAGTAAAAAACCCTAATCCTAAAACCCTAACCCTAAAACATGTATATGTGTGTTTGTGTGGATGTATATGTGATGTGTGTGTATGTGTATGTGTATGTGTATGTGGATATGTATATGTGTGCATGTGTGTATGTATTATGTGTGTATATGTGTAAAAGTCAAAAACCCTAATCCTAAAACCCTAACCCTAAAACATGTATATGTGTGTTTGTGTGGATGTATATGTGATGCGTGTGTATGTGTATGTGTATGTGTATGTGTATGTGTATGTGCATGTGTATGTGTATGTGTATGTGTATGTGTATGTGTATGTGTATGTGTATGTGTATGTGTATGTGCATATGTATATGTGTGCATGTGTGTATGTATTATGTGTGTATATGTGTAAAAGTAAAAAACCCTAATCCTAAAACCCTAACCCTAAAACATGTATATGTGTGTTTGTGTGGATGTATATGTGATGCGTGTGTATGTGTATGTGTATGTGCATATGTATATGTGTGCATGTGTGTATGTATTATGTGTGTATATGTGTAAAAGTCAAAACCCTAATCCTAAAACCCTAACCCTAAAACATGTATATGTGTGTTTGTGTGGATGTATATGTGATGCATGTGTATGTATATGTGTATGTGTATGTGTATGTGTATGTGTATGTGTATGTGTATGTGTATGTGTATGTGTATGTGTACGTGTATGTGTATGTGTATATGTATGTGTATGTGTATGTGTATGTGTATGTGTATGTGTATGTGTATGTGTATGTGTATGTGTATGTGTATGTGTATGTGTATGTGCATATGTATATGTGTGCATGTGTGTATGTATTATGTGTGTATATGTGTAAAAGTCAAGAAGCCGAATCCTAAAACCCTAACCCTAAAACATGTATATGTGTGTTTGTGTGGATGTATATGTGATGCATGTGTATGTGTATGTGTATGTGTATGTGTATGTGTATGTCCATATGTATATGTGTGCATCTATTATGTGTGTATATGTGTAAAAGTCAAAATCCCTAATCCTAAAACCCTAATCCTAAAACCCTAACCCTAAAACATGTATATGTGTGTTTGTGTGGATGTATATGTGATGCGTGTGTATGTGTATGTGTATGTATGCATGTGTGTGTACACGTGTGTGCATGTATATGTGTGTGTGTATGTATGCGTATGCATATGTGTATGTAATATGTATGCATCTGTGTGTATGTATCTCTCTTTCTCTCGATCTATATCTCTCTCTTTATCTCTCTCTCTCTATCTCTCTCGCTATCTCTCTCTCTCTCCCTCTTTCCCTCTCTCTCTTATTCTCTCTCTCTCTCTCTATCTATCTCTCTCTCTATCTCTATTTATAATAAAGAACAAAACAATCACTTACATCGATGCAATTCTTTTGAACGCTCTCGTCAAAGCCCAATCGACATCGTCTCTTGTGATATTCCAAAGAATCAATGCCAAAAATCTCCTGCAAAACAAAAGAAAAGAGAAATTCAAAAACCCTAATCCTAAAACCCTAACCCTAAAACATGTATATGTGTGTATGTATATGTGATGTGTGTGTATGTGTATGTGCATGTATGCATGTGTGTATACATATGTGAGTGTGTATATATATGTGCGTGTATGTAATATGCATGTGTGTATGTATGTATGTGTGTGTGTACATGCATATGTGTGTGTATGTATGTATGCATATGCATGTGTGTATGCCCATATGTGTGTGCATACATATGTGAGTGTGTATTTATATGTGTGTATGTGTATGTAATATGCATGTGTGTATGTATGTATGTGTGTGTACATGCAAATATGTGTGTATGTATCTCTCTCTTTTTTTCATCTCTCTCTTTTTTTCATCTCTCTCTTTTTTTCATCTCTCTCTCTCTCTATCTCACTCTATATCAATCGAAAACAAAACAATCACTTACATCACTGTAATTGTTTGGCGCATTGTCGTCAAAGTCCACTTAATGTTTTCCTTTGTCGAATTCCAAAGAACTAATGCCAAAAATCTCCTGCAAAACAAAAGAAAAGAGAAATTCATAAACCCTAATCCTAAAAGCCTAACCCCAAAACATGTATATGTGTGTATGTATATGTGATGTGTGTGTATGTGTATGTGCATGTATGCATGTGTGTTTATACATATGTGAGTGTGTAAACATATGTGAGTGTGTATATATATGTGTGTGTATGTAATATGCATGTGTGTATGTATGTGTGTGTGTACATGCATATGTGTGTGTATGTATGTATGCATATGCATGTGTGTATGTTCATATGTGTGTGTATAAATATGTGAGTGTGTATGTATGTATGTGTGTGTGTATATGCAAATATGTGTGTATGTATGTATGCATATGCATGTGTGTATGTATACATGTGTGTGTACATGTGTGTTTGTATATGTGTGTATACATGTATGTATGTATGTGAGTATGAGAATGAATATGTGTGTGTATGTATATGCATGTGTGTATCTAATATGCATGTGTGTATGTAATATGCATGTTTGTATGTAATATGCATGTATGTATGTATATGTGTGTATGCATGTGAGTATGTAATATGTATGTGTATGTATATGCATGTGTGTATGTAATATGTATGTGAGTATGTGTATGCATATGTGTGTGTATGTATGTATGCATCTCTCTCTCTCTATCTCATTCTCTTTCTATTTCATCTCTCTCTCTCTTTCATCTCTCTCTCTTTCACTCTCTCTCTCTATCTTTCTCTTTCATCTCTTTCTCTTTCTCTCTCTCTCTCTCTCTCTCTCTCTCTTTCTTTCTTTCTCTCTCTCTATATGTTTCTCTAGATCTCTCTCTTTCTTTCATCTCTCTCTCTATCTCACTCTATATCAATCAAAAACAAAACAATCACTTACATCGATGTAATTGTTTGGAGCATTGTCGTCAAGGTCCACTTAATGTTGCCCTTCGTCGAATTCCAAAGATTTGATGCCAAAAAGCTCCTGCAAAATGAAAGAGAAGAGAAATTAGAAAAGGGAAAACACAAAGAAAGAGAAAGGGTGCTACAGTATGCGCAATTCTTACCAAAATTTCAGACCTAGAGAAACAGAGATGTAGAGAAAGAGAGAGAGAGAGAGAGAGAGAGAGAGAGAGAAAGAGAGAGAGAGAGAAAGAGAGAGAAAGAGAGAGATGTGTGTACCCAATAGGTTCAGAATGTAGTTCACGCGCGCAAACTCGACAGTAGCAAACTTTCATTGAAAATGCAAAACTGTCGAGTTTTTGCTCTCGGGCCCAGTTAAAACGTTGCCTCGGTATAAGCGTCGGTATGAGCGTCGTATAAGCGTCAGTATAAGCATCGGTATAAGCGTCGGTACTTTACAGTAAATTACCAACGCCTATACCGGTGCTCATACCGACACCATGTATACCGACGATTAAATGAGCGTCGGTATTGCATCCGTGGTTTTTCAAGCATTTTCAACGGTCATACCGACGCCGAGGCATGACCATCGGTATGGGCAACGTCGGTATGCCCCTCATATGTTGTAGTGTCTCCTCTCTGTATCACTCCCATACTCTGAATTTGGAAATGAACCGTGAAGTTGATCATAATTTTGCCCTTCTTGGTCTCCTTCCTATAGAAGCATAACCATCCCAACAACCAAAATGAAGCATAAGGAGGAAAAATACATATCTACCTTTCACATCACATCCTCTCTTCCTTTGAGCAGCTACTCCCAAAGTGGTATCTTCCTCTTGCCATACTTGTCATTCCCAAGGCCAAAATCCTTTCCCTCTTCACATGGATGCACAAGATATATATTCCATTTTCACATGGCTTCCATATATCTAAAAATTCCATACATGGCAAGAAAGAAAAACAAAGACCATTACAAGTATGAACAAATCAGGTCAAGATCCAGCCATATCCAAAGTCATTACTATGAATATATATCTGTAGTTATGTGTGTTAATTACTGAGAACAAGAACCAGAGACTAGTCACTATACATGAACAAAACATGTCTTTAAAAAAATGTAAAATTCTGGAAATCATACATTAAAAGTGCATATTGAAATTCCTGAACAGTTATCACAATCAAGTTTCAACTTCAAAACACTTCTTTTAGAGGCCAAAAGTTTAAAGAAAATCAAACAGTTAAACTTTCAATACCAAATTAGAGGCAAGAAAATTTCATTCGAAAGCCTAAAGCTAAAGTTAAAAGACCTTCTACAACTATATGTCAAATATGAAAATGTACGTATGTGCTAGATTTGATGAGCTGAGAGTGATTGCAATAATCCTATTGTTGCTACAACTAACTCCTTCAAGTGAGGTGCTCGATGGATCACTACAAGGTTTTGTAAATGATGAATGGTTCTAGTTCCTAAGAATTTGGCTCATTTCCCCAGCTTCTAGGGCAACCTTGACACTAATAAGGTAGTTTGTGCTGTTGTCTTCTACTTCTACTTGAAAGATAGCTGAAAAACACAATAGAAACAGGACAGAGGGATCTTGCAGCAAAATGTTGACCATTCGAGCATCCACCTAAGACTGTACTAAACAAAAAATGCTACAACCCACATCCAAATATGTGCATGCTTATGCAACATAGATTTACACACTCCTACTTAAGGATATACACATGTAGATATTCACATACAAGAACATTCATATACACAAACACATTGTATTATTTACGTCAAAACACATTATTTACATACACAAGCACAAAGATTCACATACATATATTCATAAAGAAAACAAAAATTTATATGTACACTTCCACATATGCTATTATGTATGTATATTTGCACATGCACACACAACCATACAAATGTTACAGTCATATATTTGCACAAAAACACATTCACCAAACTACACATCCATGCAAATATGACCATATATGTAACAC
Source organism: Ceratopteris richardii (assembly GCA_020310875.1). Classification (NCBI taxonomy): domain Eukaryota; kingdom Viridiplantae; phylum Streptophyta; class Polypodiopsida; order Polypodiales; family Pteridaceae; genus Ceratopteris; species Ceratopteris richardii. The sequence goes on from CM035438.1 coordinate 28,429,904, forward strand.
ACAATAAACACAAAACCACACATATAAAATAAAAAAAGACACATTTAACCACTATCATGATTCATAACCAATCCAATATATAAAAATGCTTGAAAATAAAAAATAGAGGAAGCTAACTACAAAGAGATTCCAATCAGAACGTTGAGATCTATTAAAGGTATAGGTGAAAATTCAAATACTCGCTCAAGTGATGCAATACAAAGAACTAGTGTGAATCATATTTATATAATGCAATGCAAAAAAATAATATAAATTATTTGTATAAACATTTCATTTCTTCACATACAAGAGATAAGCATGTGTATCATACATGTACTTTATGCTAGCCTACCAAAGAAAGTCCCATATTTCTTTTCTCATGTTTTGTATTTGTAATCAAAACTTAAAAAAATAAGCCTGAAAACAAATATGAGGAAAATCTAGTGCAATTCCTAGAGAGTATTTCTTCATGATAACACGCACTGCTGGGCATATAGAGGGACTCATATTTAAACATATAAACAATAAAATATGTTATGCCACATGCCATAAACTATACAAAACAAAGATAAAACTGAAAATCATCACTTGAGTGCTGATGGTATAAGACTCCACATTTAAGACCTTAAACAAGCTCTCAAAATATCATCATTTCAGAGTATTGAGAAAAACTAATGTATATTCCACATATATTCAACCAAAATAAAAAAACTGTCACATGTAGGCTATGACTTGAATGTCGAGACCTGAATGTTAGAACTCCTTTTCATTGCTTGAACATGTAAACAAATAGTGAATATGCTTGTAAAATCATCAAAAAACATTTACATCCACAAAAATGCATACATTCACATATTTATACATTGATTCTTGAAAAACCACCTTGACTAAATAAATCTCTATTTGTTTTTGCCTTCCATAATTCCATTGCATTTGAGAAATCATAATCTTCTTTGCTTTCAATAACAATGGTCATCAATGCATTCAAACTTTCAATGTCCAATCTATTTCTCCATTTTCTTTTTATCTGTGTACGTGCACTAAATCCCCATTCACATATTGCAATGCTGCAATATTGCACAATTTGTATCACTTTCAAAATATTTGGATATGCATATTTCCAAGTAGAAATATTTGCAAGCATAGAAGCAACCTCTATTAAACTCATTTTTGCAAAATCAACTTTTGCATGATGCTTGGTTTCTTGAATTGAGTTTTAAAAGCTTCTCCATCAATGATAGGTGCAATGAGCACATTCTCCAATAGCTTTGCATTTCCATAAAAATCAACTAGTTTTTCACATTCAGTTTTTCCATACTCCTTTAATAACCTTTCATGGAGAGAATGTTGAGATGGAACTAGAATTTTGACTGCATCCATAATAGAGTTATCAACAAAATGTTTTTCAAGACTTTGCATAACTTCTTTGCATAATTGATCCATAATAGAGTTATCAACAAAATGTTTTTCAAGACTTTGCATAACTTCTTTGCATAATTGAACTGAAAGTCTAGTGCAGTTTGCAAATCAGCACCTTCTATATCCCTTTTCATTTTTTGTCCAAAAAACATGTCTCCTTTCAAAGAAGAACGAAAAGCATACATATAACCATTTTTAACTCCATATTCAGGAATAATTGGAAACTCTCCAATACCCTGTCGAGCTGCATTTAAATCAATCTCCCTTTCATCCAAAAATTCATCTCAAATGCACAAAATTGTGCTTGAAACCAAACCATGAACTGTGGTTACATCAACATAATCTCTTTGGAACATAAAGCTCAAATCTGTTATTTTTTCCAATATATCAGAAAGGAAATGTAATGCATAAATGCACTCAAAAGTGCTCAAAAAATCATACAAGTCTCTCCTTTCCTTTTCTAATGCAAAAAGCAATGCATCCAAAGATTTACAAACTTTTTTAATGCAATTGTGATGACTAAGCCATCGAATCTAAAAAATACATTGCATTTTTAAAATTTCACAATCAAACTCTTCTTGCAAATCCCTCAAATTTTGCATTCGATTAGTACTGCTGGAAAAATGATTAGCAATACTATTTATCAACATATCTATTTTTTTGCTATAATCAATTTTTTTTGCTCGTATCAGATATCGCCAAATTGGTTCGATGTGCAACACAATGTATTGATGTCAACATTGGATTTACTTTCTTCAATAATGTTGCAACACCTCGTTTTTACCTACCATAGTACTACATCCACCAGAACCAAATGCAATCAACTTAGAAAAATCAAACCCTCTATTCTCCAACTCTTTCATAATGATTTCAAAAATCCCTTTTGTTGTATTGTCATTAGTATGTATAACTATATAAAATGCATTACAACGGATGCAATTATCTTCCAAGTAAGATAAATAAATTACCAAGTGATGATGAATTGAAATATCAGTTGATTCATCCACCATTATTCCAAACCACGGAATTTCTTTCACTTTTTTTATATTATCCTGCATTATTGATTTTCCAATACAATGTAATATTTCTGCACAAGATTTGTCATCATTATATAAAGTTGTCATTGACTTCACATCCAATGATCGCATCAAACAGAGCAAAGATGGATATAATGAAAATGATAAGTTATTCTTTCCAATAAAGTATGCTGCCTTGAACAACTTATGCAAAGATTCCTCTTGAATATTTTGCATTTTTTGTAAACCCTTTTGCATAGATGCCTTACCAAAAACATGTGCATTTCTAGCATCCCTATGACATTGGGTTTGAGCATGAGAAATGAGATTACTCGTTTTGAAATTTTTGAAACCTTTTTTAGAATAGCTATATTTAGCATGTGGATAATGCATGTAATATGCACAAAAAAGCCTGAACTTTTTTTCGTCATAAATCAACCATGGTTTAAACCGGTCAAGCCATTCATCTTGCCATTGCTTTCTTCGAGCACTTTTCTTCTCCGATTCTACATCAAGATTAATTGGTTGTGTATTCACATCAATGATATTACTTGTGCCTACCTTATGCGTTTCTATGGATATTTTTTCCTTTTTAGAACTCCCCTTTATTAAAGTGCCATACTTCTCCAAAGACGTTTGATTGGTTTTATGATCCATTACATGAAAATGGATGAGTCTTTTATGTGCTTTGATCACAAATTCTGCACAGAAAATACAACCACATGTAATTAGATAATTATTGAGAATACAAACTAGAGACTAGTCACTAGAAAAGTCAAAAACGTTAAATGCAACATATAGCAATAAACACAAACAGGAACAAGCATTTGCAAGATCTCCTCTTGACAAGATTGAGCAAAGACAACAAAACTCCCTTCAAAACAACAAAAAACAAATTAACAAGACAAAACAAAAACACAATGACTCACAGTAAACACTCTAACTTTAAACTTTAATACAAAAATGTATAAATATCCTTGTACTAGAGTTGTAAAAGCTTCATTCAATTTGCAATACTCTGACATTTTAAAGTGAAGTAAAGATAATATGTATGAAAGTCTAAACACAGATAATAGGGCATAGGCATGGAGGGCAAAAACATAAAAATAGATGGAAAGATGAATTAAATTCAGCTTGTGTTCAAACCCTCTTTATCCTAAAGCTCACGAACTTTGAAGCTATATAAAAAAATACCTTGAACAGAAACGTTCAACCAACTAGACTGGATGTCCTTCATTGGAAACGGGTAACTTAAAGATGCAGGTTTCTCTTACAATTTTCCTGAATAACTCTAAATTTGAAAAGGGAGTAAATATATCCTTGTTATCTAAAATCTAAAGCTTCAGTGTCACTTGCAGTATTCCAATGTTTGCTGACCACCCAAACAAATAAGAAACTGAAATGCTTACACATGGATAATAGAGGTGAGTTCACAAGGGGTAAATTTAATAAATTTTATGAAAATATTGGCATTACAAGGGGGCTAACAATGTGATATAGCCCCTCTTCTAATGGCATGGCTGAAAGGTATAATAGTATGCATGCTATTGGCAACTAATCTTCCTCATGGTTTTGGAGAGAGGCTTTGGGAGCTACATCCTACAATACACATCTACAGTTGATCCCCTCATATGTCCTTAAAAGGTGACATTCCTAAAGAGGTTTGGTATGCCTACGCATCTTCGGTTCTGGACTCTACAATCTCAATGAAAGACATTGGAAATGTTGAACACACACTAGATATGAGGATAAAAAGGCAAAGACAGCATCACAGTGCACACATATTTGGCACAAGAAAAATACATTGACAAAGTGCTGGATAGATTTAACATGGCTGATGCAATGCCACTTGGATTGCTAATGAAGCCATACATAGAGCTTACCAAGGCAGATTGCCCAAATAAATTATAAATTACAATATATTATGTAATTATGCATGTATGTAATATGTATGTATGAAATGTATGAGTATATATGCATGTGTGTATGTACTATGTATAATGTATATATGTAATGTAGGTAAGTAGCATATACACTTTGTGTATGTATCATTCAACTTAATAACTACATGTCATATACATAAACTTCAATGATATGACTTAAACATACATATCATATACATAAATCTCAATGATCGTAACATGGATGAGTTTTAACTCTACTTATACTTAGTACTTTCTTACTTTCTAAGTGCATTTGGATTCAATTTGGTTTTTAATTTTAAAAAGAATACCCCATGTATCATATTGTATGGTAGGAATCATACAAATTGTACCCAAACAACTATGCCCTTAATCATTTCGAAAAGCACTCAAAACATAGACCATGGTTGCAATAAATCCCTTAATAATTTCGCATTTGAATTATTATTTGAAAGTATCCTCAATTGCAGTTGAAAGTTGAAACCAACAAAAGATCCAACCTTTCATCAACTTTCACTCCGTTCAACAAAAAACACTTAAAACTCAGCTCAATAATTGCCATTAATTCCCTTGTTTTGCATCTAGACTAAGATTTGAAAATGTCCTTAATGGGAGATAGACTTAAGCACCTAGTAGACCCTTCAACTTGAACCTCTTACCAACAAGCTACCCATATATAGACTAAAACATCCAATTATTCTCATGAAAATGGATCATTAAGTAAGCTTTAAACATGGAAAAAAAGAGTGTCATGAAGAAGAAGGTAACAATATGATGAGGGATCCAATCTTCCATAATAATACACGAATGAAGACTTTTTTAGTAAGCAAAAACTACTATTGCTTGATGCTACTTGTGATGGAGGTAAAGAGAAAGGCCATGTTCATTAAAAAACTATATTACTTTTTTAAATCGACATATTTCTGATCATACACCTATTATTTTCAAGCCTAAAGATGGTGAACAAGTTCAAGATCTTGATGGTGAACTCAACAAATAATTCAATGAATAAAATAATTTGAGATCCATAAAAGTCATCTTCATGGAGTATACTAAAAATAATAATAATAATAATAAGGATACAACTTCTAGGATACAACTTCTAGAACTTGATATTGCTAAATTGGCAAGATCATATCGCTATATTATCGCTAAGTTGGCAAGATCATATGGCTGCATTACACACTATCGTATGACTAAGAAGCAAAGTGCTCATAAAGCTTCCTTGAGAACAAGTGCCACCATAACGAGAGAAGTAAAGGGAACATTCTATCGGGACATTTATCCATTTTCACTCAAATAACAATGTACTACATACTCTGTGAACTACAGTTCCTAAGCATTCATTCTTTTCCATTCAAAGAATTATACTCCAAATGGCATTGTCTAGAAAATATAAGTGAGGTTACTTGAATGCATGAAGGTCTCCTTGAATGCACAATAATAAGATATTACACGACCAATTTCAAGACATAAGCACAGAAACTTTTGGAATACACAACAAGAGTTCATAGTTCTTTTGATTCATTATCATTTTCTAGCCAAAAACTTGAAATCAAACTCCAATGTTCAAACTTGAAGCAAAGTTTTTATGTATACAAAAGACCAGTAACGATGGCATCAATGACCAACACTACTACTATAGAAACATATATCCCCTAACTTCAAGGCAAAATTTTGTTTACAAAAGCTATTCCCTTGCTTATCTTTAAAAGAATTGGATTCAACATGCAGCTCTGCCTGAACCGAAGGAAGAAATGACACATAATCCTAAAATCACATATACATACATGCATGCACATAAGCACATGTAATCAAACTTTACGACTATCTGTTTAAGCAAAGTTTGTATGTATACAACAGACTGATAACGATGGCATTAATGACCAACACTACTAGTACAGAAACATATATCCCCTGACTTCAAGGCAAAAGTTTGTTTACAAAAGCTATTCCCTTGGTTATCTTTAAAAGAATTGGATTCAACATGTAGCTGTGCCTGAACGGAAGGAAGAAATGACACATAATCCTAAAATCAGATATAGATACATGCATGCACATAAGCACATGTAATCAAACTTTAAGACTATCTATTTCAGACACAAACTTGAAACAATCCAATGTTGAAACTTGAAGCAAAGTTTGTATGTATACAACAGACTAATAACGATGGCATCAATGACCAACACTACTACTACAGAAACATCTATCCCCTGACTTCAAGGCAAAAGCTTGTTTACAAAAGCTATTCCCTTGCTTATCTTTTAAAGAATTGCATTCAACATGCAATTGTGCCTGAACGGAAGGAAGAAATGACAGATAATCCTAAAATCACATATACATATATGCATGCACATAAGCACATGTAATCAAACTTTAAGACTATCTGTTTCAGACTATCCATTTCCATTCAAATAATAATGTACCACATAATCTGTGAACTACGGTTCCTAAGCATTCAGAAGAGAATGCTTCATACACACCTGTCAGCCTCACAGTACCTCGTATATCGCCGACCATAGTTCCGATTGCCTGTCACTCCCGCATTTGTACTACCATGACTTGCAGCCTATATAATCTCCCAAGTTTCAATATGTGCCTATCTGACCATGAGATTTTATTGAATCAATCAGTTGATTACACAACTTATCCTGTTCCTACGTCTCTGATCATCATATTCACTATAGTACGATATTCACGCTCACCTTAGCGAGCACATCATCATTGCTGCAACATTTGTGTGCCTGAATACTTTTCATGCACTCTTCTGTAACGGGAAATTTCAGGCTGTCAATACCATTACAATCAGAAGAGGACGACGACAACTTCCAAGTTCCGAGTGACCCGACATGTTGTAAGCCTGTATGATGTATCCAAGCGAATATCACGCTAGTGGCCAAAGTTCAAAGTTCAAACCTATGTAAAATTGTAAATGCCATGTACAATGTACACAGACTACAAACTACAATACAACTTACAAGTTACAAGTCCAGAATCCAGAGAGGCAACGTAGATGGTAGAATCTTGCAGGCTGCAGCGTGCAACACTGCAATGTGCATGCATGATTTTTCCATGCTCAATAGTAAGTAGTAAATACTCCATGCTCATTGCTCAATCCCAAACGACGAACACTGAATGATCTGAATCCTGAATCCTAATCGACGATCGTGAGTTGAGGGTTGTTGCATGCATTAACTTCTCAGAGTTGAGGCCCGAGTCCCACTCCCAACTCGCCGAGTGATTATGGATTATAGTTTATGGCCCGCCGCCCATGGGCTCAAGTTTGAAAGTTAGTTCTAACTTCTGACTTAGTTGAAACTTGAACTAGATAGTTACTAGTACTAAACATATATAATATATACTATAGTTTATGTTATCATATTTTATATAGTAAGTGTTAATTTCCTATTAGTCCATATATGAAACGGAGTGTTGCCCCTTGCTACCTGCATAAAAAGGAGGTGCTCCCATTTGAAGACACTTCCAAATGGAAATTCTCCCCTTCAACATTAGCTTAATGGGGAGGTTTCCTTTTACAACCTTTTTCTAGTTTTATTCTATTCCTTTCAAACCTTGGCAAAATAGGATATTTGGGATTTCCAAACAGCACTAATATAAGCTGAGGCAATATTTTCCCAAACATTGGTGATGGCTTTTGGGCCTTTTCACATTTCGTTCATCGATGGGACACTGAAGACTTTTCTGAAGCAATCTGTGTGCCACCTTCCGCGAAGCTCACGTGGTTGTTCGTTTGTCATCTTTTGTAGCGGTGCAATTGAAGTGAGGTGGAAGTTCATTTGTTGCAACCACTGGTAACACAAAGGAAGGCGGCTTGCCTATTTGCAATCCTTCTTGCAAACACAGCCTAAAATTCACGGGTAGGACAACCTTCCATATGAAAAAAAAAAAATTCCTTACGCCTTTCACATGATAGGTTTTTGCTAAAAAGATCCTTTCAAACGACAACAATTTTCGAATGACAGGCTACATAAAACACCTAGGATTGTTTCCTTTCCTTGTGCTTCTAAGATGCAATAACAAGAATTGTAAGACCATTTTATATCATCATACTCAGATGTGGAAGAAAATACCTAAATTAACATTCTATAAATCATATCAAATAATTGAGAAATCAAAGAACATTTCTTTTTTGAGAGAACCAAATATAAGGATATATTACTGAGAACTTACAAAGGGCACACCCCCACCTCTTTCATGGAAGCTAGGACCATGGTGTTGGTGCAATTAAGCCCAAGCTTACATACTTCATCACATCACATAAGCTTGATGTATTGGCATAACACTTGGAAGGTTTCATATGTTCAAGCTCTTGTAACTTTACTTCACAATTACTTTTGTAAAAGTGAAATATACTAACGAGGATTTAGGAAGCACAAAATCTCGTATCATTTGGTAGCTGAGTCAAGAGAGAATGAGTCCTATACTTTAGCATTCACTTTTAGGTAGAGATTTGAATTTGAATTCAACTCATCTGGCTCCAACAAAAAACTATAAAAAGAGGATATGAAAGGCCCACATTTATCTCAAGCTTTAGAGATCATTTTGATGTACCTTCATTGAGAAGAGGAGCTCACCTCATAGCTCATTCACTTCTCACTCATTGAGAAATGATTAATTGCCAATGATGTTTTACTTTTACATGATTTAATACATAAATGATCATTACTTCTTATTCTCATCTCTCTGTCATAACTCCATCAAAATAGTGAACTTGTCAGAGCTTGTTCTTACTGTATAATGGATCATTTCTCATGATTTCAAGCATGATCAATTCAGCTTAGTGTCTATTGTAATCCTATAAAGTTTCATTATTAATGCCTCTCAAAATCATCAGATATTAATCCATCTTTACTTAGTGGTTTGTTCTCTGAAGACCAGTAAATATCGGGATGCTTGGTTGATTTGCTAAACATATTCTCTGCATATAGTCCATCATTTTTTATGATATCACTCATCGTTGGTAGCTTGTTAAACTAATTAGAGTTCCCCAAAAGGAATTTAGTCAATTGTTAGTGTACTCAGAGAATGGTTCAAAACACTGAATAGGTGTATCATACAAAATAGCAAGTCTTGGACCTTGGATTATATTCCTACCTATCTGTTTTGATCCTATCATTAGTGGATGATCTTCGAAGCAACATTTGTGATCATTTATGCTTATTAGCTAGCTAAAGAGGCCCACAACACTCTTCAGCCATCACTTGTAGCAGGTGTGAAGCAGGTTTTAGCTGCACCGATTCATCTCTTGTGACTATCCACCATCTCCTCCAACAATGGTATCAAATCAAGCACAATCAAGATGGGAGATGGATTTCCATCTTTCATTGACAAATTGGACAGGAACAGCTACTTAGCATGGTCATTAAGGATAAGCATACCTTCAAGGCAGAAGCTTATATGGATACATCTCCTGAGATAAAGACATGCCAATTTTTTAGGAGCAAGCATCAACTAACAAGGGAAGAGCAAGAAAGGTTGACCACATGCTCATGTCTAATAAACTCGATTTCTCATTTCTTGTTATCACATGTTAGGAATTTCAAGACGTCCCAAGAGACTTGGGAAGTACTTTCATTATATTTCTCCTCAAACACAAGATCTAGGAAGAATCAATTGTGCATGGAATTCATAACCCTTAAGAAAGAACCAAAGCAAGGAGTGGTCGATTATGTAACCAAAATGAAAGATGTAGTTGACAAGCTAGCAATCAGTGGAGAAGAGATAGAGGAAGAGCACATAATGAGGAAGATCATCAATGGAATTAAGGCTTATGACAAGTGGGAGCCCTTCACAAGAGCAATCCACCTCTACATGGATATGAAAATACCGGATCTCAACACCTTCGTGGGGAAACTCTTCAGCCATGAAACAAAGATTAATAGAAATGGTGACAACTCAAGAGATAATCAATCTTTTGCCCTTTATACAGATAAGAATAAAGCTAAGAATACGAGAAACACGAAGAAGAGGCTAGTACCTCTCAAGCTAATAATGGAGGAAGAGGAAGAGGTGCTAGAGGAAGGGGAACGGAGGAAAGCTAGACAGGGAGAGAGAGCCTACGACAATTTACCATGCAACATTTGTGGTGTCAATAACCACACTACAGAAGAATGCTAAAAAATTACAAGGAACCAAAGGGGAAGAGGCTTCCATAGAGGAAGCTATGGACAATCTAGAGGTAGGTACAACGATGGTGGAGGCAATTACAACCACAACTACAATCAAGGCTACAACAACAACAACAATCAAGGAGGCTTTAGAGGAAGAAGGGACTTCAAGAACTATACTCAAGATCAAGAAGAATCTCTAATCATCATGAACATGACATATAAGCAAGGTAAAGATGATGAGCATCTCTTCTACATTGATTCAAGTTCACACATACAGGTAGAAAGAAGAAAAAATAGGAATCAGAAATACAGAAACAATCGATGCAATATTGGGTGCAATCTCCCCTCGTGTGCTGTGATAGACGAGTCTCTCAGAGTACACATATTTACAGGTTTATTTCTATTACGTCGTGAAAATAGAAGTTACATGAGGGCCGTCGCTTTTAGAAATTAACTACTTTTACAACAAGATAAGCCTAAAATTAACTATTCTATAAGTCTTTGAATTTATTTATTTCTGTGCATCCACTTGTATCCACGCCCTCATGCTTCTTCACCTGCTAGATCAAACTCAACCACATTAAAACCTTCTAGACATTTAAAACATTAAAAATCCATTGAAGCTTCAATGATTCCATAATATACAACATGCCTCCTAGTTGACAAGCAACTAACCTCAGTTGATAAATATAAAAATAAACATGGATGATCACTCGCATGTCCCATCATTGAACAATAGTAAGCATGAACCATGTAAAACACATGCATGGGATCGGAAACCTGAAAGTTTAATGTAATTGGGAATGATATGTAAAAAATTAAATGATCATACTGAGGTGATAAGGAAGTCTTATGTATCCATTGTGATTCCTCAAGTGAGTGATTTTTATATTTGACTAAATATCTATGATATTGCTTACCAGTTCGTGTAGTGATAACATCATAATCTATTAGTTTCTCGAGAATCAATATTTCCACATCCTCTTCAAGTAAAGGAGGATCATCTAAAATAGGCATGAGTGGTAAAGTACCTCGAAAAGATTTCAACAAAATTAGATGGAAAGAATTATGTTTACCCGAATGAGGAGGTATATCTAAACGAAGAGAATTTTCATTTATTTTCTCAATAATGCGAAATGTTCCATAATACTGTGGGGCAAGTTAGGATGTTGAGAAATATTTTTTAAACTCCTTTTAGTGATTCGTAACCAAACTAAATCATTTTCATTAAATTGTTTGGCTATGCACTTCTTATTAATACTATGCATCTAATGTTCTTGAATCTTCCTAATATGCTCATGCAGTTCAGCAAGTGTAGAAATATGAGCTTATGCAAAAGAATCAGCCATAGGAATGTCCGTTTGAGTGAGACTCATGGGAGTGGGAAGCTTTCTTCCATAAACAATTTCATATGGTGCACGACCAGTAGTAGTGTGTGGGGTGTTATTATATGAAAATTCAAGTAAAGGAAGTTTTTCATCCCAATTACTTGGATTATCTAAAGAGTAACAAAAGTTAGATGTATAAGTGGGAATCATATCATTAAATGAATGAATCTGAATAGCAGAAATATTATTAATTGAAACAATAGTTGTTTGTGGAGATGGGAGACGACTTAAAGCATCAGCTACAACATTAGCTTTTCATGGTTGATATTGAATCAGAGGTTGGAAGTTTTGTAGAAATGAAGCCCGTTCAATATGTCTATAGGAAATTAATGGTTGATGTAATAAAAGCTTAATAGCTTGTTGATTAGTTTTAATTAGAACTTTGAACCCATAAGGTAATGTTTCCAAATTTTCAATGCATGCACAACAGCTAACAGTTCCTTATCATATGTACTATAATTGTGTTTAGGAGGTTTGAGTTTTTTACTTTCAAATGCAAGAGGATGATAATTTTGCATTAGAACAACACCTATGCCAAAACCACTAGCATCTATAGCTACATGAAATGGTTGTGCGAAATCAGGTAATTGTAGAACACACGCATGAGAAAGTGCATACTTAAGTTTAGCAAAAGATTGATGTTGGGCTACTCCCCATACAAATTTTAGATTTTTCTTCAATAATAAAGAAAGGGGAAGGGCTATATAAGAAAATCCCTTTACAAACTTTTGGTAAAAGCTAGCTAATCCTAAACACGAACGGACATCATTCATTGATTGAGGTTTAGGCCATTCTTCAATTACTTTAATCTTCTTGGGGTCTACATGAATGTCTTGACTAGAGACGATATGTCCAAGATACTCTATCTTGTTGTGGAAGAAAGAACTCTTTTCAAAATTAGCATAAAGTTTATTTTTAAGTAACAAATCAATGACTGTTGCTAAATGAGTTGCATGTTCACTGTCATTCCTACTATAAATAAGTATATCAGCAAAGGACAAGAACAAAATCTTGATATTCAAGGAAAATATTATTCATCATGTGTGCAAAAGTGGCGGGTGCATTGGTAAGTCCAAAAGGCATTACCATGAATTCAAAATGGCCGTGTTGATTTCTAAAAGCAATTTTATAAATGTCATGCAATGTCATTCTTATTTGATCATATCCAGATTTGAGGTCGATTTTACTGAAGACACATGCTCCATGAAGTTTATCTAGCAAGTCATCTATCATAGGGATATGATACCTATTCTTAATGGTAATTTTCTTAAGTGCTCTATAATCAATGCACATTCTATATGTCTTGTTCTTCTTTTCAACTAAAATAACAGGGCCTCCAAAAGGATAAGATCTAGGCCGTATTAGTCCTTTATTGAGTAAATCCTTAACTTGTCTAGCTATTTCATTTTGATGTAAAGGTCCATGCCTATAAGGTGCTTTATGAGGAGGAGAGCTACCAGGAATTAAATCAATCCTATGGTCAAGATATCCCCTAGAAGGTGGTAATGCAGAAGGAAAATCAGCTATAAAACAATCCTTATATGAGTCCATAAATGACTTATGTGCACTTGGAAGTGTCTGTGTATAATCAGTTATATTATTCACAAAGACAATACATGAATTATAACCTTTCCTAAAAGCTCGTTTGACTTGCATATGACTAATGAATGGGAAGGGTTGAAAATCATGCATCGTAGACAGTCAAACATCTTTATTTTGAGATTTGAAAGTAATTGTGTGTGTATCATAATCAATGTGGGGGTTGTAATTATGTCGAAATGGCATGCCAAGTATAACATCATATGATTGCAACGGAGCAAGTAAAAATGAACCTTCATCCACATATGAGGCTATACAATACAAATTTGATCATTATGCACCTCCTTCGTAACATTATACCTATTCCCTATAAGCACAGCCTTAACCTTATACATAGAAGGATGAGTAGTAAAATTAAGATTTTTCACTAGCTTATGAGAAATAAAATCATGCAAACTACCATCATCGTGTAAAACATTTACTATTACACCATTAATGGTGCCATGCATGGAGAGAAGAGAATGGTTAGAAATTACGTTACCCAGGGTACTTAATTCTTGCTCTAATACTTCTTTAGACCAGTTAGGTTTAGTGTCAGTAGGAACAACCTCCATGTTGTTTACTTGAGCTTCAATGGGTTGCCTATTAGTAGATCTCATCTGACAGGCAGCTTTGGTATGACCAATCTTTCCACAATTTCAACAAGTTATACGGGGTCGTTTTTGTTGAGCATTCATCGTCGTATTTAGAAGATTGGTAGGTTTGTGAGGCTAGCCGAAGGTTGATTTCTTGGATGGCATTAAATGGGATTGAGGTGGGTGTTGGAAAGTAGATGAATTGAACGTAGTAAAAGGACGCTTAAAAGGAAAATTGGCTTTGACGGGTGGTTGATGTTGACGAATTGTTGTAAGCGAAGTGTTTTGGTGATGGATTGGAACTCCTTTTTAGCATCATGCACAAAAGAGATAGCTTTATACAAGGTTGTAGGTCGGAGGGTATGGAGTTTTTCTTGGATTCCCATCTCCAAGCCATCTTCATATTTTTGTTGCAAACTTTCTTTAGGAACCTGATCAAGTGAAGGAAGTAATAAAAGACATTGCCAAAAATGTTTAGTATAAATGGATACATTATCTCCTTCTCTCCATCCAAAAGTTGTCCATGCACGACGGGCATGTAGATGGAACTGGGAAGGAATGAAAGATTCCTTAATTCTTTCCTAAAATGCATCCCATGTGGTAGGACGGTTGGAACTATTCCGTAAAACATTCCACCATAGGTGCACTCTTCCTACCAAATAATTGGTAGAAAATTTGACTAAAAACTCTCTATTGCCACTCAAAATTAAAATTGCCTGGCTCACAACCAACGATCGCCAAGGGAGCCTTGGTTGCCAATGTTGCCAATGTATTGCCTAAGTTCTTTGCCTTAGTTGACACCTTGGAGTAAGCCGCAGGTATAAATGTAGATACTGGTTCTAGAACTGAAACTGAAATAGAGATAGAAGCAGAAGCAAAAGCGGACGCGAACGCGGATTTGGATTCAGATTCGCATCCCGAACAGACAATGCAAACAATCCCCTCGGCAAACAATCTTCTCCGAAGTGATATGTGCCAAGCTCTGATACCACTGATATCAAGATCTTCAACGCACACACACACACGCACATAGGCAGAAAGAAGATGAAACAGGAATCAGAAACAAAGAAACAATCGATGGAATATTGGGTGCAATCTCCCCCTGTGTACTTTGATGGACGAGTCTCTTAGAGTACACGTATTTATAGGTTTATTTCTATTACGTCGTGAAAATAGAAGTTACATGAGGATCGTCGCTTTTAGAAGAGAGTTTTAGGAAAAACTACTTTATTTACAAAAGGTGTCACTTTCTAAAGCAAACCACTACTTTTACAACAAGATAAGCCTCAATATAACTATTCTAGAAGTCTTTGATTTACTCTTCGAGATTATTTATTTATGTGCATCTACTTGTATCCACGCCTTCATGCTTCTTCACCTGCTAGATCAAACTCAACCACATTAAAACCTTCTGGATATTTAAAACATTAAAAATCCATTTAACCTTCCATGATTCCATAATATACAACATTATCCCAATCATGTGGGAGGAAATGTAGCTCTCTGATCTAACCTTGAAGAACCCAAGGGGAAGCATGAAGTACAAAAAGGTGATGATACTAAACACTCAGTCAAGAAAATTGGAAATGTCAAAACATCTGATGGTAGTATGAGCCTTTTGAGCAATTTTTTGTATGTACCTACTACAATAAAAAACCTAATTAGTGTTGGACAGATTGTAGAGAAAGTTCTATAGGTCAGGTTCTCTAAGCATGGAGCATATGTGGAAGACCCCCAACAAGGCTTCAAAAGGATTGCCAAAGGTCAGAAGTGAGGTCGATTGTTTACATTTGAAATTGAAGACACAAGGAACATAGCACTATTGAGTTATAGACATCGAACCCTATTTGAGTTGGAAATATGGCACAAAAGGCTAGGGCATAAAGGAGAAAGAATACTAAAACAAATTTGTAGGAATCAAATGTGCTTCACATTCCCAATGTGACCAAGTAGCACATGATACAAATGTGGAGCTTTCCAATTTGGCAAAGCTCACAAGCAACCATTCAACAAGAAAGGATACATCCATGAACACCATTTGCAGCTTGTACACACTGATGTGTGGGGTCCTAGTAAAGATCCATCCATCTCAAGTTCAAGGTACTATGTCTCATTTATTTATGATTACAATAGGTGGAGAATCCTCTATTTCATGAAGCATACGGATGAGATATTTACATGTTTCAAGGATTATTTGGCACTAGATGAAAACCAAATAGGAAGGAGCTAGAAGAGAGTTAGGTCTAATGGAGGTGGTTAGTGTTTCTCACATGAGTTTGATCTATTTTGACAAGATAGAGGGATAAAGAGGGAAGTACAAATCAGGTATACTCCTCAATTGAATGGAGTAGCAAAGAGAAGGAACAGGTTATTTATTGAAGTATCTAGGTCTATGTTAAATGAAAAAAATACCTAATTATTTATGGGTAGAGGTTGTTTCTACAGCCACCTACTTGGTCACTAGGCTTCCATCCAAATCATTAGATGGTATGACACCATATGTGTTGGAACATCAAGCTTACACTATGCTTGAGGTGGATTTGATCTACATCAAAGGCTATCGTGTCGAAAGAATATCTGTTGGAGAGTTCTTTTTCATATGCTCATTTATTGTATTTTTATGAGAATATTTTGATGGCTCATTTACCGTTGTAAAAGCCTTGAGTTGTACACATGTAAAGGTACAAATATAGAGCCCAAATCCCACGAATTTGTGGTGGTTGAAGTTGCATTCAATCAAGCAAATCATGTCACCTAAAAGTAGATCAATCAAGATCTTCACTTTTCCTAGATTGTAGGAAAGAGAATTTGATTCCCTCCAACAACCATTCCCACCTTCATTTGAATTCAAATTCAAGTTGTAAAAGTCGTGGAACACTCCTAGAGGCTATATAAGGAGTTGGAATCACTTGTAAAATACATGGAAGCAATATACATACACTTGTGACCATCATTGTCTTGCTCCTTCAATTTTCTGCATCATCTTCTTCGCCAACAGTAATCTTACAGAGGCTACTGCTCTCTCTCTAGAGCTCCAAATTGAGTGCAAGATGGCTCATTGGAAAGGTATAAGTGTCTAGTTTATGCCTGTAAATTTTCAAAGCATTTAATTCAGCAGATGTGGAGAAATTTCAGTTATTCTACCTCGGGGTCAGTCTCTGCGTATTCTTGAAAAATAGGAAGTACCACCGTTTAATGGCGCATTCATTCCTATAGCATATTTTGCTTATTCCTTATACTTTTGTGCATTCCATACACTCAAACCTATGTGTATCACTCCCATAAAAGGATTTTTTGTATATGTAATCACGCTGGTCGCTATGGGCATTTGAAGTTCATTGTCTCTTCCATAGATAGTAAGTTTTTTGAGCTAGTCGACCCACGAACCTATCTGATTTGTATTGACTCATTCTCCTTGATGCTCCAAAGTACATAGTGTGTTTCTTTGCACTTATAGCATGCCTATAAGGTCTATTTGAGTATCCATAAGCTCAAGGGCTGGTCTTATGCCGGTTGGCTTGACCAAAATTCGTCGCCTCGAAACGCACTTTTCTACCTTCGACAAGCTTCTCCAAGTTCTTTCAGTGGTATCAGAGCTAGATCAAGATGGGTGACGGCTTTCCCTCAATGATCGAGAAGCTTGATCGACACAACTACGCGGCTTGGCAAATCAGAATGGAGTCCTATTTGCAAGGTAGAAATCTTTATGGAATTGTAGCAAGTGATGAAGTTATGCCTATTCCAAGATCCAAAGGAGGACCTACACAAGAGGAGACAGATAAGCTCACACTTTGGTGCGCAAGGGATGCTCAAGCAAGGTCGTACATACTTAACTCTATCTCTGACTTTCTATAACCACATATTAGAGGATGCAAGACATCTCAAGAGACTTGGGATGCCCTGGAGACTTTCTTTTCTGTTAGTACCAAAGCAAGAAAGAATCATCTTTGGAACGAGTTCAACCAAATGAAGAAGACACCTAAACAAACCATCACAGAGTTTGTTACCAAGGTCAAGGAGGTTGCGGATTAGTTAGCATCCATTGGAGAGCTGATTGAAGAAGAGGACATCATGAGGCAAATTCTCAACGGCATTCGAAGTGATAAGCAATGGCAATCCTTCACGACGGCCTATGATCTCATCATGGATGTGCAGACTCCAGACTTCAATATCTTTCTTGGACAACTCTTCAATCAAGAAGCCAACAATAGCATAAAGGAAGGTAACTCTTATCATGGAAATTCAACTAGTGCTCTATATGCAGATAAGAAGGATAAGAAGCAGAAAGGCAAGAAGAAGGAAGAAGATGAAGAAGAGACTTCTCAAGCCAACTTCGCAAGCAAGAGCAAGTGGAAAGGGAAGAAGAAAGAACCAAAGCAAGACAAAGCCAAAGGTCAGAATGTTCAACCTTGTGCCATATGCGATAAGACCAACCACACCACTCAGAATTGCTGGTTCAATGGGAAGACCCAAAAAGGAAGTGGAAGAGGTGGATATGGCAGCAATAGAGGCAGAGGTGGACACAACTTCAACAACAACAATAGAAGCTATAATAGAAGGGACTACATTAATTATTCAGAAGATCAACCACATGAAGACTCATTACTTCTCATGAATCTAAGCCACAAAGAAGGTAAAGAAGATGATCATTTGTTCTACATAGATTCAGGATGTTCGAATCATGTTGTAGGTAACATTGCTCTTCTATCTGACTTGGAAAGTCCAAAGCATAGACATGAAGTGCAAACAGGGGATGACACGAAGCACAATGTGGAGAAGATTGGTAATGTCAAAGCTTCCACGGGCAGGATAGATGTTCTGAGTAAGGTTCTCTATGTACCCACTATCACTAGAAACCTAATAAGTGTAGGCCAAATAGTTGAAAAAGGCTTGCAAGTTAGGTTCACCCAACATGGAGCTTTTGTGGAAGATCCATGTCAAGGCTTCAAGAAGATAGCCCGAGGTGAGAAGCATGGTAGGCTCTTTACTTTTGAAGTAGAAGATACCAGGAACATAGCTCTATTCAACTTTGGGTCTCAAACCCTAAGTGAGCTTGAAGTGTGGCATAAGAGACTTGCTCATGTGAATGAAAGAACCTTGAAGGATATATGCAGGGATCAAAGTGTTCTAGGACTGCCGAACATATCAAAGCAACACATGATCAACAGGTGTGATGCATGTCAGATTGGGAAGGCACAAAGACAACCATTCAACCACAAAGGCTACATCCACAACAATTGATTGGACTTAGTACATACAGATGTATGGGGACCAAGTCAAGAACCTTCATTGGCAGGATCAAGGTATTATGTCTCATTTATTGACGACCATAGTAGATGGAATGTTCTATACTTTATCAAGAGTAAGAATGAAGTGTTTGATTGCTTCAAGAAGTATCTTGCACATGTGGAGAATCATACAGGTAGATCACTAAAGAAGCTCAGATCTGATGGAGGGGGAGAATACTTCTCCAAAGAGTTTGATGAGTTCTTGCAGGACAAAGGTATCAAAAGGGAAGTGACTACCAAGTACTCTCCTCAACTAAATGGAATTGCAGAGAGGAGAAACAAGACATTGGTTGGATCAGCCCGAACAATGCTTGAAGAGAAGAAGTTGCCACATTATCTATGGGCAGAAGCTATTTCAACTGCAGTGTACCTCGTCAATAGACTACCATCCAAATCACTTCAAGGTATGACTCCTTATGAAGCATGGCATGGAAGAAAACCTAGTCTTGGACATTGCAAGGTTTTTGGTTGTTTAGCTTACGTTCATGTACCATCACAAATAAGAGGTAAGCTAGATGAAAGGGCAACAAAGGCAATGTTTATTGGATATGATTCAACTCAGATGGGTTACAGGTTCTTCAATCCTTCAACCAAGCAGTTCACTACAAGTAGAGATGTTGTGTTTGAAGAACACACGTCTTGGTATGATGAAGACAAACAGAAGGTAACACTACCATATGATCTTGATTCTAACTCTCATCAATTAGGAAGCAAGCATGATACACAGGTCCAGGGTCCAAGAAGTGATACAGACGATGACCAAGATGAAAGAGAAAGGGATTACAAGCTATGGAAGTCAAGAGGCAAAGCAAAGATGCAAGAGGTTGGAGAATGCTCAAAACAAGCACCTAGAAGATCAGCAAGAGAGAAGAAGCAACCAGAAAGGTATGGATATGATTCCACATTTGTTACAAAGCATTCAATCTACTTGGCAAAAGACTCTATTTCAGAGGAACCCTCAACCTATGAAGAGGCAAAGGGAAACCCTAATTGGGAAAAGGCCATGAACGAAGAAATAGATGCATTGAAGGAGATGGACATTTGGGATTTGGTTCCAATGTCGCCGAATCAAAAGGTAATTGGTTGCAGATGGGTATATAAAGTTAAACGAAATTTAGATGGATCAGTTTGCAGGTACAAGGCAAGATTAGTTGCCAAAGGATGCTCACAAACTCATGGTATAGACTATGAGGAAACATTCTCACCAGTTCCAAAGATGACTACAATCAGGACATTGATAAGTGTAGCTGCTGCAAGGAATTGGAGACTCCTCCAACTTGATGTGAAAAATGCATTCTTAAATGGTTGGATAAGTGAAGAGGTATACATGTCACAACCACCAGGTTTTGAAAACCCTAATCATCCATCTTATGTTTGCAGACTTAAGAAAGCACTGTATGGACTGAAACAAGCTCCAAGAGCTTAGAATTACAGGTTGGTTACATATCTTCAAGATCAAGGCTTCAAAGCTAGCAGCTCAGATCCTTCTCTATTCATCAAAAGGGATCACAATGAGGTTATCTATCTATGTGTATATGTAGATGATATTTTTGTGACAGGTGATGATCTAAATGGCATTCAAAGGATGAAGAGACACATGCAAGAGGAGTTCAAAATCAGTGACCTAGGTGAGCTCACATATTTCCTAGGTATGCAGGTGATATATACAGATGAAGGAATGTATTTGACTCAGAGAAGATACATTCAGGATCTTCTTCTCAAGTTCAAAATGGAGAACACTAAACCTACAGGTACACCTTTGGAGATGAATCATAAACTTAGTGTTTATGAAGGTGAGAAAATTGAAGACATTAAAGAGTATCAAAGCTTGGTAGGTAGCTTGATATATGCTACTCATACAAGGGCAGACATCTCATATAGTGTGGGAGTGCTTAGTCAGTTCATGCACTCAGCGAGAAGACCACACATGGATGCGGCTAAGAGAGTACTTAAGTATCTCAAAGGTACAATCGACGAAGGTATATTCTATCCTTACTCTTCAGATTTGGATATCAAAATCTACTCGGATGCAGATTGGGCAGGAGCTAAGGATGACAGAAAAAGTACATCTGGTTACTTAGCATTTGCAGGTTCGAAGCTAGTGTCATGGAGTTCCAAGAAGCAACCAACAGTTGCTTTATCTTCAACTGAAGCAGAGTATAGAGGCTTGACCATAGCAACTCAAGAGGCAATATGGTTGAAAGCATTGTATACAGATTTGGGACTTGTGAGTTCCAAACCTCACATATTTGGAGATAATGTAAGTTCCATGCATCTAGCGGCAAATCCTATTTTTCATGCGAGAACCAAGCACATAGAAGTCCATTACCACTTCATCAGGGAGAACCTCATGGCAAAGGAGACTGACATTTCTTTTGTTCCTACTGAAAAGCAAGTAGCAGATATGATGACGAAGGCACTTGATGGAATAAAGCTTTGTAGATTCAAAGCTATGGCAGGTATTCAACCTATTAGAGAATGAAGACTTAAGCATACTTTAGCTTGAGGGGGAGCTGTTGGAACATCAAGCTTACACTATGATTGAGGTGGATTTGATCTACATCAAAGGCTATCGTGTCGAAAGAATATCCGTTGGAGAGTTCTTTTTCATATGCTCATTTATTGTATTTTTTTGAGAATATTTTGATGGCTCATTTACCATTGTAAAAGCCTTGAGTTGTACACATGTAAAGGTAAAAATATAGAGCCCAAATCCCACGAATTTGTGGTGGTTGAAGTTGCATTCAATCAAGCAAATCATGTCACCTAAAAGTAGATCAATCAAGATCTTCACTTTTCCTAGATTGTAGGAAAGAGAATTTGATTCCCTCCAACAACCATTCCCACCTTCATTTGAATTCAAATTCAAGTTGTGAAAGTCGTGAAACACTCCTAGAGGCTATATAAGGAGTTGAAATCACTTGTAAAATACATGGAAGCAATATACATACACTTGTGACCATCATTGTCTTGCTCCTTCAATTATTTGCATCATCTTCTTCGCCAACAGTAATCTTGCAGAGGCTGATGCACTCTCTCCAGAGCTCCAAATTGCATAAAAGATAGCTCCTTGGAAAGTTATAAGTGTCTAGTTTATGCGTGTAAAGTCTCAAAGCATTTGGTTCAGCTGATGTGGAGAAATCGCAGTTTTTCTGCCTCGGGGTCACTCTCTACGTATTCCTGAAAAATAGGAAGTACCACCAGTGAATGTCGCATTCATTCCTAAAGCATATTTTGCTTATTCCTTATAATTTTGTGCATTCCATACACTCAACCCTATGTGTATCACTCCCATAAAAGGATTTTTTCTAACTGTAATCATGCTGGTCGCTATGGGCATTTGAAGTTCATTGTCTCTTCCATAGATAGTAAGTTTTTTGAGCTAGTCGACCCGAGAACCTATCTGTTTTGTATCGAATCATTCTCCTTGATGCTCCAAAGTACATAGTGTGTTTCTTTGCACTTATAGCATGCCTATAAGGTCTATTTGAGTCTCCATAAGCTCAAGGGCTGGTCTTGTGCCGGTTGGCTTGACCAAACTTCGTGGCCTCGAAACGCACTTTTCTACCTTCAACAAGCTTCTCCAAGTTCTTTCAATATGAAGCATGGAATGGCAGGAGACCCTCATTGGATCATTGCAAAATCTTTGGGTGCATTGCCTATGCACACATCCCATCACAAATTAGAGGGAAACTTTACCCTAACGCTGAGAAATGTATATTTATTTGGTATGATAAGAATCAAAAGGGATATAGACTATACAACCCCACTAACAAGGAATTCATATTTAGTAGGGATGTAGTATTTGATGAGAATAATTCATGGTTTGAAGATGATTGTAGGAAATTCAAGTTACCATATGATTTGGAAAATGATTTTCCAACCCTCACTCAAGAAGATCAACACTTAGCTGAAGACATCAACTTAGAGGATGAGATGTAGATTGATTTCAAAGCTTGGAAATCAAGAGCCAAGTTCAAATACAAGCATTTAGAAGATCTACCCGAGTCTTCCACTCAAGCTTTAAGGAGATACCAAAGAGAAAATAAGAAGCTCATAAGGTATGGATATGATATATCCTTGGTCACAAAACACTCTGTGTATATCACGAAAGACTCTATGGCTGAAAGAGCCTTCTTCGTTTGAAGAAATAAAAAAGAAGAAAGAGTGGAGAGAAGTCATGCAAGAAGAAGTGGAAGCATTGCAGGGAAACCACACTTGGGATCTAGTTCCCAAGAAGCCAGATATGAAGGTAATTGCTTCATGGTGGATATACAAAATTAAAAAGAACTCTGATGGTTCTATAAACAGGTACAAGGCAAGGTAACTGGCAAAGGGATTTGCCCAAACACATGGAGTAGACTATGAAGAAACATTTTCACCTATCGCAAAGATGCCAACAATTAGGGTATTGGTAAGTCTTGTTGCATCCAAATATTGGAATTTAAATCAATTAGATGTCAAGAATGTATTTGTAAATGGTTGGATATCACAAGAAGTGTATATGGCACAACCATTTGAAGATGAAGAAAAAGCAGGTTATGTATGAAATTATCTTAGAAAAGCACTATATGGTCTCAAGTAAGCTCCTAGAGCTTGTAATCGTAGGCTTTTTACCTATTTGCAAGACTAAGGCTTTATGGAAAGCAAGGCAGACTCTTCTTTATTTGTTAAGAAGAACAAATCATAGGTCATATACCTATGTGTCTATTTAGATGATATCATTATTACAGGGAATGATTTTGATGGTATCAAGCAGGTCAAGGCTCAATTAATGAAGGAATTCAAAATCAGTGATCTAGGGTTATTAACCTACTTCCTTGGCTTAGAACTTGTGTATATAGATTTAGGTATATTCATCACACAAAGGAAGTACATACGTGCTATGTTGGTAAAGTTTAAGATGGAGAACACTAAAGTTGTAGGTATCCCTATGATGCTCAGCCATAAACTAAGTTCACATGAAGGTGGACTACTTGAAGATGTTACAAGCTATCAACAACTTGTGGGTACTCTTGATTATGCTACTTTAACAAGAGTAGACATTCCCTATGCAATAAGTACATTAAGTCAGTTTATGCATGTACCAAGGAAGCCTCATATGGAAGCTGCAAAGAGGGTGCTTAAGTATCGAAAGGGTACAATGAATGATGGATTGTTCTATCCCTTCACTTCTAACATAGATATAAAGATGTATTCGGATGTAGAGTGGGTTGGCTCCAAGGATGATAGGATTTCAGGGTACCTATCTTTTGCAAGTTCAAAACTCATATCTTGGTCATCCATGAAGCAACCAATTGTGGCCTTATCTTCCACAGAAGCACAATATAGAGGTTTGGCGAATGCAACTCAGGAAGCTATGTGGCTTAAGCAATAATATGCAGATTTGGAGATACGTTCCTACACTCCAATTATCTTTCGAGATAAAACTAGTTCACTTCATTTGGCTGCTAATCCTATATACCATGCAAGGAATAAGCACATTGAAGGAGAAATCCCTTAGCAAGTAAATCCAATTATCCTATGTATCATCTGATTTGCAATGTGTAGATAGACTAAGGCATTGGATGGAACAAAGATGAACAGGTTCAAATTCATGATTAGGCTACAGGTAATCTAGGAGCAATGAAGACCAAGCATGTTAGGCTTGAGGGAGAGCTGTTGGTGCAATTAAGCCCAAGCCTACATACTTGATCACCTCACATAAGCTTGATGTATTGGCATAACAGTTGGAAGATTTCGTATGTTCAACCTCTTGTAACTTCGCTTCACAATTACTTTTGTAAAAGTGAAATATACTCACAAGGAGTTAGGAAGCACAAAATTTTGTGTCATTTGGTAGTTGAGTCAAGAGACAATCAGTCCTATACTTTAGCATTCACTTTTAGGTAGAGATTTTAATTTAAATTCAAATCCTTTGGCTCCAACAAAAAACTGTAAAAAGAGGATATGAAAGACCTATGTCTATCTCAAGATTGAGTGATCCCATTGATGTACCTTCATTGAGAACATGAGTTCACCTCATAGCTCACTCACTTCTCACTCATTGAGCAATGATTGATTGCAAATGACATTGTACTTTTACATGATTTAATACATATATGATCATTACTTCTTATTCTCATCTCTCTATCATAACTCCATGAGAGCAGTGAACTTATCAAAGCTTGTTCTCGCTCTACAGAGGATCATTTCTCTTTATTCCAAGCATGCTAGATTCTTCTTAGTATCTATTGTAATCCTACAGATTTTCATTATTAATACCTCTCGCAATCGCAGATATTAATCCATCTTTACACATTGGTTTGTGAATGTCAAGACCTGTAAACATTGGGATGCTTGGTTGATTTGCTAAAATTATTTCTCTGCATATAGTCCATCATTTTTTATGATATCACTCATGATTGGTAGCTCGTTAAGCTAGTTAGAGTCCCCAAAAAGGAATTTAGTGAATTGCTGTTGTACTCAAAGAATTGTTCAAAACACTAAATAGGTGTATCAACCAAAATAGCAAGTTTCAGACCTTGGATTATATTCCTACCTATCTGTTTTGATCCTATCATTAGTGGATGATCTTCCAAGCAACATATGGGATCATTTATGCTTATTAGCTATAGCTAAAAAGGACCAGACCACTTTTCAACCATCACGTGTAGTAGGTGTGAAGCAGGTTTTAGCTGCACCAATTCATCTCTCATGACTATCCACCATCACCTCCAACACATGGGTCACTAATTCTAAAAGACACATCTAGAGAGGGAATCAAACAGAGTATCAAAAGCCTTGAAAACCATAGGGGTCAAGTCCAACAACATTACATCTAGAAAGGGTATAGTAGACCCAAGGGGTACATTATATGATAGAAAGAGCTATCCCAATAGTTCATAGAGTACAAATCGCAACCATCAAAGATTCCATCTATCTTTCTTATCAATAATAGATATCATCTACAAAGTAAGTAGCAGTGGACACCAACATATTTCTCCAACAAAATGGGTCTTCAATAGATTTCTCCTGCATAAAATTATCCTACAAAGTATGTAACAATTGGTGTACTCTCGTAGCATAATATTCAGCCTCATCAATAGATCCACCAAGACCTAAATGCATGCAACATGTCAGGCTCATAGGATGCATGAAACAATAAGAACCATGAACCAAAGGGGACATGTCCAAGAGCTTGAAATCAAAGATGATCATCAATCACTATATCCCTAGGCCCATGAACTAATGGAGACATTGCTAGATTGTGAATGACATCCTAAATTTAGTCGTATAGTACATTGACAAAGCGTTTGTCTCCCAATCTAGTATACAATACCACTTGCTTCTACCAAGTGTTCTCAATGATATCAACAAGACAAACATGCTAACCTTGTGGTATCTCCTGTTCTTGATGAAAATCCCATCAAGACCCTCATCTTTTAATTTCTAGTATGAGAGGTATTTTTGTTGATATATTTAGGTAGTGATGTGTGTGAACACACCAGGACCGTCGGGGCACTTTTTTCCCTCTTCAGAAGGCTTTTCCCCTGGCTTGTATATACGCCTATTGCCCTAATGGGCTACTTATCTTTGTACATTCTCTAGTAATACATTCAGTATTGTGTGTTTGTGCTCCAAGCTTTTTCTTCTTCCTTGTGCTGTTCGCGTGCTTTCGCAGACGTCTATCTCCAACAATTGGTATCAGAGGAGGTCGTCGCTTCATCTAGGGCACCGTCAACACTCCTCTGTTTGTAGTTTCAGATTCACACGAAATTTGGTGAGCATACTCAAGGTGTCTCAGAGATCAAAACAGCTTCGCTATGTGGTGCCGAAATCGTGATCTGAGCTCGTTTCGGCCTCCGAATGCACTATCGTAGTGCTTGTGCAGGCTATTTTATCTTTTTGTGCCAAAGGTATATACCAGTTTCTATTCGCCATTATAAGCATCTCGAAGTTTGCTACAAGTCTAGCGGAATTCGTCTGGGTAGTTTTGTTCAACTTTTTGCGATACAGTCAATTTTCTACATCAAGGTATTTTAGTCACCAGCCATGGCTGAAAGCAGTGATGTATTCTGTATGTTGGCTGTTGAGGATAAGTTGGATAGTACCAACTACCCATTATGGGCTTATATGATGCGACATGTATTGATTGCAAAAGGATTGTGGAACATTGTGCAGGGTGTTGAAAGACGTCCCATTACACCTCTGACTATAGGTACTGCAAATACAAGTGCTGGAGCTGATGAAGATGGTGTCAAAGATGATATTCCGTAGATTCCTCTTCATGCTGTTGTTTCTGCTGCACCTATTGCAGAGCAGACTCGTTGGGATGGCAGAGATGCCCAAGCACGTGCATTGATAGCTTTGTCTATCAAACATGCCATTATTCCTCACATTCGCTCTTGCACAACAACTAAGGATGCTTGGGATACACTTGCCACATTGTACCAAGATAGGAATGAGGCTCGTGTTGCTTACCTCCGAAAACAGTTGGAGAGTGAGCACATAAATGAAGGTGATTCTATGGATAGTTTCCTAACGAAGATCAAAGACTTGAAGGAACATTTGATTTCTGCTGATGAGGTTATACCAGATAGCTCACTTGTGCAGACCATTCTGAATGGTCTTCCTGATTCATATCAGAGTTTTGCTTCTACTCTTCGGTTGATGATGAAAGGCAATCCAAATGCCTTATCATTTGAGGATTTAGTCTCTGTTCTGTTGTAGGAAGATCAGTCCAAGCAAAACAGGTCCATTATGCGAGTTGCAGATCAAGCTTTCCTGGCTAGTCAGAAGGGCAAAGGACAATGGAGCTCTTCAACTAATAAGCAAAAATCTGCTAATTCTTCATATTCGAAGAAGGAAGATAAAGATGAGAAGAAATCAGAAAAGCAGAAATTGTTTTGTAAGTACTGTAAAGGGAATGATCATATCATAAAGAACTATCCAAAACTAGCTGCAAAAGAGGCAAAGAAGAAAGAGGCTGGAATTGTTGTTGCAGAAGCCTCTACACCAAAAATGGAGTCTGCTAATCTTGTGCAGGAAGAAGAATGGGCGTTCACTACTGTTTGCAGCTTTGACCGATCTTCTCATGAGCAGTGCATGTTTGTAGTAGACTCAGACATTTGGTACTTTAACAGTGGGGCGACCAAACATATTACCTCGCAGTGCAGTTTCTTCTCTTCACTTGAGCATTCACCTATAGGGAATACTGTTACATGTACCAACAACTCCTCTTATCCTGTTATGGGAGTTTCTAAGACCATTTTGACTACTGCTGATGGTAGTTCTTTCACTTTGTTGAATGCTGTATTTGTGCCAGGAATCAAGAAGAATCTATTATCAGTTTTGCATTAGCCAAGATTGTCTTGGTTGTGAAATTTATTGATGACAGATATACAGTTCATGATATGTCAAATGGTGATGTTATTATTGCTTCTAGCATTTTATGTCGTGGGCTGTATAAGCTCATAGACTATGAAAGATCTGAAAAGGATTTGGCATGTGCAGTAAATGATTCTCGGGCTATGTCAGATGCAAAGCTTTGGCATGCACACTTTGGTCATCTAAATTTTGCTAGTTTGCTACGCCTTCAGAAATCTGAAATGGTGTCCTCTTTGCCCAAACTTGAGGCACCTGGAAAACATGTTTGTGAAGGCTATATTTTGGGCAAAATGCAGCGTTCCTCCTTTCCAAAAGATGGTTGAGTTCGGGCTACACAGAAATTGCAGCTTGTATATATTGATGTCTGTGGTCCTATGTAGACACCCTCTTTTGGAAATTACCTTTACTTCGTGACTTTCATTGATGATTTTTCCAGGCATGCATGGGTATATCCACTCAAAGAAAAGTCCAAAGTGTTCATGGGCTTTAAATAATTTTTGTTTTTGGCTCAAAATCTGTCAGCATGTAAAATGGGCACCCTCCGTTCTGATCGAGGGGGGGAATATATGTCTTCTGATTTTAATGCATTTTTGGCTGAAGGTGGCATAAAACACCAGCGTAGAGTGCCGCATACACCTCAAGAGAATGAAGTAGCTGAACGAAAGAACAAGTCACTCATGAAGATGGCGAGGTGCATGTCAAAAGTCAGGCTTTACCACAGTTTCTGGCTTGAGACTATCATGTGTGCAACATATGTACTGAACAGGTGTCCCACTAAAGCGCTGCAGTCTATCACTCCATATGAGGCATGGCATGACCGCAAGCCATCTATTGCTCATCTGCATGTTTTTGGTTGTTTGGCATATGCACTAGTGCCTGAACAACATCGTAGAAAATTGGATGATAAGGCAGTAAAAATGTATTTTTGTTGGGTAGAGTTCTGAAAGTAAAGGCTATCGTCTGTATCGTCCACAGACTAAACGCATTTTGGTTAGCCGTGATGTTGTATTTGTGGAAGATGCTATTCAACCATAGCTTTCATGTACTAAGGAGACATTTGTTAGCTCCAAAGACATGTATGATACTTTGATGCCTCTTTTTACAGGTGGACAGTCTAGTGCTGGTCCTAATGAGGCAACTTCTCAGCCTTTGCAGGTTTCATATGATGATGCAGATCATTCCATTTTTCTGATGCAAATTTACATGATGCATTTGTTGATGAGAGAGCTAATATTGAGCAAGAAAAAACTATGCCAAAATGGCTGGTGCAGACTTTGCGTGACAGCAAATTAGATGCACCTTTATCATATCATACTCGTTCAGGATCTCATAGTGCCTCCTTTGCATCAGATTGCTATGCTATGGCTGCGTCTAGTCTCTGTGATGAGAATGAGTCTGTTTCTTTTGATGAAGCACAAAATTCAAAAAATTGGATGGCTGCTATGCAATCTGAATATGATGCTATAATGAAGAATGGTACATGGTCTTTATGTGACTTGCCTCCTGGCAAGAAGGCCATTGGTACTAAGTGGGTATACAAGCTGAAGCGTAAACCTGATGGTACAGTTGGCAGGTATAAGGTTAGGCTTGTTGCAAAGGGTTATGCATAGGAAAGAGGCATTGATTTTGATGAGACCTTTGCACCTACATGCTGTATGACTACTGTTCGGAGCATTTGTGTACTTGCTGCCCATCATGGTTGGAATGTACATCAGTTGGACATTAAAACAACATTTCTGAACGGTGACTTGCATGAAGAAGTGTATTTTTTTCAGCCCCGTGGCTTTGTGCAAAAAGGGCATGAAAACTAGGTTTGGAGGTTAAAGAAGGCATTATATGGTTTAAAGCAAGCACCATGTGCTGGGTATGAGAAGATACATGCCTATCTCGTTGCACATGGTTTTGAGAACAGTCCAACTGAAAGCACCTTATATGTTAAGCGTGCTAATGATGTGCTTCTGATTATTGTTGTCTATGTTGACGATATGCTGCTCACTGTCCTATTGAGAAGCATATTGCTGATTTCAAGGCTGATTTGCATGCCTCATTTGAGATGTCTGATTTGGGGCATTTGCATCACTATTTGGGCATTCAGTTTATGCAAGTTCATGGTGGAATGGCTTTGTGTCAAATGAAATATATTCATAGATTATTACAGCATTTTGGCCTTGAAGACTGTAAGCCTATTGCCACTCCTATGGAGATAGGTTTACGATTGAGTCTTCATGATGATGGAGATGCATTTAATGTTGTTCTCTATCAAGAGGCTGTTGGATGCTTGATTTACTTATGCATTACTCAGCCAGATATTCAGTTTGTTGTCTCACATATGAGCAGGTTTATGCATTGCCTAGGAGTCACGCATTGGAATGCGGTTAAGCACATCTTTCGCTACTTGAGTGATACTCGACTAATTGGGTTGTTTAATCCCAAGGGGGGATAACTACCGCCAGATTTTCATGCTTTTTCTGACTCAGATTGGGCTGGTTGCTATCACACTCGTGTGTCCACCAGTGGTTTTTGTTTCATGCTTGGTAACTCATTTATATCTTGGTTGAGCAAGAAGCAGCCTACTATGGCCACTTCCAGTTGTGAGGCTGAGTATACGGCAGCTTTCACAGCGACTATTGAGTGTGTGTGGCTCAGACGCCTTATGGCTGATTTGGGTGTTGGCCAATCTTCTACCACCACCATCTTCACTGACACTCAGAGCGCATTGCCAGTTGCGAGGAACCCTATGTTCCATGCTCGCACTAAGCACATTGAGGTGCATTATCACTATGTCAGGGAGAGGTTCTCTGCTGGGGAGATCAGCTTGGTTTATGTGCCCACACAAGAGACCATTGCATACCTTTTCATGAAGGCACTGCCTAGGGAGAAGTTTGCAGCTTTCCGCAAAACTTTGGGCTTACTTCCTTTTGTGGAGTGATTTCCACATAGCTTGGCACTTCCTTATACATGAGTGTCTGCTGCTTGTTCACCGCATCACTCCCAGGGGGGATTTGTTGATATATTTAGGTAGTGATGTGTGTGAACACACTAGAACCACCGGGGCACTTTTTTCGCTCTTTAGGAGCTTTTTCCCCCGAGCTTGTATATATGCCTATTGCCCTAATGGGCTACTTATCTTTTTACATTCTCTAGTAATACATTCAGTATTGTGTGTTTGTGCTCCAAGCTTCTTCTTCTTCCTTGTGTTGTTCGTGTGGTTCCGGAGACCTCTATCTCCAACAATTTTGAAAGGTTGCCTCAACTTGATCACTCAAGAAACAACTAAGGTGACAACGACTACCTAATTGGAAATATTTGCATCCTAA
>CM035438.1:28464406-28469406 GCA_020310875.1 Ceratopteris richardii
CCCCCGCTGAGTCCCGCCCCCCCCCTCCGCCCCTCACCCGCTGCTCTCCGCCACCCCCCCCCCCCTGCATGCCTCCGCCTCCCCTCCTCTACTTGCCCGCGCACCCGCACCCTCCCCTCTTGCACTCCTCCCTTCAGCCTCCTGCACGTTCCCTCACACTCACACATACCCACTCACATTGGCGCACACACACACTTTCACATACAC
Organism: Ceratopteris richardii; assembly: GCA_020310875.1. Classification (NCBI taxonomy): domain Eukaryota; kingdom Viridiplantae; phylum Streptophyta; class Polypodiopsida; order Polypodiales; family Pteridaceae; genus Ceratopteris; species Ceratopteris richardii. The sequence continues at coordinate 28,464,614 of CM035438.1, forward strand.
TCACACTCTCACACACACACACATCCCTACACACACACACCCCACACATACACTAACACACATACGTACACAATCACACACACACCCATAATTGCACACACACACACACCCACACACACACTTACCTACACACACACCCACAATTACACACATGTGCACCCACACTAGTACACACAAAGGCCCCCACATTTATGCCTACACATATATACAAACACATACATGTACTCACACACACACACCTTCACACTCACATACACACCAATCCATACACACACCTTTACACTCACATACACACCAATGCATACACACACCTTCACACTCACATACACACAAATGCACCCACACACACACATTCACACACACGCACAATTAAAACCTACACAATTGGAACAGCAGTAGCAGATATCGACTCTCAAAAGTCGTGAATGCCATCACCCCAAGTCAAGGATAGGGCGGCATTTCGATCGGATTCTTCAAGCAAATTAAAGTCGGATTTTTGGGGAACAAGGACCTGACGTGCTCTAAAAGGCATAAGATCTCAACAAGGACGAATGAGAAGAAATACGATCTTAAAGAAGAGAATAATGATGGGAGTCAGAAGATTTCAGTGTGCAGGGTAAAAAGAGAAAGTGGAATTTCCACCAACCATTCGCGGCGACTACCTACTTTTGTGGATCCAATTCAATCAAGTGGAATATTTGACCTACTCCTCCAATTTTGGGCATTCCACAGGCGCGTGATCAGTGGACGTGAAGATTCGGCAAGGCCCTCTTGGCCTATTGGGGCCTATAAAAGCAATGGATTTGTGCTCATTAGGGTACAACAATTTTAGAGATACAGAGGTGTGTGTATACATGCAGAGATCCTCTCTGGCACTTGGTGGTTTGAAGTCTACTGTGGGAGCTACTCTGTAGTGTGTTTACAGAGGGTAGGCCTCTCAGTGAAGGGCTATGAGCACTATAGTATAAAAGAGTAGCTTGGATTCTTCTGCTTTTCTGTGAGACAGTGTGGTTGATTCTTTTGAGAAGTTCTTACCATTTGTATTGTTCTGAGGTAGTCTGCATATCAGTAGCCCCTTATGTTGATGAGAAGAATCTGTTGTACTGGAGTGAATTACTTTTAGGGTGGCTTGTTAGTCCTAAGCTTGTAGGTTGTTAGCCCTAAGCTTGTGGCTTGTTAGCCCTAAGTTTACACTTTTGAGCATCATTCATCATTTGCCCAACTTTGTAATCATCTGATTTGAATCAAGCAGTGTACGGTCTTCCTTGGTCATATATTGTTCATATTTTCTGAAGCATTTACTACTCTGTGCAAACTTGGTATCTACCTGCTCACAGAAATGTTAAAGGGTATACTTCCCTAAAGAGAACCCCCCTTGAGTAGGCGACGTACTGGAAGTGTTAATCTTTAATCTTTACTCTTGCTAAAAGCGGATATCCCAGTACCTCCTCTACAGTTTGGCACGCACGGTGGGAGCTTTGCATTTTTGTGAGAGGTGTTTTTCCCTATTGCAATTGCGAATAAGTACATGACCCATACACGAGCAGATAAGGAATCTCTTCATGTTCGAAGGAGCCTTAACAAGTTAGCAATAACCACGGCTAGTGAGTCTACCTCCCCTCTGTCCTCCCTAAATTTATCTATTTATTTGGGTGCGACACCATTGTCAAAAGAGGGGTATAGGAGAACTCTAGACTTCTCCTCAGATACGTCCAAAGAAACACCAGTACAAATGGAGGATCTCTCTCATTTGCTCTCCAGATTAAATATCAAATTCCCTACCTTCAAGGGACATGCTTATGAGGATGCTGATGATCATGTGAGGAGATTTATCTCTTTATGCCGTGGACGAGGTTTGCAGAATAGAGAAGATGCAATGCTAGCACTTTTTCCATCCACATTGGAGGGTCTTGCAGATAAATGGTATAGTCAATATGCCGATGGTCATTTCACTACATGGGAGGCTTTGAAGGCGGCTTTCTCACAAACATTCCGACCAAGTGATTCCTCAGAAAGAGCTCTAGATCAGCTGGAGAATTTGAAGCTAAGACCAGGTGAATCTTTTCATGAACTCCACACTCGAGCAAAAGCACTTGTTGCACGTCTACCACATGCTCCAAGTGACTTTTTGGTTAAAAAATGGATAGAAAAAGCTCTGCCTAGGTCATCTCAGCAGAAGCTTCGTGAGTCTCTTAGATTGGACGCAACCCTCAATGATTTTGTTCCAACAGCATCACGCATTGAAGAAGCAAGGCAACATTTTGAAGGGGAAACACAACCAAAGTATGCTGCAGACCTGGATCCTATTGAGCAACTGAGAAGGGAACTGGAAGCATTGAAAATGCAACAAAATCAACAAGAAGAGAAGGTCTTGCCACCACTGCGACGCACTGATGATGAAGTAGCCCACCTTCGCCGTGAGTTAGAAGATTTGAGGACTACACAGGATATAAGGAGACAAATTTGGTGTACAATCTGTAACAACAATGGACATTCCAATATTAATTGTCCCAACAAGGTAAGCTGTCAATTTTGTGGGAAGGATGGGCATGAAGCTAGAGATTGTTACTACCTCAAGGGTACACAACAGCAAAGAGGTAACCCTCAAAATTTGGATTCATATTATGCTAGTACTTCAAATGCATCTAATAGAGAGGAGAATCGGCCGGCAAAGCCTAGATATAATAGACCTTTGATGTGCTATCGTTGTGGTGAGTATGGTCACATGCAAAATAGGTGTTCCCTTCCAGAAGATGCACCTCCTTGTCAACATTGTCCAGACGCCAAAGATCATTATACCAAAGATTGCCCAAGAGGTCGTCCTGCTCCAATCCACATGATTGCGGTCTCTCCACATGAAGAAGGAAAAACCACTCAATCTTATGCCGTTTCATCCTCTACAATGCCCATGATGACCAGAGCTAGGCAAGCAGCTGCAACCCATAGAGATGAACGACAAGGATTTCAGGATAAAGAGGAGGAAAAGAAGTCTGGATGGAAGGACCAAGTAGAAATTGAAGGAGCTTATGAAAAGGTGGCTACTACTATGAGGGACCAACCAACAAGTCTGCAAGAAAACACTCAGGAGGTAAACATTGAACAAATCTTGAAAGGTATTCATCACAAGGTTAGTTTATATGAACTTATAAGGATGGATTAAGAAGTGATTTATTAAAGATTATACACTCTGCTCACTTGGTCCAATCACCTAGTATAGATGGTTTCATGGTGGATTTTCCCCCTGCACCCTTAGCAGACTACCAAAGCTCAAGATTATCTGTTTGTATAAAGGATGAAGCTCTCACAGGTGTGATCATAGATGGAGGCTCCGGTATCAATTTAATGCCAGATTTTACAATGAAGAAGCTGAAATTGAACCCCACCAAGTTGGCACCATTCACGGTTACATTGGCAGATCAACATCGGGTTGCGCCACTGGGCATTATTGAGAAGGTACTGATGGTAGTACAGGGCTGCCATTTTGTTCTAGATTTTGTTGTTATTGCACTTCCACAAGAGACTTCTTACCCTCTACTCCTGGGGAGACCTTGTTTGAGACAAGCAAAAGCTTTACAAGATTGGGGAAAAAATAAATTATGGATTTCAACAAGCACCAATAGTCAACTGCAACTACACTTGGAGGAAGGAATTGACTCAGGGAAAACTACTGGATATACTGTGGACACTCAGGTAATGCCCTCTCTACCCCAAGAAGATGATACATTGTTAAAATGGATGATGGGAAGTGCAGAGTGTTGCACAGTGGAGATCAATGAAATTGAGGAGGAAGTTACAGATAAGGTAATTACAGAAAAGGGCAATGAAGATCATAAGGTATTGGAAAATAAGCAATTGCAGGAAAATACAAACTTTGAAGGGGCAAGCCATATAAAAGAATCAGAGGAAGAAGATGGTGAACTTAAGAGCAGAGAAGACCTTCCTTTTGCAGATATACCTCAAGGATGGATGGAAGAACAGGTTGCAGAATATAAATTAAACTCCACTCCTGCATATAGTGGAGATGATTTTTCAAACAAGGCCAGTCCTGAAACATTGTTTCAAGAAGTAAATTTAGGGGATGAAGAGAACCCTCAAATAGTCCATTTGGCATCCTGGTTGTGGCATTATCCTAATTTACTACAGAAGGTAACTTCTTTGCTTTTTACTTATAAAAGTGTCTTCGCATGGTCCTACAAAGATCTAACAGGAATACTAGAAGAGCTTGGATTACATCGGATACCCTTAGTTGAGGGAGCCGCACCAGTAAGAAGTAGACCATATCGACTCAATCCGAAATATGCAGAGGCTGTAAAAGCAGAAATTACAAAACTAGAAGAAGCAGGTATAATTGTGCCAGTAGAACATTCCAGGTGGCTTTCTTCCATGGTTATTGTACCCAAGAAGAATAGTGGAAAAATAAGAGTGTGTGTTGATTTTCGTGCTTTGAATAAAGTGACTATTCAAGATGGATTTCCTCAGCCCTTCACAGAGCAAGTACTTGAAGAGGTAGCTGGTCACACTTTGTATAGTTTCTTGCATGGTTTTAGTGGCTACAATCAGATAGTGATCCATCCTGATGATAGGGACAAAACAGCCTTTGTCACTCCCTGGGGCACTTATGTCTATACTCGAATGGCTTTTGGTTTGAAGAATGCACCGGCTTCATTTAATAGAACGATGTATCTGATATTGGGCAAATGGTTAACAACCTTTCTACGCATTTTCATGGATGACTTTTCAGTATTTTCAGGTACAGATAGAAGGGAAGCAGTTCAAGATTTCCATGACCATTT